>JAPFTC010000035.1:0-346987 GCA_030779165.1 Fusarium sp. MBC 441
ACTAGCTGCCGCTCAAACAGACTATGCGGCGTCTGTTTGAGAGAGTAGGCCCACAGGTACGGGGACTTGTCAGATGCTGGCGGAGCCAGCAGCAATCGGTCGAGTTATGGGTATGCTAACGTCTCTCGAGGGGACGTTAAGGAGGGCGGAAAACGGTGTGGTGGAAATTTTGTGACGGAATGGTGGGATGCGACTCGGTCGGATCGAATCGGATGGATGTCGACGTTTGTCGACTGCTATGTCTTTGTAGGGGGTGCTATCGGGGCCTGCGCAAGTCAGTCATTTGAACGAGAGTCGTGAACAGAGAACCTACTTGGAAGGTCGCGAGAAGAGGAAGCGCAGAAGATCCGTCGGCCGCATAGAAGCCCAGAGAAGAGTACTGAGAAGTGTTGTGACGGTCGTTACGGCCGTCGAGTGTCTTTTGGACTAGAGATTATATGCGTTTCGACATTGAGGTGTTGATGGTTGATGATCGATGGCACGGTCGCGTGAGGTCTTGCTGAAGTGCTTGACGTGAAAGTTCCACGAGAGCACAAGTTAAAGTTGACAGAGACAGAATTCAAATCTCGATCAAGACAGAGTTTTGATGTACCAAGTCGGTGAGAGAATTTTGGGTCTTGATCGAGGGGCTGGTGGGTTGTTTTGTGAGGAAGCAAAATTTCAAGGTGTGCTAAGGTCTCCGGGAGGCGGTGCGTAGGTGCCAGGGTCAAGGCTCGGTAAGTTGGCGCTGGAAGCAACTGCGGGAGGGTTCCCCGGGGGGAGTCCCCGGGTTCCGGGGGTTCACTTGGTGGCTGTGGTTGGATATTTTCAGTGGATGCTGCAGGCTGCTGCTGGCTGTTCAGTGGCTCTGCAGTGGCTGCTGCAGTGAATGCTGCCTGCCTGACCGTTACTGGCTGTCGTCTGGTGATGCCCAACCAGCCAGGTTCAGGTTTTCAACCTTGGCCACCCACACTTCTCTTTTCGTTCAGGGCTAGACTTGTTTGACTGGCTTCTGTGAAAATTCTGCGGGGCAGGGCCAAATCCTTGCATTTGGCCACAATTTATTTCGTCATCTCTATTTCAGGTTCCATCTCTATTGGCCTGAAGACTCTTTCTCCATCTCGGTTTTGCTGCCGCCTGCCGCCTTGTACCTGACGCCGGGTTCCAGCAGAGAGGTACCGTGAACTCGTGTCGTCTCGGAACCAAATGTCGCGCATGCAGGTCGGAACGATGATGACCCCTTGATGATGTGTCCCAGACTCGCTTGCCGACCCGTAATATTGCTGACCTGGCGTGACAACATGCAGAGCGTGGTGCAAAACTGGCGACGGCCCGAGAAAGGGGCGTAGTTGTGGACCACCAGACCATCCATTGCTTGGCTGCTAGGGCATGACACATTGGATCCAGCTCAGGTCTGCGCGTTGTTGGCATTGGCCATCACCTTGTCAGTGATTGCTTCGAAAACATGGAACAGTGAGCAATCCCGGTATTTATCAACCAAGCTTTCCCCTTCCCCCTGGGGAGTTGACAAGTCTTTTCCGTTGACCGTTGTCCCTGAGGGATATGTTGGTCTTCTTCCCTCTTCGACGAGTGTGATGAACTGAGCGTCCATGGGTACTGATCCTAGGAATGGAACGTTGAACTCTTCGGCCATGGATTTTCCGCCTCCCGATCCAAAGATATCGGTGCATTCTGAGCAATGTGGGCAGACGTAACCGCTCATGTTCTCGACGACTCCAAGGACACGGATGCCTGTCTTGGTGCAAAAGTTGAGTTCCTTGCGAACATCTGCTGTAGCAACGGCTTGGGGAGTTGTCACGACGACTGCGCCCGCGACTTGTCCTGGTCTGGCATCTCTCTGTAGTGTCTCGGCTAGGGAAATGTGTTCGTCGCTTGTTCCGGGCGGTGTGTCAATCAGTAGGTAATCTGTCTCGTCCCATAGCACATCCTTGAGGAATTGTCGGATCATGGCTGTCTTCTTGGGGCCTCTCCATACAACTGCATCGCCTCTCTTTGGGAGGAGAAACCCTAAACTCATGGCATGGAGGCTGCCTAGACCTTTAGACTCGTCGGCTTCGTGCACGAGCACTGGAGCCCATCCACCCGGGACCTGTGTGACCTTGGATGCTTCAATAGATAGCATGCGGGGAATGGATGGGCCTGTGAGATCAACATCGAGGATACCGACAGAATGACCAGAAGAAGCGAGAGATAGAGCGAGTTGGGTAGTGACGGAAGACTTGCCGACTCCGCCCTTGCCCGAAAGGACCTAACCAGTCAGTGGAATGCGGCAGGTGTAGGGTAATTACGCACCAGGACGATGTTCTTGACCTTGTCGAGACTCATGATGATGTTTGAGGCAGACAGACAGTAAGTCGCGATGCTGAGTCGAGATTTGATGGTTTGATTAGAAAGCTGCTCTTTACTAAGCCTCGGGATGGGTTGGCCGATCGGAGTACGGTGCGAATTCGGAGAGTGAGGGGGAGGGGTAACCGACGATGTCATAGTGGATGCAGGTACATGCACAGTGTGTGCATACAGTACGCATAAAACGGCTTCAATGCATCTGCATTATCAGGTCACTTTATGTAGTTATGCTTGCGACGAACTCTTGCATGGATTACTGGTATTATTATCTTTGACTGGGGTCTAGAGTTACACTTGCTTATCCGAAGCATCCATAAGCTCATCTCATCTCCCTGCAGAGCTCACCAAGGTCATAGCTTTCGGTATCACCGTTATCTCATACTTCACATCAGCCTCAAAGCTCAGCATGTTGCAAATCATAATTATTTACTAGGATAACGTATACTATGGGTATCTATCTAAACACTTTTCAGTACCGACCAGTCCCAAGCCTGCCCGACCGGAGTGCCGCTCCATCCAGGGCCCATGCCCAACCGCTGCCATTCCTTCCACCGCCATGCCAGTAATGCCCCCAAAGAGATGTGAATACAGAATGAGAAGAGAAGGAAACGCTAAACAAGGAAATGTCCATCTGACGAGTGCCCGTGGGCGATACAAAATACATCTGAACAGTAAAAGAAATAGAGTGCCACCTGTGCCTCTCCAGCCTTGGCTGTACGCTTTGCTGGGCTCGGCGTCACGTCGCGACGGTGCTCATCGTGACTCTGTAGTAGGCCTGACGAGCACAAGGTACAACGAGTAAACTCGGATCCTCTCAGTCTGGCTGTGTTGTGGTAACGCCACGAGTCGGTAGTTGTGTGGTAGTGTTGTCAATCTGTTGTCTGACGCGAGGCTTCTAGGGGGTTCCCTTGCGGCAGCTCGGGGGAACCGAAGGTGCAACTGTAGCAGGAGAGTCCATCAAGAATTGCACAGACTCTCGCTTGCAGATTATGATGGGTCGCTTCTCAGCACAGTAACCAAGAAGCTGGGCGTGCTCTGGGAGAGTCTCCGGAACAGAGTCGATGAAGCGGATGATAGGGCCTCCGTCAAACGTGAGCCCAACCACTTCTGCCTTGCAGTCATTGTCAGAGTCAGACTCTTCATCGGGGTTGACCGAGATGGTGTTACTGTCTGTGTTAGTTGAGCCTCGTATAGAGATAAGAGTACTTACGCTTGACTCATGGGAGGACCAATGTCAAAGTCCATCTTGTTGCGCTGAAGCTTCTTCTTAACACGCTTCTTGGTGCAATCGTGAAACAGGTGGAGGACACCGGCAATGACAAGCACCGGAGTACCGAGAGCAAGAGCCCATGGTCTGGATGGATGGTTAGCTGGGTCGTTTGGGGATGCTCGAAGGACTTACGGATGGCGTCGGCCTCTAAGCGAATGAGCAAGGGCAAGGATGATGCCCATCATGGCGATAAGAGATCCAATTTGGATCATTGTCCATGTAGACCAGTAGAGGGAGATGAGATCTTCCCCATCACAGAACTGGAGAGCAAGGATGGAGTAGGCTTCCATGACGACAATGACGGTCGAGACCGAGACACAGCCAAGACACATGAACATGGATTGTCGTAGACGTTTCGATCGAAGTCCGGGGTTGTGGGCAAGTTTTTCGAGTGCTGCTTGACCTCTGCTACCTGTTAGAAAAATACAAACAATCAAACACAAGACATACCTGATGTAGGTCCATGATGCCACAAACAAGACCAAAAGATTGGACACAAACAAGACCCAGTAGATAATCTTGAATTGCCATCTCACCATGTGCGAGGCGAACTGAGCATACTTTTCGCACAACTCCTGGTTAGGAGCCTCTCGTGTGAACAGATCTCTTGTGAATAGGGAAGTCATGTTGTCGATGATGAGTATGGTCTGGATGATCTGGAAGGTCTGGACCGCATAGGGCATCCCCAGATCTAAATAGTTGGCGAGATGAAAGACATGGGGCAGTGCAAAGGACCTACAGTGAATCTATTGTGCCATGGCGTACAGACCCCCGCCAGACGACACGCAATGCCGGGAGCATATGTCGTCGCCAAGAGCCCAAGGCGACGATCACCCTTGCGGTTTCGTCTTGGGCTCAGGGAGAAGTGGAACTTGGCGCTGATTGTGTGTCTTGATTGTTCAGACTGACCACGGTGAACTCTCGCATCCCGGTTCGGCCCCGGCAGCTCACCGCAGCCGGAAGAGGTTCCCGTCGGTAAATGAGGCTCTGTGCTTTTTGTGCTAGGGTGAGTTGGGCAGAGGTTATCAGGCTTCGACCACGAGGGGGCAGCAAGGCTTTGATTGGATGTTTCTGGGTTAAGGAGGTCTGAGATCTGAGATTATGTGGTTGCACGAGAGATCGGGCACCAGTCAATCTCGCAGCGCCGCTAAGCTTTGTTTGCGCCAAGGATGAGCCAAGGATGACTGCCGGGGTCCCTTGCGCCAAGATAAGAGGCGATATTGCCAGTCGTACCTATTGAGGCAGTGAGAGAGGGTGAGACGCACGGGAGACTAGATACGTGCCGTGCCAAGCCGGGGAACAGTTTAACCCTTGTCGAATCTCGGCCGGGGGCTCTGGTCAGATCCGTTAAGGAGTCGTCCCAGGCGTTCGGTTAAGCCCAGTAATTAAACCATGCCCATGGGTCAAGTGCATGGACGTTTCGTGGGCTTGAAAAAACGACAGAAAATTCTGTACCCTGAATAAAACACTGCAAATCGAACCATGGGATGGCTACACGGGCCGTTGGGCACAATTGTGACTCCCGACCTGTCGGCTTCCCTGCATGCGGCATGTGGTAGGACAGGGATTCCTATTCGGAGGCCGCCAAGAGACGGATTGTGACTGTTTGCTCTTCAGTGAGACAGTGCACAAACATGCATACAGTAAGAGTACAGTATCTGGACGATCAGCCAAGACTCAAGCCTCACCCGTGTGGATCTCGGTACTTGGCCGCCTATAAGCTGAGTGATCTGCAGCCTTATAAACGCCGTCTTTTACTGGTCACTGACTCGATCCTACCGCTAAGCCCCTCGATTACGACTCACCGCGTCTGTTTCACCACGTCTTGGCTTTGAATGTTGAATCTCAACTCTTATCGCCAAGCTCTCCGAAGGAATGTACAACCTGACGCGTCATTGGTTAAAGAAGGATCACAGATACAAACGGAAGCTCCAGGCTAGCTGCATCCGCCAAGGGACGGTTCACGGACGGTTCACAGTTGGACGGTGGACTTTGACTTAAGCCTATTTACAACCTTAATGGCTGTATCACCGACGGCTTCACGGAGTGTTCGGTCAAATTCTTGCAAATTCGCAAGCTCTACGTCATTCTGCGATAGTCGTCAAGAAACCCCAGTCTTATCGTGATCGTCGCCAGATCCATTATTTCACGGGGAATTCCCCAGCCAAGCCTCGTAATAGTCTGTAGAGTTGTCGATCGGCGGATAGTCCCAGATAGCGTCAGTATTGGTCGAAATTGGTTGAGGTGGCTGTGTTGATGAGATTGAATCACACGCGTCGTCTGAGACAGTTGACAAGAGCAATGATTAAGCTTATCTTGACCGTCAGGAGATCCAATCACCGAGGGTCGATCTCCATGTGCGTTTGTCTATCACTGGTAGTACGGCTGCGGGCGTGATAACGTCATTTGGAGTTTGAAGGATCTGCTGGTATCCGTATGACGCGCAATTCGGGTTCCACAGACGGATAGAGTCTCGGTTGCGAGTTGAGTATGTTCATTGCCGAATCTGGTCTGGGGATGAATCGAGGATCGAAGGGATCGAGGGTGGAGGATGTGGAGGATGCGGAGATGGAGATGGAGGCGGATATGGAGGCGGAGATGGAGACGGAAAACAGAGGATCCGGACGTGGAGTCAAGTCAACTGCCGAGCCAACAAGGTGCCCACTATTGAAATTTCATTCCACTTCAATTCATCTGGTCTAGGTTAGTTGAGAATGTCACTGCGACTCACTGGACGACGGTCTCATTGTTGGCTGCATGCTCTCTTACCCTACATGCAGTCAGTGGCTTGAGCTCGAACCGTCATTATCAAGAAGCGTGTTGAATGCATGCATCGTGGTTCGTTGCTCTTATCCATTGACATGTTGACCGTCTTTTTATCAGCTGACTAGAAACGCTGTCTGGATAATCAAGCTGAAAGCTTCTGGCCACTTGTCATTTATCACGTTTCTGTCACTTATCAACTTGGATCTCACAGGCCTGGAATGGTCTCTAAATTATTCAATGCCCAACAATGGGTCTGAGGCCTTTGAGGCCCAAGGGCAAAATCGATCAAGAAGAAATCTCAAAAAATTATTCGAGATAAGACCATCTATTTATCAAATACCAAAATTGAGGCCACCCAAGATTATCACCGCGAAAAGAGAAAACAATTGACATGTGAAACCCATGCATCAAGCTGACATGTGCTGAAACCAAATCCACCACTTAGGCTGACGCGTCTACCCGGCTAGTTCTCATCCGGTTTTAGCTGTCGGCTTCTCAACTCCCCGAGGATCCATTCATCCGTCCGGACCAATAGACATCCCGGCAGCTTCATTCATAGGCTGGCGGCAGAACGTTGCACCGGCGGTTTGACCAGGGTTTGTGGCTGTGTAGTCGAAACGTTGAAGCCTTCGTGTTGGAGAATCAGATAAAAGCGTGAGATGGGCAGGAAAAGAAATACAGTAGGCAAACGCAAACAAACACAAACGCAAAGATGGAGTTATTGAAGACCAAGAGAACCGTTCACGAGGCAGACAAGTCGATATCCTCTCGATTTATTGACCTCGCCAAGGTAAGATCCAGATCCATGTTTGCACGGCCCAACTAACAAATTAGTTCTTATCAACCCTCAAATCAGATCTAGATCTTGCCAATGTCACTGCTCCGCCTTTCTTCTTGGCCCCCTCTTCAGTTGTTGAGAACCCCGGCAGCTGGGCTCAACGCCCATCAATATTTACGGCTGCTGCAGTCGAGCCGGATCCAGCTAGGCGCAGTCTATCAATACTGCAAATGTTCCTAGCTGGTCTACGGAACCAACTCTATGTCGGAGGTGCCCCAAATGTTAGCATCAAGAAGCCCCTGAACGCATTCCTTGGAGAGTTGTTTCTTGCATCATGGACCGACTCAGATAGCACGGTCAGACTGGTTGTCGAACAGGTCAGCCATCATCCACCTATCACTGCAATGCACATTGCCAGTAAGGAACATGGCATAAGAGCAGATGGTTACGGAAGGGTGGAAATGACGTTCAACGGTAACATCAATATTAAACAAATCGGCCACGCGATAATTCACGTCGACAAGTTTGACGAAGACTACTTGGTTCCGTTGCCAAACGTCCTTGTCCGTGGCTTTCTATCGGCCTGTCTTTACCCTGAAATCATCGGCACATACAGCATCGTTTCGAGTTCTGGATACGTGTCAGAAATCAACTTTTCTGGGACGGGTTTCTTTCGAGGAAAGAGAAACTACTTTGAAGCACGTGTCCATCACAAAGACAAGCCCAAAAAGTCATGTTTCAAGTTGTCAGGAATCTGGAGTGAGGGCTGGAAAATAACCGATGGTGATGGGAAACTTTTGGAAACCTATGACGCCTCGACCGTCCCTGTGCCGATCAGCATCGATCCGCTTGACGAACAGGACCACCGGGAGTCCCGGAACGCATGGAAGGACGTTATATCGGCTCTTGAAAAAGGAAACTATCGAGCAGCGTCTGCAGCAAAGAATGATATCGAAGAAGCACAACGACAAAAGAGAAGAGAAGAGGAGAAACATGGAAAGACATGGAAACCATTGCTCTTCAGCAGCATTCCCGGAGACGAGCATCACGTCTTTCACCGTCTCGCAGAAGGCACAAATTGGCAACTACAAGCCGAACAAACCAAAGGTGTATGGAGGATCGACGAACCGGGGAATGGCTTGGCAGATGTAGTCGCGGAACGAGTTAGATAAGGTTACCCGGCCATTAGGCATCTATAATGACTATACATAATACGAATGAACTCCGCATCAAGCCTCATGACTCGCAACGTAGGCCAGCTCAGCTACTTTCTTGGCAGCAATTTCCCGTCCCTCCCCACCGGCATGGATCTTTTCAGCTAGTTTCTTGGCCTTTTCCCGCATTGATAAGCTTGCTTCTCCGCCGTCAAGAACCTTCAGGAGGGACTGGCTCAGATGATCGACAGTCCAGTCGGGGTTGGTGCCTCGGCATGCCCAGACTCCGACCCCGATGTTTTCAGCTAGGGCAGCGTATCCGTATAGGTCGGCCCACAAGGGAATGATGATATGGGGAACTCCAGCACTGCGGGGGTTAGCGGGTAACTTCTCTGGGGGCTTAGACATACTAGATGGCTTCGTTGTAGCAGTTGGCTCCTCCGTGGTGAACCGAGGCGGCAATGTACCCTGAAGAAAGGAGAGAGGTTGGATCAACAGTGAGCCACTTTTCCATCTTGAGACGACCACTGTCAAGATGAGGCTTTAGTTGTGCAAAGATGTCGTCCGAGTAGTCTCCATGCTTGTTAAACTTCCACAGCACCTGCACGGTTGTCTTGTCGAGAAGAGTTGCTAAGGCTTCTCCCATTATGGATGCCTGTCTCTCCGACCACTGCTTTGTTAGAATAGTCTGCTCGTGGGGGATCTACTTACAGAAACTGAGCTTCCTAGGTTGACCAATAAGGTTGGTGCCTTCTTCAGCCACTCGACCAACTTGGGGTCTTGCTCTTCGGCTGAGGCGGCTGAGACTACGATTGGTCCAGCAAGAGTGACATTGGGCGGGATATAATCAACCGGGATAGTAGCTCCCTCTGTCGTCATGCTGATCCAAGGTGCATCTTGTCGATAAATGGAAAAGAAGTTGATAGGATCCTGTAGGCCCTTTTCTCGGAGAATCTTTCGCTTGGCGCTAAGACCAGGAGTCATGACGACACTGTAGATGAATCTCATATTGAGGTAGATGTTCTCAGGGAGGTTCTTCCAAGGCACAGGGAAATCAAAGCCAGATGACATGCTGTGACTGTTAGAAGCGTACTGGGACAATGTGAGCCACTCACGCTGGATATTTCCAAAACATGCTTCCATATGGTTGATCACCCAGAAAGTTATCGACAACTGAGTTGGGACTGATGATGGCATGTAGACGGTTCATGTCACGAGCCGCATCTATGCCGGGACGGAACAGTGTATCCAGTACGACAACAGCAGGGTCAATGTCTTCAATGAGGGCTTGCATCTCTTGATACAGTGCGAAATGGTCCTCTGCCGACCATGGAGAGATCCATAGCTGCATATCCTCGCATAAATGATCAATGCCAGCCATACCCGGCGGGTGAGGAATGTTGTCAAGTGACTTTCCAACCTGCTGTATCGAATCGGCGTACGAGGGTCCACTAAGCTTGTGAAACACGACACCTCGGGTCCCGGGATTGTGTTTTCGTGCAAAATGCGAGATCCTCTCTAGTTTACTCTCAATCTTGGAGAAGGACGCGAAATGAACCTCGATATCCGGATGCTTTTCCAGCAATGCCGATGCCGTAGCGATGTGCACGTTAGATAAGCCATGCTCCTCGTTTACCAGAAACAGAGCCGTCTTGTTCCGGCCTTGAATTGGAGTGGGACGCTGCGGGGAGTCCTGAGCAAAGAACAGGGCCAACGCTGCGACCAGCAACGAGCCCAGAAGAAGCCGTTTGAACATCTTGATGATTGTGATGAGGGATTTTGAAAGATCACAGACCGTGAGCTTAGGAAAGAAGCGAAAGTAAGATGTGATTACTAAAGGGGGGTTTTGTAACGCGACAGGGGTTCGTGATCCTTTGGGTTACACTTTTTTCGCACCGACCACGCAGATTAGTTTCCGTGCTATTGGGCCCACCGCTTTTTGGGCCTTTGACAGAGATTAGTTTCCGAATTTGGCGTCTTACGAGTGGGATCAAAGGCTGGTCCTGCGATTGGAGCTGCGATAGAGCCGAATCTCTTTCACTGGTTTGATCCTTCTCAAAATCTTGTCACGGGAGTTTCGGCCACGGTGGAGCAGTGATTATCGTCAGCCGGAACCCACCTTGATGGAAAGGATGAGCCATCTTTTGGAGAGGGTATAAAGAGTCACCAATATTGGACAGGAGATGGCTAAGCCGTGGTTAAATGCTCATGGGGGCTTCACTGACGAATGACTGATTATCTGAAATTCGGCAGCCTTGTAACTATTTTGACGCGCGCAGATGAATGTTTGCGTTTTAGGCGGAGCTCAGGGATGAGAATGACTTCTTCCCCATGGCAATGCGGCTCGAGGACCAACGCTATGATGTTCAGCAGCACACGCCAGAGTCTCTAAGTCCATGGTCACTTTGTAGGACTTTTACGGGATTTGCTTCTATCTGGCCTTTGTGTAATTGACGCCCGGAAGAAATGTGCTCGTCCGGCTCTGATTCAGGGGCGACAATGGATCATGTGTTCAAATCATCTGGTGGGATGACGATATGACTAAAGTCAGTGAATATTTGACAGGCTATCATACAATTACATCTCAGGCTCATTCTCCCTGTGTTGCCCCAAAGAACTGCGACGACCAGGCCATGGAGTCGATAATCTCAGCTGGCCAATTTTGTGGCGTTGGAGTTTGTTCCAGTGTCAAATCTCCCTCTAACCCAACGTATTCCAGGGCTGGCATCTGCGTGGGCAATTGTATCGCATTAGATTGCAGCGCCTGTGTGATCTCTGGCTGGAGTTGTTTGGTGTGTTCTTGAATTTGTTAGAAAAGAACTGCCTGCTTGGGAGTACTCACTCTTCCACTCGAAGCCGCATTGCTTCAACCCCTTGATCATATCCCTTGCTACTCTTGCACTCTTTGAGTTGACACTGAGTGCTTCAAACATTTTGAGGCAGGTTTCAGCATCGTCTCGAAGACCTTCGCTGTCAAAGACGCTATGGTCGTCAATAGGGGGCTGAACAAAGATGCTCGAAACAAGAAGAATCGAGCCAGCGCATATTAGACATGAGATCATCTGCCACCAGGGAAACTCGTGGACCAAGTCCTTTTCGTCAGATACGTGATGCAAAAGACGGGCAGTCTCTCTTGCTTCGCTGGCGCATGTCTTTTCGAAAAGAGTCAGAAGCGGCCAGTCCAATGCCACAGATGAGTCGTCAAGCTGTCGGAGAAGAGGGTAGCAGAGGTATGGCCGGTGGATAAGTGCGCGAAGGTGGTGATATTTAATGGCGAGCATGTTTCGCTGGGTGTGTTAGCGAGGACAGAAAGTAGGGACTTCGGCTTACCTGTCTTCTGAAAGCAACACTGGGATCAAATGCATGTCCAAGATCAAATCGAAGCTTGCGAGGGAGATTCATCTTCCACTCAACAAGCTGCCGGTCCAGAACCTGCGTACATATCATCATTTCTGCCGTTGGTCTCTCGTGCGCCGGTCCGTAGATGTCGCTCAGTACACAGCCAACTATACGAGAAAACTCAATGACTGCAACAAAATAGTCACCTGTCGACGGTCCTTCAACAGGATCAATAGAATTCGAAGTCCAGTCAATGTCGTTGTCCCCTCGTCGGGATGGCATGGGCACGCTGCAGTCCCCATCGTGTATAGCCGGTGGACGTCCAAGCTGGAGAGACAGCAGACGATCTAGAACGTAAATGGAGTGCCATATTCTTCGCCGTCTTTCAAGTTCAACAGGCCCACGAGGTTTTGAAGTCTTGGACTCGACATGTAGCCCAATACTCTGAGCTATGCGGACTGCTTGACCCAGTGCAATCCAACAACTGCAGCTGTTAGATATGTCCGATAGTTGGAAGAGACCATACCTGTCAGTTTTGCAAATTGCAAGGAAATAGAAGCATTGCACAAGTAGCAATGTGACTTGGTTGATCGAATGATGCTTTCCCGAGTGAATGACGGCGCATCGGAAGTAATGTTCGTGGCTTGTGCTTGAGTCTCGACCGGGAAACGAGTTGTAATATGACCCGATAGCACAAATTACGTCTAAAAAGTTAGTATGTTTAGGATATGCGGATTGATACTTACATAAAATAGCCAGGTCTGTAGAATTGTGATGCGTCTCACTCAAGGGCCCCTGAAACCCACCCCATGTCTCCATGAACACAGACTTGGGGATAAAAGGATACGCCAGATGAATCGTCTCAAAGTAAACCTCACATAGTCTTCTCGCCTCATCTGGCTCTGGTAGAGCAGTCGGTCTACTCTTGCCAACTGATACTTCGCCCTCCTGCTCATAACTGTCAAAGTCTTGCTCGACGCCTGGACTTGTCTGCAAGAAACGCTTGACCAAGTTAAAGAAATGAACATCGCTCACTTCTCCAAGATATCGATGCTGGTTGGGATCTGGCTGCGTGGAGGGGCCTGCATCGGTTTCTTGTGTGAATCCATCGAGAGCTCGCCTTGCTCTTTCTTTTACCTCTTGGAACTCTTTGGCATGGCATTCTTTCTGAAGAGAATCAGAGAGAAGCCTATCCACGAGTCCTTCGTAGTGATCGATGGTATCTCGAAGCTCTTCGACATCGACGTTCAGAGCGTCGCGTTTTTCCGTACCAAAACTTGGATTCCAAGACCTGCCCTTGGCATAGGAACATGTGAAGCCATAACCCAGACACCGGCCACATTCGGGTCGCTTTCCGTCGCACTAACAGGTCAGCTAGCTACTGTTTGGACTATTGGAAGACTCACCTTGGATTTCATCGCCCGGCACGTTTGGCAAGCTTGTGCCACGCGTCTGCGCTTGAGAACGAGTCCATCTCCCGAGATACCCGCCATGTTTGCTGCTTGAATGACGAACAAAGATGGTGAAATGATGGAGACAGGGGTCTAGAAGTTGATATTGGCAAACAAGGTTGTGACGTATCTCCACTCCGTATCCGAGTTATCCGGGAGATCCGGGTTACCCGCTGGGGCAGCCAATGGGCGACAGTAGGCGGGCTGGGAGAAACTTTGCAACAGCAATAAGATTTTGTGCCGCCGCCGTTTATTCACATGCTCAGCCCATTTAAGAGAGAATGGCTGTACAAAGCTTGAAGAACGGCTGGAACCGACTCAATAAGACTTGGAGCTCTGGTGGTGGCTTAAGCCAAGTGAGGGGGCGTTTCGCCGTTTGAGTTCATCACAGGTCATGGACAAAGATTGACAAGCGTTGGTCTAGACTCTCTGTGACAGTGCGAGTAAACTGACTATTGCTGCCGTATGAAGCTTGCTTTGAGAGGCAACAGAGGGCGTCCCAAACATGTGTCAACTACAACGAAAGGATTGGGTTTACCAGAGCTCAGCAAATACGTTTCAACCGTTGATCAAACGGCTACCAAATCCCCAAATGACCAATCAGTCAATTTTGACTCAAACCGGCTGTAAAACGTGGTCGTGTGTCATTGTGATTACCCGTATTGAAGATTGCTGCCGAACAACGACATGAGGTTCAAGAAGACACATTCACTCGTTGGTGACACCTCTAGCACCCATGGCCGGCAATAGATGGCGAGAGTGATTGCATGATAGCAGAGGCCATTATGTTTGAGAGGGGAAAGACGAAGATGCCAAATATCTAAACACAAACTGTTTATTAAGCTACAAACATAATACTCAACAATCTCACCATGTTGGCCTCCTGAATCAATGTTGCTGTTGGTTACATAACGCACATGCCCGTCTATAAAAGGAGCGGCCACGACGGGAAGTTGTCAGGACTTCTTCTTGCTCATACATGTTCATACAAAGCTTTAGTGATCATCTCGAGCGAACATGGCGACTCTCGACTCCCTCAAGAAAGCCCTTCGGGAGAAAGGAACCGCAACATCGTCAAAGACTACACAACTGTCTGACGGGCAATACCTCCATGGCTTCAGCATCTTGGCTCGAGGCTCAAACGCCTATCAAGACTTCATCGTCCCTCAGCTGGCCCAGCTGGTTCCCCTTGTCAACTCAGATTTCCCCATCTCAGTTCTCGAAATCGGACCTGGCCCCAAGAGCATCCTTGGATACCTGCCTGAACACCTGCGAAAGAAGATTGGCAAATACTCCGCACTCGAGCCTAACAAGGTGTTCGTTAGCCAGTTTTAAGACTGGTTGAAGGAATCTCTCCCTTGTCTGGGCAGCCCCCTTGAAATTCGTGTATGCCGCTTTGGTCTCGGCCGCACAATACATAATATGGGAAAGTTTGATCTCATTGTATTCTGCCACAGCATGTATGGCATGATCCCGAAGCGTGACTACATCAACCATGCGCTGCACATGCTTGAAGACGGAGGGTTGGTGGCGGTCTTCCATCGCGAAAACCCGAGATTCGATGGCTTGGTTTGCCAACAGACAGCTTCTTTTCCTACTGGAGACATTTGCATGCTAAACGACTCTGCAATGATTGACCCCTTTGCTCGTTTCATCGCTGGATTTCAAGCCTCCGATCTTCAATCCGAATTGCGCAAGATATGCCGCGATTTGGGCCGTCGTGAGGAATCCAACCTGGTGTTCGCTTCACCCGAGGTTATGGTGACCTTCAACAAACATGCCACAGCGCTGCCAAAGCTGATGTCATTGGTTCCATGGCGCAAGGAATTGAGAATCAAGAACCGGGAGGCTCTCCTCCACCAGCCGGCCGCGACCATGAGACCAAGAACGATTCAGCAAGTCCAACACTGCGTTGAATGGGCTCGGGAGCATCAATTCGGCCTGACCGTCATCGGAGGAAGTCATAGCGGCCATTGTATTCAGCCTTGCGTCGTCTCGGTTGACATGAGTTTCTTCAACAGTCTACATATTCTCAAAGGGGAAGAGGGTTCTCCTCTTGGCTCCTTGGTCGTTGCTGGAGCTGGGTGCATGATGGGAGACATCGTTCTGAGGACCATGGAGGAGGGCCTCACTGTTCCACTGGGTTCCCGACCAACCGTCGGCGCAGGACTCTGGCTACAAGGCGGCATCGGACACCTTTCTAGACTTCACGGCCTCGCGTGCGATGTCATTGCAGGTGCTGTGATGGTCAGCGTCGACACTGGAAAGGTTCTCTGTATCGGCAATGTCCCAAGTGAACATCAACCCACTGATGCTGTGCGCCCCGATGTAGAAGAGGATCTGTTGTGGGCATTAAAAGGCGCTGGAACCAACTTTGGTATTGTCGTCAAGGTTACGTTCATGGCGCAGGTGGCTCCAACGTATTTGGTCCAAAATTGGATTCCTTCTTTGACGCCCGGTCTCGAAACCCTGGACAGTCTCAATGTGGCTGCCAAGGGGCTCCCTCGGGAATGTTCTGTTGATGGATACCTCTTCCACCAAGACAACGAGCTTCGTCTTGGAGTGACCACATTTGATACCGAGCAAGTGCCTAGGACCCCGGTTTTCGGTGCACTCTTCGGGCCAGAAATCGACTCCAAGCTCGTGAATGGTGTTGAATTGTTTGACAATGAGATGTTCATGTCCAAGATGCACGGGGGACATGGCGGCGACAAGACATCCTCGTTCAAGAGATGCATCTTCTTGAAGAGCGTCGGAGATGTAAAAACGGCTGACATTTTGGTGGATATGGTCAAGAATCGGCCCTCACCTCTTTGCTACCTTCATCTTTTTCATGGCGGTGAGGCGATTTCCGACGTGGCTGAAACTGCTACTGCCTTTGGATGTCGAGACTGGATGTTTGCCTGTGTCATCACTGCTGTTTGGCCCTGTGATCAAGATGGCACTGCAACAGCTCGAGAAGCCGTGCAATGGGTTTATGACTTTGCCGAGAAGTTGCTGCCCCTGAGTGCCGGAGCGTACGGGGCTGATCTCGGACCTGATCCGAGAGACATGGCACTGGCGGCCTGGACTTTTGGGCCGAACCTGAATCGTCTTGCCGAACTCAAACACCGTCTGGATCCGGACAGTGTTTTGGCATACGCGTGTCCTCTCCTGAAAGCCCCGAAGCTGAAGCTTGTGATTCTCGTCACGGGCGAAAGCGGCTCTGGTAAAGACTACTGTGCTGATATCTGGGCTTCTGTCTTCACCGCGAGTGCGATCAGAGCCCGTGTCGTTAGCATTGGCGACCAGACCAAGGAAGAATACGCCACTGCTACTGGTTCCGACCTGAGACGGCTGCTCACGGACCGGGCTTACAAGGAAGAGCACCGCCCAGCGTTGACAGAGTTCTTCCAGGAACAGCTAAAGAAACGACCTGAGCTCCTAAAGGATCATTTACTGAAGGCCATGAAGAACCTTGCGGATGTTGACGTGTTGATCATCACTGGAATGAGAGACGAGGCGCCACTGGTAACCTTTTCGCCTTTGTTTCCAGACATCAAGCTGATCGAGGTTCGTATTCAAACCAGCCAGTGGATACGACGAATTCGCCGAGGCCGAGGGTGTCAAGACGATAGCGACAGCTGTGAGGCAAAGGCCGCAGCTACTTTCACCTTCGATAACGACACGGACTCGAGAATGGGAACCGAAAATGTCGAGAGCTTTGCTAAGCGCCATCTACTTTCATTCTTTCATGAGGACCTGGAACGTCTGGCTGGCATGGTGCCCACCATCCCTGACTATCCAACACCAGTTGACTTTCGCCATGTGCTCAACATCGTCTCGAGCCCCAACGGACTGACACTGTGTACTTCTTTGTTCAAGACTCACTTTGCTGGGGACTGGGATAAGGTCGATGCCATAGCTTCTTGCGAAGCTGGCGGCTTTCTCTTTGCGTCGCCCTTGGCCCAACAAGTCGATAAGCCCTTGATACCGATCCGCAAGGCCGGTAAACTGCCCCCGCCAGTTGTTGTGGTCTCCAAGTTGTCATCAAACATTTCGTCTCTGGCACAGCATTATGCCACAGAGCAGGGGATTGAGATGAATCCGGACCTGGTCTCCGACGGCGCGTCAGTTGTCGTGGTGGACGATGTACTCGCCTCAGGGAGGACGCTTTGCGCTGTGCTCCGACTGCTTTGTGAAGCTGGCGCTCGTGTTGAGGACATCAGCGTCATGGTTGTGGCCGAGTTTCCCTATCACGATGGTCGAGGGTTCTTGCAGAAGGAAGGCTTTGAAGGGGTCAACATTCAGAGTCTTTTGGTCTTTGCCGGTGCGTAGGCGAGGAGATTGATGGAGATGGATTGGGATTTGGAATTTGGATCTCTGCTACGGTTTTTGGCCTTGGACTTTCGTGTAGAACCTTGGACTCTATCATAAAGCCTTGCGATAAGGTATAAGAACATGGCAACCTTGGTAGCATGAATAAAAAGGTTCGTTTAGAACGTACGCCTTATCGGCGGCTTCTCAGTAGAATTCTCATGTGTACCAGCGACGGCTGCTGTTCTAGCATAGTAGCCTAGTGACATCCTTATCCGTGTAGGAACGCCACTGATATCCAGACCGGACTACCTCAGCCGATGAACCAATCATTTCCAGAGCAACACACTTATCAAAGCTGTGGTCATCCCCGCACAAGCACCACCTCTAAAGGGATGTTATCCGCGCCACCATTGAAATACTTTCCGTACAAGGTAATTATACCCTTATCTTGACATGCCTCCAAGTTATAATTAGAGTGTCAAGCCTCTCCCTGTTCAATGATCAACAACAACCATGGGTCGCTACAACCTTGAATACCCAAAAGACTCCACCAATACCATTAAACGGTACAAGGTTCATGGAGTCTATGAACTTGAAAATGTCCACCGTATTGTTAATTCCTGCCCAATCCTTCACATCTCGTTCAATTCGCCGTCTCAGCCTTTCCCGGTTGTGCTGCCGATGATTGGGCAGATGGGTTCGTTTGAACGTCCCAGTGCCGATCTAAGCGACCCTCTGGACCTCTACCTTCATGGCTATGTCTCTTCACGGATCATGAATCTGTCTCAGACTACCGTTGTGGATGGACAAGAGCATCAGGGCATGCCAGTGTGCATTGCGGCATCTCACATCGACGGCCTTGTCTTGACACTCACGAGCTACTCTCACAACTACAACTACCGCTCGGCTGTGCTTTTCGGCTATGCAAGCATTGTGAAGGATGAAGAAGAGAAGATGTATGCAATGGAACTCATTACCAACAGTGTTGTCCCCGATCGCTGGAGACACACTCGTCTACCTCCATTGCCAGCCGAGATGCAGAGCACCAATATTCTCAAGGTGCGGATTGCATCAGCTAGCGCCAAGATTAGTGCTGGAGGTGCGACAGATGACAAGAGCGACATGAGTAATGAAGAGCTGGTCAATTCGACGTGGACGGGTGTGTTGCCAATCACTCAGACGTTTGGGGAGCCAGTGCCAAGCCCTTACAATAAGGTGGACCTGCCAGAGTACATTGCCGAATTCACAAAGGACTCAAATGATGAGAAACAGAAGCTGTCTCTTGATGCGGCGCAAGGAGAGCGAAGGGCATTGTAATTAAGCATTCATTCAAATTGATACCGTGTGTCTAAATTGGGACAACCCCACAAACCGTTGACGGCACGGAAAAACTCTCCCCGAACTCTTATGCCCCACGTCCCATCGTGGCCACAGCCAACATTCAACATCGTGATACCCCGCGACAGCTCAGTCGCAACAGACGCCATGGTTCTTCAAGATCTCGGCCGTCGCATCAATGCGGCGGTCAATAATTTGACGCGCGAGCAGAATCTCGACGAAAAGGCAGGTCCCGTGATCCCTTGTCTCGGCCTAGCTAACCTCTCAGGCCTTTGATGCTATGCTCAAGGAGATTTGCGCCGCCCTCCTCGAAGCCGACGTCAACGTGCGACTCGTTGGACAGCTCCGAAAATCGATTCGAACGACCGTAAACTTTAAAGAGCTTCCTCCCGCCGTCAACAAGAAGCGACTCATCCAGAAAGCCGTCTTTGATGAACTCGTCAAACTCGTCGATCCCCACGCCGACTCGTTCCGACCGAAGAAGGGCAAGAGCAGTGTCATCATGTTTGTTGGTCTGCAGGGTGCCGGTAAAACCACGACGTGTACAAAGTTGGCGAGGCATTACCAGTCCAGAGGCTTCAAGTCTTGTCTGGTGTGCGCTGATACCTTCCGAGCCGGTGCCTTTGATCAGCTGAAGCAGAACGCTACCAAGGCCAAGATTCCATATTATGGTTCACTCACAGAGACGGATCCTGCTGTGGTCGCGCGTGCCGGTGTTGAGCAGTTCAAGAAGGACAGATTCGAGGTTATCATCGTTGATACCTCGGGTCGCCACCGTCAAGAGTCTGCTCTGTTCCAGGAGATGATTGACATTCAGAATGCCATTCAGCCAGACGAGACCATCATGGTTCTTGATGCTTCTATCGGTCAGCAGGCCGAGTCACAGGCCAAGGCTTTCAAGGAGGCTGCTGATTTCGGAGCCATCATCATCACGAAGACAGATGGTCACGCACACGGTGGTGGTGCCATTTCTGCGGTCGCAGCGACACACACTCCAATCGTGTTTATCGGTACTGGTGAACACATGCTGGATCTTGAGAAGTTTGCTCCTCAGCAATTCGTGCAGAAGCTCCTGGGCATGGGCGACATGGCTGGTCTGATGGAGCACGTTCAGAGCTTGAACCTCAAC
Organism: Fusarium sp. MBC 441; assembly: GCA_030779165.1. Classification (NCBI taxonomy): domain Eukaryota; kingdom Fungi; phylum Ascomycota; class Sordariomycetes; order Hypocreales; family Nectriaceae; genus Fusarium; species Fusarium sp. MBC 441. Next base: position 19,871 of record JAPFTC010000035.1, read on the forward strand.
CAAAAAGACACCATCAAGCACATCCAAGAGGGTATCTTTACAGTACGCGATCTTCGAGACCAGCTCTCCAATATAATGAAGATGGGACCTCTATCCAAGATGGCTGGCATGATTCCTGGCATGAGCAACATGATGCAGGGCATGGACGACGAGGAGGGAGGCGCCAAGCTCAAGCGCATGATCTACATTTGCGACTCGATGACGGACAAGGAGCTCGACTCTGACGGCAAGATTCTCATCGACCAACCGAGTCGAATGACACGAATTGCGCGAGGTTCAGGAACATCAGTACGCGAGGTTGAGGATCTCCTCACTCAACAGCGCATGATGGCTGGTATGGCCAAGAAGATGGGTGGAAACATGAAGAACATGCAGAGAGCACAGCAGGCAATGGGAGGTGGTAACAAGGCACAACAGCTAGCCGCGATGCAGAAGCGACTGCAGAGCATGGGTGGTGCTGGAGGTACCGGAGGTATGCCAGACATGGGTAGTTTGATGAGGATGCTGGGAGGCGGAGCAGGTGGAGGAGGTATGCCTGGAGGCATGGACATGCAGGCTATGATGCGACAGATGGGTATGGGAGGAGGCGGTATGCCTGGTATGCCCGGAGGAGGAGGCCGTGGTAGGCGATGAATACAATCATGATTGACGGCGTTTAATGCATGGACTGGCGTTGGGGAGATGCCGGCGTGGCTTAGATACCGCGAATACACGGTCGTTCACGTCTTGAAGCAAGTAATCTTCATCTCAGCCCTGTCAGCCGTCTCCATATTTTGTTGATTGGCGAGCAGCCCAATCACAACCCCTGCCTGCTCCCTGCCTGCTCCCTGCCTGCTCCCTGCCTTGCTCACCCTGGATGGAGATGTTACCCACTTGGAGTGAAGCAGTGCTTACAGCAATGGATGGAGCAATGGATGGACTGTCCATGTGTGTATATAAAGCAAGTTTTGTCTGGTCTATGTCTCAATCAATTCATCAATCATCTCTTGTTTGTCTTTATCTCGTCCTTCAGCATGAAGCTTTCCTCTGCCCTCATTGCTGGCCTGGCTACGGCTTCAGCTGAACCTCTCACCAAGCTTCCTCGATCTGCAAAGCCCATTAAAGTGAAGCTCAACAATTGGTGGGACGGTACCGACTACCAATGGTACGGCAAGGTTTCTGTCGGCACTCCTGCGCAAGAATTGTAAGTCTATCACTGTACGATCTACTTCTCCACTAACAGGTTAGCAACCTCCTCTTCGATACCGGCTCTACAGATCTCGTCCTACCCAAGAAAGGATGTACATCTTGTAGCAACTACACCACCTATGACCCTTCAACGTCTTCCACATACTCCAAGGAGCCCAACTACCAGTACGAGGCTAGCTATGGTACTGGTGGCAACGCCGAACCCCTGGCCAAACCTGCCACCATGCAAGGTCGAATCGTCACGGATGTGGTCACCATTGGCGACGCTACAGCCGAGAACCAAACTTTTTTCCTCAGCGACGAGTATCCCAAAGAGCTTGGAGAGAATCCTCTGGGCCCCAACATCGATGGCATCTTTGGTCTTGGTCCTCCAGGAGCATCCGTGTTTAGCCACGACTTCAACAAGACCTTTACGACTACGTTTTGGAACCTTGTCAAATCGGGACAAGTTTCGCCAGTATTTTCACTGTTTCTCAACTCTGGCCGTGATTCTGCCCCTGGTGAAGCCACACTCGGCGGCATCGATCATTCCAAGTATGAAGGAGAGTTGACCAAGGTCCCATTCAACGCTACTGTTACAGGATTGGTCGGAGAGTGGTTCATCGACAATCCCACCTTTTACATTGACAAGAAATCCGTTAAGAACTCGGCCACTGGCAAGCCATTCGCCCAGGCTGTGTCTCTTCTCGATACCGGTACTGCTTTCATCATGGCCCCTGATCACCAGACTGCCAAGGATATGTACGCTGCAATCAGCCCCGAGATTAAGCTGCTCGATAAGCTTGGCGTTTGGGGAGCTCCTTGCGATGTGATGGAGAAGCTTGAGCCGGAATTGACGTTTACTGTTGGATCTGACGACAAGTTGGCCAACCTCACCATGCCCGTGGATGCATTCAACTTGGGAGAGCACCCTGATCACCCCGGAAAGTGTCAGGGTGTGATCCTTCACTCTCCCGAGCCTATCAGCGAGCTGGCAACCGTGTGGGTAATTGGAAGCCCTGTGCTGAAGGGTTACTACACTGTCTGGGATGGTCAAAACCTGGAGCTTGGAGTGGGAACTCTGAAGAAATCTACTGGCAATGCTACAGAGACTAGCTCTCCGGTCAGTACCCCGACCTCTGGAGCTGGAATTCTGGCACCTTATTGGGGGCTTTTTGCGGTCTTGGCTGGAGGATTCTTCATCTAGACATGATAACCATCTTCTATTCTACCTATACTGTACTATATAGCTATATACTACTCTGAGCTCTTACCCGTTCTCAGAGCGGAATCCTTAGATTAATAAGTTCCCCACCACGGCGTGTGGCTGTTGTCGCTTAACGAAAGCATTACCCCTGTTGAAGAATCAACTGTCAGCACCCCCACAATAGTCAACTCGCCATCAGCATTCGACTCTCGCAACAGACCGCAACCAAGATGGAGGACAAACACCTTCCGCTTCAGCCGAGATGTGGTGCTTGCGGAGACACCATATTCGAGGGTGAAAGCGTTGTCGCGTGTAAGAAGCTTGTGTTACTGTCTATACTTTGTGCTAACTGCAGTAGTATATGGCAATGATGATTCCACTGCCTACCAAGGAACTATCCCAGTATTTAAATTCAGTCAGCATGATGTGTTTGTAAGGCTACCAGGTGGGTATCTTCTATGCCGTCGTGCTGGTTGCAGGGAATGCGCCACCGCACCCGAGTTTGTCACTGTCCATAAGGACTGCTACGACATCTTCACCGCATGTCTCAAAGAAGCCTGTGGCCTGGAAAAGAATGAGGCAGTAGATCGACTTTGGACCTTGGGTTCCTACAGAAACCCATGGCCCAAAGCAGAGCTCATCCGTCTGGCCGAAAGGCATGTCGACCTCTCTGCCTTCCAGAGGGTGGTTGATAGTGTTGGACCGTCACAGCTGGGTCGGCTTCCCTCAGAGCTTGTCATGCTGATTCGGGATTTCTCACGCCATGAACTTTTATGGAGGTTCGTGTCAATCATAAGCCTCTGTTCAAACCTACCGCCTCCACGACCATTCGCTAGAACCCTACTGAACGGATTACTGTCCTGGAAGCGAGGAGAGCCCCCCATCCCCAACCCAACTCCCCAAACACCACCATTCATGAGGATCACCATTGATAATGACGGCATCTGCGAGATTGAAAGGCTCGAAAAGCCACCTGTCTATACAGGACAGGTATTTAAAAAGCTGGCGTTCGTTGTTATCCGTGTGGCCACCTCCCGGATATATATCGAATCCAAGGTATTCTCGTTTATTCCGTTGGCTAGATCTGTTAGCTCACTTCTCAAAGGATGAACGGTTTCGTTTACGTCTGCCTAAAAATGTTCAGGGACTCACAACCTGGAATACCGATAGCCCCCCCATGCCTTCTACTTTGCTTAACCCTATGAGCTTAGCTCCAGTACAAATTGGCCCCTCACACCTTTGTGCATTTGACCTGAGTCGGTGTTCTGGAGTTTCCTCCTTCTTTTCTTTTAGAAAGCTCGTTGGGGTCCATGTGCATTGTTCCGAGGAATCAAGTGCTGTGGATGAGTATTGGCGAATTTGGCGGAGTCATCCACAAACTGTCTGGATCTATATGCCCATAGCCCTAGACGATCAGATCACGGTTCTAGGGTGTCGTTTGACTGACAGAGGCTTCAACATGCTCGTAAGTAATGGTTTCGCCGGATAAAACATATTGTTGACCGCTTAGGCTCGCCTGGACCTTGCTGGCGAAATCATTATAGGGCAACTAGGAAAGCGAGTTACATCAGATAGCCTGCTAGGGTATGGAACTCCCCTAACACTGGTTTATGGAGAGCCTGTGGGACAACAGTCAGTTCCGTTTCTTGGGGCTCGGAATGGAACCTCGAGAAGAGACGAGTTCCCAGCCCCATTCTCGATGCAGGACTTCAACCCTGACGTAGACAATGCTTACTTTTCATGGGCTTCCCTGGAAGACATTCATTCTATCCGCGGTTTCTACGATAAAGATACAGGCTTATGTCGAGGTCTCATTTTCCAGTATGACAACGGGGGACTTCGTGCAGTCGGGGAGTGCCGCATACGCCTTGATGAGAGCGTGTGTGCAGTCAAGCCATCTCTGCTTTGTTTTCAGCCGGCTCCAAACTTGGACTCTCGGAGAGCACCAAAAGCAATCAGTGTCCGTGTCGAGCTTGAGAACGATATGGATCATGGGCACGCAGGCGAAGGATGGGAGTGCCTGCGCATTGGACATGGCGTTTTGACATTCTCCTTTACAGAGGATTCATCCTCAATTTCTCACAAAGGTCAATGGCCTTGAGACTCTTTCTGTCGTTGTATTTCCTAGAGGAACATTGCTAGGCGGTGTGTTGAGGGATAATGAAAAATGATAAAATAGGGGCAGCCAGTGGATGACAGTATTCATTGACGCATCCCCCCAGATTTCGCCTACTAACTAGGGTAGGAAGACCAAATTTGACCTTCCAGAAGGAATCTACGGCATTAATAATGAAAACCACGTATCGAGCTGCTACTGGATGAAATACGCAAATGACGCGACGTGCGGAGCGTGACTCATAAGACCGGAGCTCATCCGTGAGATTTCGGACATTTGGCCCGAGATTTCGGGCCCTTTTATACTCTGTAAGACGCAAATATTTACCCTCATCATACTTTAAAATGGCTTCTCAAATGGATCATCCGGTTGTTGACCTTCTCAAGTCACTTATGTCGATTGTCAGCACTAGTGAGCTGGAACTCGATATCGGCCTCTTTTTGGAACAGCATCTTCAAGCCCTTGGATATACGGTTGAGCGCATTCCTGTTGCGCCAGGATCTGATCGTCACAATGTTTACGCTTATCTCGGCTCCTCACGCAAGACACGCATTCTCGTTACAGCACATATGGACACGGTTCCACCGCATATTCCGCTGACAATTGATGGCGATATCATTCGCGGAAGAGGGTCTTCCGATGATCTGGGACCACTAGCAGCTCAAATTGTCGCTGTGGAAGATTTGAGAAAGAAAGGAAAGCTTAAAGAGGGAGACGTCGGGCTATTATTCGTGGTTGGCGAGGAGAATGGAGGCCATGGAATGATTGCTGCCAATGACATGGGTCTGACATGGGAATCTGGCATCTTTGCTGAGCCAACAGAGAGTAAACTTGCCAAGGGACACAAGGGGCAAGTGGCCTTTGAAGTTATTGCCAAAGGTTTTGCTTGGTAAGTCATCTGAAGCTTTGTTGAACATCGACTAACGAACAGTCACTCGGGATACCCTCATCTTGGAAAGAGCGCAACTTCTGCTCTACTAGCTGTGCTCAACGACCTTTCTGCAGCGACCTGGCCTGAATCCGATCTCCTTGGTCCTTCCACATTTAATATCGGAACCCTGGAAGGAGGCGAGAAGCACAACATTGTCGCCCCATCCGCTAAAGCACTCTGTGAAGTCCGCATGGTCAAGGACTTGCCTGGTATCAAGATCAAGGTCGCAGAAATTGTCTCCAAGCACCCAGATATTGAGCTAAAATGGGTCTTTGAGTACCCCGAGGCTCTTCTGGACTGGGAGATTGACGGCTTTGAGGCTGCCCCAGTGTCTTTTGGAACTGATGTGCCCAGACTCAGGGACGAGTTCTGTGGCAAGAGAGTCTTGTATGGGCCAGGTTCAATCTTGGTAGCGCATGGACCGGATGAGTTTATTCGTGTGCCAGAGTTGATTGAGAGTATATCTGGATACAAGAAGTTGGTTCTTCACTTCCTCCAGTGAGGATTCTGGCCGTCAAACGATGGGTCACTGAGTAGTTGTAGGCAAAACCCAGGTTTCTAATTATCGAGGTGGTTTGTGCAGATATTTCCACAGATCATCGAAATCCTCATCTGCTGCGCATTTAGCGCCTCTTCTGATCGTACCTCAAAACCGCCTGACACAAAACCTCGGCCCCGATAGCGCATTCCTCTGGAGTTGAGTACTCTTCAGGGTTATGACTGACGCCTCCCTTGCAGGGGATAAAGATCATGGTTGTGGGGCAGTGCTTGCTCGTGTGAACGCTGTCATGACCAGCGCCGCTAGAGATGTCAATCATTCCATCCCTGGTTCCAAGAACCGACTCGGCTGACTCTCGGACCGCTTGGATGCAGTCTGGATGGAACTTGGTCGCGGTAGAAATGGTGTCAGTCTGCCAGGTCAAGGACAGAGGCAAGCTTGGAGTTGAACCGGCAAGGAGTCCACCAACATCGATACCTTGGGCCAAGAGGTCAAAGTCTCGCTTCATCTCCTTTTCGACCAGTTCAACAGTCTCATCAGCGGGTGCTCGGATGTCCATGGTGAAGCTGACATGTCCAGGGATCGTGTTGGTACTGCCAGGGGTAAGATTGAGGATACCCGTTGAAGCAAGGGCGTTGTGCTTTGTAGCAAGGCGATGAGAATGTGTGATGAGTCGAGAAGCCAGAAGAAGAGCATCAGCTCGATCGGTCAAGGGGGTCGAGCCAGTGTGTGCATCTAACCTGTTAGCTTTGTTGGGATTGGAGAAGACTACTCACCTCTTCCCTGGACGTTGATTGTGAACCATCTGTAAGCCTGAACACCTTGAACAACGCCAATGTTCTTCTTTGATCGCTCAAGGATAGGGCCTTGTTCGATATGCAGCTCAAAATGAGCACCGATTGGAGTGGCTTCGTAGCTGGCAGGCGTCTGACCCAAGTATCCGATCCTCTCCAATTCAGATTTGACTGTCGCATCTCCACCAACCTCTTTGGTGTTGTGAGCCTTTTCAAGGGGAGTTGCCCCAGCCCAGACACCAGAAGCCATCATGCTGATAGGGAATCGAGCACCCTCCTCACTACACATGTTAGATGTGGACTTCTTGAGCATGGAAACTTACTTTGTCCAGTTGACAACTCCCACGGGAAACTCGGTCTCGACGTCATGCTGCTGGAGCAGCTTGAGCATTTCAATACCAGCTGTTACACCCAAAATACCGTCGTATCGACCTCCTGTTGGTTGAGTATCCAGATGGGAGCCTGCTAGAGTAGGAGGCCCATCTTGCCGACCAGGACGAACAGCAAAGATGTTTCCAATGGCGTCGACTGTAATCTTGCAGCCGAGGGGCCTTGTGGTCTCGATGAACCAGTCACGGACCTTTTTGTCGTCATCTGAGAGAGATAGACGGGACATGCCTGTATCTGTGGGGTTGCTATTGCTCGTTAGAGCCATTCACTTGTCTCAGATCACACGTACCTCCCCCATCTCAGCCCAGTTCCCCATGAGCATGTATGGTGAAGAGTATCCATCATTCGAGATTTGTCGACCTTGAGATTTTCAAAGTCCTTGGCCGTCATGTCCCTGGTCGCAATATTCCTCCGTTGGTAGGGCATTAGAGTGAGAGGATGCCTCACGAAGGAGGTCCGGGTTCTGCATTGAACATGTCGGAGGGAGACACGGGTGGCCATGTTGCAGATAATGAGACGGTGTTGACTCTTGATAGATGATGCCTACAGAGTCAAGTTAAATTCATAAATCAGCCATTTTATTCATGTAATTGTCGTTGGAGGGTGCCTTGTCAATGTTTTCAGAGGGTGATGATAACGCCCTCTTGTGACTGGATAAGAAGCACCCCACTTCCCCAAAGAGGAATGCCTCAAGCCGGCAACTCAGACAATGAGGGGATGGAGGCAAACTTTGTAGCCGATGAATAAGACAAACAAAGAAAGAGGCTTGCTTTAATTAGCCGGGTACCTCGTGATTGAGGTAGCCAAAAGCCACAGTTCCACGCCCGAAACACAAGCAGTGGCTGTCTGAATTTCAGTCATGGCGCAGCTGTATCACTCCGGCTTTGTTCTTGGTCAATGGTTCTCGACTTTGTTGGACGTAATGGTTTAATAGCTTTGTGAAACGCCCATCTTGGCATTCAGCCCGGTTCTTGATCCGTTCAGCCAACGGCGGAGGAACAAAGTATAATCGTTGGCAAACTCTGTGATCTGCTCCGGATCCGGATGCCAAGCAACGGCTGTACCTGTTGGTGGAGCATCATCCTGACTCCTGGAGGATCGACGTAATTATCCGTGACACCGGATCTCAGCTCACAGTGCAGGATGTGGCCCTGCCACGTGGGGATTTGCGATGCAAGAACTGGGTTGTTCTATACGACACACGAAGGAATACGATCCGTAATCCCGGCACGCAAGGGTCTAGAACCAAAATGGCCACCAGAGCGACCCTTCACTCGTCGTCTCGTATCAAGGATCGCAACTCACCCCACTCAAACGCGCCAGATAGCTTAAACGGGAATGCAGGTTGCGAACAATCACTACGCTCCGTCAAGCGATGTCTCCGTGACTAGAGAATCTGGCCAAAGTCGCACAATCAGCTGTGCCACATGGTACCAATCCTGTCGTGTGGCAGCGCCGCACATACCAACTCGTGTACGGAAGCAGTGGCTCCGGAATAGCTGAGACTGGACCACCAACAGACAGTGTCCAGATTTACTTTCTTTGCGCTCGTTATTCTACCCCTGTCGATGGTTTGATAAAAGAACGTGGCTCCCTGGTTGTTTCTTTTCTCCACGTCACGTCAAAATGGGAATGCTTTTACGATTGCAAGATCGCCACAGACTTTTGAGGCTTGCCCTCTCTGTCTGCTGTTTGTTTTCATTTACCGGGTTCCTCATACAAAGTCTTCTTTCGTTTCCCAGGGAGTGGGAAGTCACACGGCCAGAACGCGTGCCTCCGCCAGATGGCCCTATGAAACCGAATGTCACCGTGAGTGGGTTGGTCTTTTATGGCCGCAAGAGCAGGGTGGAAAGCATGAGATGCTACATAGAGGTGAGTATCTCCAAAACGCCATGGACTTTATTAACTCCTGCAGCGAAACTTGGTGGACAATGGAGGCTGGCTGGACGAAGTTCTCTGGGTTGTCAATACAGAGAACCAGGATGATCTCTTTTATCTCGACGAAATCGTCGCCAGTAACCCGATACGACACAAGCTGTTGATACCCGAAGAGCACCTTGGGACGTACACATATTGGAAGGCTTGGCAGCATCTGGAGCGTGACAAGTACTACGTCAAGATTGACGATGACATTGTTCGTGCGTCACTCTCTTTGTGTGCGACTACTGACACGTCCAGCTCTGGATCGAAGACGGTGCCATCCCCAAGCTAGTCTCCCACAAGATCGAAAACCCAGATACGTTCGTCGTCTCTGGAAACATCATCAACAACCCTCCACTCGGCTTCATGCACTACCGCATGGGAGCACTTCACCCATATCTGCCAGAACTCGAAAAACCAAACCACACCACGAACGCCAGCGATTTCTGGAAACCCTCGAAGCACCATTTTTGGAACGGCCCTAACGATACTGTTTGGAACCCCATGCGTCCCCCACCCGAGCATGAGAACGTCAGGTGGTTGAGAGTGGAAGATGAGAAGATGATGTGGCAGACTCCAGTTCACCACCTTACATACGATGTCTGGGGTGATAGTTACAAGAGTTGGGCTATCGCTTCACAAATGCACTATTCTCTGTTTGAGAACATCGAGAAGGACACACTGGATCTATACAAGTTTGAAAAGCCTTGGACGATGCATGGGGATCGCATACGGATCAACTTTATGTGCGTCTATGCCAACGATATCCTCGACAATGGCGTCGGAAGCTGGCCTGGGAATCGAGGTGACGAGGATATGATCGTTCTAGATCTTCCTAATACGCTAAGACGACGTAAGTGAACCACCAGATTCATTGATTGTACTAACGGTTGCAGCTGTTGTGATATTGGGGACTGCATTGGCATCACATTTTCAGTACATGGATCAACCAGATCTGGCAAAGACGGATATTCTCTCACGATATCAATCCCTTGCGCAGGATAGAGCCTGCGATAGGATGACATCCAAGACATGACCTTTGTTTTGTCTGTTATTTGACTTTGATCAGTTTTGTAAATAGGGGTTCATATGGAGCAAAAATACCATCTCTCGAAGCGGCCAACTTTTGCGAGATTCAGTGCCAACAAGCGGAATTCATCCCGATTACGGTAAGCAGCGCGAAGGATTGAGCGCCGAGACAGCCGGTGGCTCAAGCATGGGAGGACGGTCTAATATAACGCTGCAGCTTCTCACCGGTATCATCCCCGTGGGTTATTCCTTTGAGAAGATTTGACTTGCAGTCGAACTGTGTACCACTCCAACATTTTCAGGAGACTGGGGCAAAGATTCAAGTGGCCGCTTGGAGTCTTGGGTGTCCATGCCGTTGACCAACCTCACTAGCGCTTACTTTCAGCCACCCACGTTCCAATGGCTTTGCTTTTTATTCAATTGCAATTATCAGGGAGTAAAACTCGCTAAATTCCCCCTCTCATCATCCTTGCACTTGTTCTCTGCATCATCTGAAACCCCAATACCTGTTACAAATCCACCATGGCGTCCTGTCTTCCCACTTGGCCGTTGGCGCTATTCGGCGTCATTGAGCCCGCAATGCTGTAAGTCTCTGCCAAATAATGCCCTTCCTTGCTAATTGAACAGTGTCTGGGCGTATACCAACTTTCTCATGGATCCATTCAAGTACTTCGCCGACCAGGCCCCCTTTTTCGTTGCAACAGACGACCACTTTACACCACAAGCAGTAGCCTTGTCCTGGCAGATGGCAAACGTGTTGTTATTGCTAGCACCGATAGCTCTAATCTGCTGCTGGACCCAACATCGCGAGATTGCCATTGGATACCTGGTTGCCGTTGGATTCGCCGACTTTGGCCACATCTACGCCATCTATAGAGCTGGCCCAGAGTATTTCTGGGATGTTGGTTCTTGGAATGATATGACCTGGGGAAATGTTGGCGTGAGCGCGTTTCTCAACGTGAATCGATGGCTGACTGTGTTGGGAGTCTTTGGAAAGGTTGGCAGTGTGGATCGAACCAAGAAGACGGTTTAAGGAGTAACAGTACGGCAACAATGCCGACGGAAAACGATGTGGCAGTACACAGAGCTTTCAGTAGCCTATTTAGAGAGCAGCAATAGAAGAGGCTGCTGAAAGTGTCTCAGAATTCGCAAAGGGGGACGTCAGGGAGAGGACGTGGTTTTGCTCCAGTATAATTGTGGACACAATATATTTCTTCCCCTTCCTTTTTGGTTATCAATGACATCTCCAAGAAGGACCATCAGAAAGAAGACTAGAACTGTCAAAAAGAGGGTTCATTACTAAAACTCGACAGTAATGCTGCAAAAGCCTATACCCAATGCCGCCATCGAAAGGCTAAGGAAAGATAGATAACTCAGATCTTGCGCTCCATTTCATGAATATCCATACTCCCTTGTAAAAGGCACCACCATATGACTATTAAAAACAATCCTTTTCCATTCGTACAACGATGTTCCAAGCTTAAACAGACCTAGTAGATGATCAAATACGCCGGTCGCATGGCTCGTGAGGTATAAACAACAGTTTCATCCGTGTTGAAGTGACTGGACGGTCCCGGCCTTGCGTAAACCTGTATCAGTTAGCCAAGGCCTCTTCAACTGCAACAAACTGACCGAGTTAAATCCAGGTGGCGGCTGTTGGAGATGAGGCATCTCGCGCTCTGTGACGTATGGATGTCCTATCACTACTCGGCAGAGCATCAACGCATGGACATTGGAGGGAACTTTGTTGATGGCGTATTTTGCAGCCCTATTGAGGTCAGAAACAACATCGACAGCTGGTTGATGCACTTACTTGGACGTGTCGCAGGTTGAATAGAGGCCGGGACCCAGTCTTGTGCCGTGGCTATTCAGGTCAGTCACTGAAGGAATGATATCAACTTCACTTACTATCCAGTGCTCCTCTTAAGGTCCAGATATGGCCTAAATCCTTCACGAAGCGTCTCACAAAGCTTACAATCCCCGTTGTAGCACATTGTGACGTTGCCGTTCTCGCCAATCGTGCAAGCTCTCTCGGCACCACGGAACCGTTTCCGCTCATTGCCTGCGTACTTACCCATGGAAATAAAGTCCCCATCGCTCTCGACCTTGTCCCTATACTCAAATGAGACTTGCCAGAAGTTTACTTGAAAGACTCATACCGGTACGCCTCAAACTCATTACGAGAGTCCTGGGTCCAAGTGACTAGGTAGATGGTCCGAATAGGTGGTGGAGTTCCGTTCCAACCTTCATAAAAGGCGGAAGCGGCTACAGATGATGAGCGTAAGGTCAAGGCTCAGATGTATGGACACACCGTTGTTGTACATGATATGGTCCCTTGGGATCTTGATCAGGCTGGGAGCATTGTTGGCAGCATCTCTAGCGCAACGCTTGTCACAAAAGGTATGTGCCGGGTCTTTGGCGTAATAGCCACATTGCAGGCAGACGTCAGACATGGCGATCAAACAGTCAAGATGTCGTGCTTGAGAAATTGTCAAAATTGGGCATTCCTACAGAATATATCTACATTATTACACAACAAGCCGGGCGACAGCCACATGCAGTGAGCTGTCAGGCAATAGGTTGCCTCAAGAAACAAATGCAGGCCGTATATATTTGCCAATCGCATGCCAAACAGCTAGACCTGGATTTCAGCCCCTTCTTATCGTGGCTTACCAGTGAACAAGGATCTTTACTGCAAGTGAGTCAGCTGGTACCACGCTGGCCCATCAGCTGCACTAAAGCACAAGGCGGACAGCAAGGCAACCGACAGCCTGCTGCCTGATTGTGTCAAAAATGCTCAAATATCGCATCTCCACCGTCAGCACAATCCTTCGTCACTACCCTCCATTTCATTTCTTTTCAACCATGACAGTCGAGCCCAAGTACGTCGAGCGAACCTCTGAGACCGTCCGTGATGTCGCCGCGGACGTGATCCGTCTCCTCAAGAAAGCGGGAGAAACAGTCGGTGTGGCTGAGTCTTTGACCGGCGGAGGAATCATGGCAACAATCACCTCTGTATCTGGAGCAAGCTCCGTTTTCCGAGGCGGTATCGTCTCTTACGCGACTCCTCTCAAGCAGCACCTCCTCAAGGTGGACGGAGACCTCATCGCTCAGCACGGCGTCATCCACGAAGATGTGGCTCAGCAGATGGCGGCCGGTGTGCGAACCGCAACCAGCACAGACACACCAACGACATGGGGTATCGGCACGACGGGTGTTGCGGGGCCGGATTCGCAGGACGGAAAGCCGGTGGGCATGGTATTTATCGGTATCGCCAGTCCCGAACAGGCCCGAGGACTGGGTCCGTTTCATTTCCCGGGTGATCGGGACCAGGTCCGACAGGCAACCATTTTGGAGGCCCTAGCTCAGCTGCGAAAGGAACTGCTTGCGAGGGAGAGCAACTAATGGAAAATGGATTGATTGGGTTTACTAGAAGAATATAAACGTCTGCCCAATTATTTGTGAAGACTACCTCGTTGCTTTGGTGCCTGATTTATGAGACAGCTTCACCCCGTTATCCCGGCATGGTCGTTTAGTATATTACAGCAGTAGAGCATAAAGAGAACATTCATCAATCGTTGCCAACTCAACCCCTTAATCATTCACTTTCAACTCAACCATGGTCGACTCCACAGAACATGTCCAGGTTGACATCGTTAGCATGAATGGTGGTGACGAAGAATCTGCCGACGTCACCTTTGAGTACAATCACAGGCGAATCACTTTGTCCCTCTTTGCAAGCCCTAATCGAACCGGAGACAACCTCGAGCATCGAATGATCCGTATCGTAAATGATGCCATCATTGCTGACGAGGAAGAGTACGATGCCATCACTGACCAAATCTACGACGTTATCCTTGATGTTGGACGAATCCCATTTTCACAAATTGCACCCTTGAGCACTACCACGGCTGGCAAGGATTTGCATTCACTTCTGTACCCTGAGACTCTCGACTATCGTCTTCAGACCATCGACGGAAAGGCGACCATCTTTCCTATTGATCCAGAGGAGTCGGTTTCCGTTCCTAATACTGGACCGAACCCTGGGGTTGTGACAGAATTCCAGGCCACGAAAACGATACCACGATACTCCTCTAGGGACGTACAGGTCCAGGAGGTTCTTGTCAGCGGTTATGGAACCGTATGCAAAGCTCTTGTTGGGTCTCAAACCGTGCTCTGTAAGGCTCACAGCCAAGGGCTCGAAAACTCAAGCCTTGAACGAGAGTTGGTCACCATGCAGAAAGTATGGAATGCTTTTAGTGGCCCTGGTGTGAATATCCGCGTCCCTCACCTCCGAGGATATGTCACATTTGCGGATTCAGGAGACATCATCGGTCTATTACGCGATTGCGTTTTACCCAGTTCTTACGGCAGCAATCTACGAGATATGGACATTTCAGCCGTACCAAGGGAGCTGAAGAAGAAGTGGTTAGATCAGATACGCGAGACGGTAGACAAGCTACATGAGATTGGTGTTGTTTGGGGTGACGGCAAGGCGTCCAATGTCGTCGTCGACCAAGAAAACAATATCTGGCTCATCGACTTTGCCAGTGGGTGGACTGAAGGATGGGTAGACGAGGAGCTTTCTGATAGCGTGGATGGCGATAACCAGGCCGTCAAAAACATTGCAAGGTTCTTGGGCTTCGAAGGGTAGGCCTTGTGAAATAGACTGCTCAATTCTCTGTTTACAGGCCCTCAAAGTCCCTCCCTTGTTTGGACATTGATGCTGCAAACTTATCCCAGATATGAAGGGTAGGCGCTTGACCTCGGCCAAAGAATTCTCGTGCAGCCAACAAGGCCTTCTTCAGAGACTCGCTTTCCAAGAGAAAGTTGCCTTGTAACCTGTGCAGCTCGGCAATGTCTTCCATCGTGTAGATCCTCAATTCTCTCGAAATCACAGTCCCTGGACAATCCAAGATACCTTCCTGGACTTCAATGGCCTCTTTGTATTGACCAAGCGTCGTTAGGACGTGTGCTAGCTGTCTCAAAGCCTTGGGTAGTTGTGCCGCTCGATCAGGTGACAGCTCTGACTTTTGAACAAGTCTCCGTGCTGAATGCTCCGCTGCTGCGACGTTGCCGTTTTGTAGATGACGGGCTATCAGTGCAGTGTCGGTCAGGAATGTCTCGTGATGGCACAGTCCTAGATTCTCCTCGAACAAGCTGCTCATCAGCGCCAGGGTAGATTCTGCAGTCCTGGGTCCTTCACTGTCACGCCAGACGTGGCGACAGATTTGGGCAAGGGGGTGGGATGCGCCAAGCTTCATCTCCAGAAGATCCGCAATAAATGCAAGGGTCGATCGAGACACCTCAGGGTATCTCGCCAGACCTCCTTGGGGGTGAAGAGTCGTCATAACCTTTCGGAGTAGGGTGATAGGTTGAGGTAGAAGATTGTCAGCGGCTGTTCCCCAGCAAGTATGGAAAGTGCTCCATCCAAGACCGGTCGACCCAATTCGCAACAAGTATACGGCCGTCTCAAAGTCATGCCAGAATTGGTTGGCTTGGACATTTGGGGGCGGACCTGGGCTCTGACTGCAGCCAGCCTGCGAGGGAAAAGACCGTGCAGTAGCTTGATCGTCCACATGACATCCTACGACGAAAGTCTGGATGTATGTCTTAGTGGACAGGAGAATGAGCTCTGCAGGGCTTGTCCCACTAAAGCCTTTTGACGGTTGATCCAAGGCATGAACTAGCAGAGCATCAAGCTGGTGGTTGGTGACAGGATCGCCGTGTGACAAGCTCCCCGTGGCAGAGTTAGCCTCTCGAGCTTTTGCTCGACAATGTCTCAGGATGCGATGGTGCTTCACACTTTGGCCTCGGAAGGTCATCTGGTTCGGATCTTGGCCATTGGCTAATGCCTCACATATCTGTTCAACTAGCATATCCTTTTCCTTGGCCTTGTAGTTTTTCATGATACCCCATTCTTTTAGCTTGGAGGAGTACATGCGTTTACTACATAACGGATCTCACAGTCAGGCCACGGCTCGTTAAAATAAACGATGGGGTGACAGAGCTAAAAAAGCACTCACGTTGCCTTGAACCCGTACTCGCTCTGCATGGTTTTTAGTACCTTGTCAAGGGGCGTGTCTTCAGTGAGGTAGAGGCGGATGATGGTAGCTTTGTGCTTCTCCCAATCTCTCCGTGAGGTCGGATATGCGGCTAGCTCGGGCATGGTTGTGTGTGCCCATAGGCAGGTAAGTCTGCAGAAGTGGGAGGGGCATAACAAAAGAGGAGTGAAGTGGTCTCCCCGAGAAGGAGACAGTGTTAAACAATGCCACGCGCGCGCTGCCCAATGGTGGCAAAAGGAGTCATGGAAATGGAATTTCCAAATTGACCGCCACCACCTGAAATGCCAAATGAGGTTGAAAGTTCGGTGAGCGTGCAAAACTCCCATGCATGGCATACGCAGTGGGGACGGTGAGGCTGGCTGTGCCAGTCAGAATCTACAGAGCCATCCAATCTCAGCAGAGCAGAAGCATATTCATGCACGGGGATTTTGTCGACACTTCTCTTGGCACTCTCTCCATTGGTCCAGGCTTTATCATGCACAGGAGTTTTGTTACGGGACCCGCCCTGGAAAGGGGAGGCCTCAGCCTGCTTCAAGCCCCATCGTCAACCGAAAGCCACCCGCCCTCTTTGCAGTCATATGTATCCTTGGGGTTGGCACTGTGGTACAGTACTTGACTTTAAAAACTTCAGAGCGCCTCTCTAAACTTTGGCACGGGGATTTCTAGTTTATTATACCCTTCCTTGTTGTTAATAATTCCTCCCTCACGGGTAGATGGAGTTCACTCTCACGTCGACATAGGCGTTTCTCGCTTTTCTTAGATCTTTTGAAGAAATCAGGCTCAGAAGCGCAATCCACCGAGTTTCCCATTCATCAACTACACGACCCTGGGTATCTGGCAGTTGATATCTGTTCAAAACAACACCAACCGAAGCATCACCATGCCTGACCCACTTTGCGATCAATGTCAGTCTCTGGGTCTCTCGGTTGCAAAATTCCGCATCGAGAACGCTAGGGCTGGAGAAGAGAACTGTTTTCCTCCTTTGATTGAATTCGCCCCTAGTCATCATGTTCTTGGAACGATGGCTCAGCTCAGGGCATCCGCCGACGAGTGCAACCTCTGTGCTCTCATCATTGACACCGTTCGCGGATCAAAGGCGGCCCTATACATGGATGATGCGACTTGTCGTCTTGTATGGGAGATCGATGGCAGGGCCTCAGCAAGGCCACACATTGGGCACGAGGCAAACAGAATCCGAAGGCTACGCATCTGCTGGAGTGATGCTAGGCTCAAGTCATGTGAGGCCTATATAATATTGGCGGCACCCTCCAAATACGACAAATCAGATGTCGACTACCCTGGTCTTTTGAACGATGAGACGCAATTCCTCGGAAGGCGCATCGGGTCCAATCACAACAAAAGAAACCTCATCCGAGAGTTCCTTCGCCTCTGCGAGAGGTTCCATGACGACCGGTGTACAAGGAAGCTGGGCATTGAGGACCCCTTTCAGGAGACATTGAATGAGCCATACTTTGGTGTCATCGACATCGAGAACGAGAATCTAGTGCCCTTGCCTTTCAGCACTTCATATGGCCTTCTTTGTTTCCAACCATACGCCACAGTCAGTTACGTCTGGGGAACCAAACAGAGCCGCCAGCATGCCACCCGGATCGGCACCATTCAGAGCCGACGAAAATCAGGTGGCCTCTCTGCTGTTATCAGGGAGCTTCCCAAGGCTCTCCGGGAAAGCATAGATTTGGTTCGTGGACTGGGTATCAGATACATCTGGATCGATGCTCTGTGTATTGTGCAGGACAGCAGCCACTCTTGGAACCTGAACGCTCGAGCAATGCACTTGATCTACGGCAATTCAACCATCACTATATGTGCAGCAGATGGAGAGGACGCAAGCACTGGCCTCTTGGCCCTTGACAACAATCACGCACCGCCTCAGATGATTATGAACTACGCTGAAGGGGTTTGCCTCATGCTGCATAGGCCATCCGAGACCAGCATCGAAACTACTCGATGGAATCAGCGCGCATGGACATTCCAGGAACGACTACTCTCAAAGAGATGCCTGATCTTCACAGAGGGAAAGATTTTCTTTCAGTGCCGATCCACTGGTATGTCTGAGGACGTGTTTTCGGACAAGAATGGCAAGGGTTGGTCACTTGATCTTGTCCGCGCACCTCTCCAGCTGCTGTCCCAGCTCAAGGTCCGAGCATTTTGGTTCTACGCCCACTGTGTCACTCTCTACACAGCACGGGAATTTTACGAACCCTTCGATATTTTGGCTGCATTTGGGGGTATGTGCAAACTCATGGAGAACACCATGCAAGCTCCATTCGTCTTCGGCCTGCCCGCGTCTCATTTCGATCTCGCCATCCTTTGGCAACCAGTAGCCAAGTCTGAGCGACTCAACAGGGCAACAGTCTCAGATGATCCGAAATACAAGGACATGAGATTTCCTAGCTGGTCTTGGTGCGGTTGGAATCACCAGGGCGCCACGTATGACTGGGAGACAGTCGGTGGATGTTTCGCCGACGTCCGCGCTTGGATTTTGAACCACACTTGGATCGACTGGCATATCCGAGACGGTTATGGCACCCTCAGACGTGTCTGGGATGCTCGCTACGCGAAGGAAGACGCAAGCGATGATGACCGGTGGAGAGGCTACAAGAGTAGGAAAGCATCAAAACAAGAAGACAAAACCTCCGATGATGAGCACGACGACGACAAGGGTAGTGATGAGGAGATCACAGACACAAATCTAACGCGGGCTCTAAAGCGACATCGCAGCGTTCCGCCGACGCCGGATTTCTCCGGATCGACGACATTTGATCGCCAAACAATGAATACTATATACACAGCATCCCGGATAGGAGGAAGAGCAAAGGTTCTGTTTTCACCAGACGCCGACGCATTTGGTCGGGCATACATTGGGAAATCGCCACCAGCCTCTTTCACGACAGAGTTCACCTTGACACTTCCAGAGGACCCGTTCAATGTTCTCACCACAGAAAGAAGTCAAGCAATCGTTTCTTCTCGTTCAGTTGAGGAATTTCCAGACCAACCCTTCTTACAATTCTTCACCTGGAGAACAAGTTTCCACGTCGCAAGTGTTGCCGAAAGCCAGTACGAACCTGAGCAACCTATGAAAGAAGGACGAGAGGCTGAAGGGGAGGGGCCGCTCTGCCTTTGCGACATCATTGACCGCCGCGGAGACAAGTGCGGCTCAGTGGTTGTCGATACTGACTGGCTAGGAGGAAAAGAAAAAGCTCATGAGACGCTATTCGAGTTCATTGCCATTTCTGATGCCAAACAATTCACCGAGAAGGAGTTTCCGGATTGGACATACTACATTCCCAAGGAAAGGATTGAGTCTGAGTGGGATCTATACTATGTCTTGCTGGTCGAATCGTTTCCGGAAGAGGGTATTTATCGTCGAGTTGCGCTGGGCAAGGTATTCAAAGCAGCATTCACCCACTCGAATGATGAGTGGAAGGAGATCATCTTGGGCTGAAATACCTCGTTACCTTAATGCATGGTTTATGAATTAAATCCAACCCACTTATCCCATCTTGCTCGATTAGTGCATTGCATTAGTAGAACATAAAGAGAACATCCATCAATCGTTGCCGGCTTGACTCATTGCCTAACCAGGATTGCCACTCGCTTCCCTGTCCTGAAATACTCGGCTCTTGTTTCCTAACCGTTAGTGTAAAAGTAGAGGTCCCAAACCCCAAGCCTTGAACGAGATCTGGTCGCCATGCAGACATATAGAGTGCTTGCAGTGGTAACCGCTTCCCTCGCTTCGAAGGATACAGGGCAGGTACCGAATGGAGAGACAACATTAGTCTACGCTACGCAGCTTTACGGGCAACTTTTACCGGAAGGGAAGTCTAAGAGAGACACATTATTAGCTACACGAGAGTTCTTCGGATGAAAGCAGATGTCACGCCACCCCCTTCCACTTTCATCCTTGTCGATCGCTTGAAAGCTGCATTGGCAGCCTCCATCGAGGATTTTTCCTCCATGTCTAACGACTTATGATGTTTGTCCCTGTTCTTTACGGTTATGGTAAGAAGCTGTCAACTGTAGCGATAAAAGATACATAATAGTATCAAAGCTTAATAGCTTAACACTTATCTATTCTTTGGATATAATCTCAAATGAGTAAATGAACGCCCGCTTCTGACCCTCCTCGATCTTCCCGCGTGTTCTCTTCCTCGGCTTAGTCTCTTGCCTCCATCCGCGAATGGTCGGAGTTCGACCCAACCGTCGGCAAAGAGAAGTCCCGGCTCGAGATTGGGATCTACGGAACGTTCGGAAGACCCCGGCTGCCTGAACCCAGCAACTGAGACAGCTGCATCATGTGCGCTTTGACCTAGTGTATGACGGACATGTCATTGAGAAAGAAGAAGAGACAGTGACATGGTCAGGGTAACCGACGCCACCCACTCTCACGCCATCCCGGGAATGACGATGTTACGCCCTGGTTGACAAGACTAGCTCACCAAGGTGCTTCAGAATGCGGTTTAACCTGCGCTTTGACCCGAACATGGGCACCAGTGGCGAAGGTTGCGTGCCTTGCGTCAAAGTTCACGGGACGGGCCTTGGCGGCCGTCAACGTCGGCATCTTCTCAAATTACGACGCGTTCGTATACCTTGCGGAAATGTCCTTGGACCACACTCCTGAGGTACAACAGGCCTACAAGAAGCAAGACCTGGCTAGGCTCCGGATCACCCCTGGCTGCGTCGGATACTAGGGGAAAGGGGCTCATTGAAGCTTGGGTAATGAGTTTTAGTTGTGTCACGGCTGTGTTATTCCCGTTGGGTTGCTTAGAAGCTAACCCCCGCTTCTTCGAGCCCTTGACCCGGCGTGCGAGATGGGCCATTACGATCCGATCCGAAGAGATATGCGATCCCCTCACGATCGATACGAACGCGAGGGAACTACCGTACCCATCCAAGCAACCTCCGGCACTTGAGGGGGTGGCCCTCAACGATCCACAGGGTCTTATCATAAGACAAGAGAATAATGTCACCAACTGATGACCATTTCGTTGACTTCCATCGCCGATTCAACGACCTTTGTAAAAGCGAGTCAATTTAAAACACATGTATTTATACAGAGCGAATATTAGAGCGATATCTAGCTCACCACCGAATGAATTAAGGCAGTATCGAAGGTATTATAGCTATCTTGAAGTTGATGAGGTGGTCTCGTGGTATGTTACCCCCGAGAGCGATGTACCACCCATATGCGGAGTACCAAGAATGGACAGACTAAACCACCAGCCGTCACAAAACACACGTTGTGGGCACGGCCCTCGATAAAGAAATAAGCAATTCGTATGATCTGTGCGTTAGGCGCTACTGGAATTGCCGAACTTAGACCTGCGACTTTACCCTTCTGTATACCCTCACTCAGTCACTTCCAGGCAGGGATCATCGCACATGATAAAAGCTATCAGGCATCAAAATATAACAACTCAACGTACCACATGCAGACGCTCATGGTAGGCCTTCAAGACATGGCTTGTAAGTCTTGGGTGTGGAGGAATAATTCTTGATAGAGGAGCTGACTTCTATCTTTGTAAAGAACTACAGTTAAGAAGTCCTGCTTAGAAAGACCATTCCATGGACAAGTCACCCTATAACTTTCAACCAAAACATTTCTTGATTTCAACTAGTTCTTCGTATCAATTGAGCTTCGTCAATATACGTGCTAACCCTCTGAGGCTTTGACAAGTTGGCCTCCTCATCTAAGGGGAAGCCTCGAGCTTTGAACAGGCCTCCGTGTTATGCGCTCGTGTGGCTAAGGATATAACCTGGCTTGCATGTAGTGACTGTTGATAGGCATCTTTTGCTTTTGCCTAATCAGCTTAGCGATGGTTCTGCGGCCACCCGGTCGTCGTTTTGAAAGTGACAGCTTACAAGTTCAACTTCGTTTAGAACTTCCCTTGATGGCATGACCCTAAAGATGTCTCAAAGATGCTGTTCATCGGTTCGAGGGTAGATTTAGCGGTCCTCGGCCCGTCATTGTCAGGCAAAGGTGGCGACATTTGTACAAGGGGCAGTGTGCCAAGCTTCATTTCTAGCCGAATGAGATAACTCGTCAAGTCCCCTCAGGCCTCCGTGGGGGTGGAAGATAGTAAGCACCTTTCCGAGTAGGGTGATAGGCTGGGGGAGAAGCCTCAACTGCCGTGTCCCAACAAGTGCGGAAGGCAGTCCATCCGAGAGCTGTCAACCCAATTCGTAACAAGTCTCAGAACCATACCAGAATTGGTTGGCTTTGGCATCCAAAAAGGTCTGACCCCTGACTGTACCAACCTGGAAGGGGGGGACCGTGCAGTAGTTTGATAATCCACGTGGCAACTGGATGCACGTCCGAGTTGAGATGAAAACGAGCTCTGCCCAGCCACCGAACCTCGATGAGGAAACAATCTCTCTGACATGCCATCGTCAACCCGGCTCACCCGGATCCAGCCGGTCGGGCCTGGAGGGTAGTAACAGGCAGGGAGGTGACCTTGAAGGACGAATCAGAGGCATCAAGGTTTGCTAGCTCCTTGACTATAAAAAAGCAGCGGTTATAACTCTTTTGATCTTCCCCTGCGTTAGTTCAATATTCTTCCCTTCGCCTCGTGGCTAGCTGGTGGGGAGACAGGGTTCTAGACGAACTCTATACCTTGACGTTACTCTAGCCTGCAGGCTAGGCATCTAGAGACACGAGACTTTCTGATTCGAACGGGAGAAACCCTTGCCTATATACAGTTGGATATGCCTCTTCCCAGCCCCCTTTTAAAGCGAGGAATAACCCTCCACCCGAGCCAACCCTGTTATGGTCCCGACGCCGAACTAACGACTCTCGGATACCGTTAGCGAGATGGCCTCGTCATATGGCCACATGTTTTAGTCTGCAATTTCGTTTCGACATCTGTTTCGAGTTCATGTCACATTCCTTCGGGTGCAGCCGAGGGCGGGCCGGGCACAGAACCATGTGGCATCCACTTGCACAACACCCGTTCTCACTTCCCCCTTACAGACGGCCGCGGAGATACATCTTGATAGGTTCTCCCGTTGCCCTAGCGTGTTAGTAAGCCCGGGGAGGAGATGGAAGAGGTTCGCGTCAGATCTAGACCCCAGTTCATGCAGGGCCAAGATCAAGCTTCTTGGTCTGGTCTAGCCTGACGTATCTCGACGTCAATCCATCCAAAACATCAGGCTATTCGAGCACCGACTAGCCCACAGTGGAGAACTAAAACCTCCCTGCTTAATCGACCGTATTCCACTCCAAGACTACCCGGCGGTTTGTTAAACTCTCACTCTGCTCACCGGAGAGGTGGTATCAAAACCCGCACGCCTAGCCACTGCCCACTAAGCGGGAGTTGTCTAGAATGGCAAACATACCGGATAACACCCATTTCTTTTTCAAATCGTGATTCTAGACCCACCGTTGGCCCAAGTTAAGGGTTTGACACCACCTCTCCGGTGACAGGCGAGAGTTCAACGTCTGCAGGCCATCAACCCACAGGCAGATCATATGTCTCTATCTCGCTCCCTTTGAATGATACCGTCATTTTTCAATTACCAGAAGTGGATTTACGAGTGGTGTCTCGGCCTCTCATTCCATCCGATGGTATATCTTACGGTAAATCCTTCGTGCATTCTCGACCAGAGTCATGTGTGCTTTGGTTTTATCAGATTCCTTTCACCCTCTTGGGACGTATCCTAAACATTCTTGCTTCTAATGCGCTTGTTTGTCTTGAATAATTCATACCCGACGACAATACTTTACTTCTTTCATCACATCCAACATCCCCCTTCACAATGGCTCATCACTTCAAGTCAGACTTTCAATTTGAAATGGACAACTGCTTCAGTTACACTCAGTCCATTTCATACCCTTACGGCTCAAGTTTCTCATCTGCCTCTTCTTCTTACGACGCTTTCACTCCCACCCGATTTTCATCGCCCTATGAGTTGTCAGCTTTGGAACCTGACGGATCTCACAATATCTCTCACGGCGTTGATGCGGCTCCTCGCTCGACGGTGGGCGACTTTATGCTTGACCCATTCGTCGATTTCCCCGAGGTTCCCCCAAACACACCTATGAAACAGGAACTTGTGGGCTTGCACTACAGAGAAGTAGACATGCAACACCACGGCTCTGTCGGTTGTATAACGCCATCGAGCCCTGAATTTCCCATTTCTCCTGGGGCTGCCATTGGCGCTGCCTCCTTCATGACGACGCCTACCCAGATGTCTTCGGGCTTTGAAACGACTGAGATATATTCACCCTGGTCCTGCGCAAGCGACAGCTCAACCTCCTACCCGCAGAACAATGGCGAGGTTTTCAACATCGAACATCGGTCAGAGTCTCCTTATTATGCCCACAACTCCTCTCTTGTTCACGAATCGGCTTCACCAAGGCAAATTCGACCGCGACAGATGGTGGTGGACGAAATTCAGCGCAAGACAGTCGAGCTCCAAGATGTTCAGACCCG
This sequence comes from Fusarium sp. MBC 441, assembly GCA_030779165.1. Lineage (NCBI taxonomy): Eukaryota > Fungi > Ascomycota > Sordariomycetes > Hypocreales > Nectriaceae > Fusarium > Fusarium sp. MBC 441. Next base: position 44,442 of record JAPFTC010000035.1, read on the forward strand.
AAGATCCAGAAAACGATCCGTCAAGCCTGAGCCAGCCCCCGCGGATCCTGTCTGGAGCAGTTGTGACTATCCAGGTTGCAACAAGGGGTTCAGGCGCAAAGAGCATCTCAAGAGACACAAACAATCGTAAGTTTTTAGACGTTTTGTAAACGCCACTATCACTAATATTATGTAGCTACCACGGTGAGGGGCCGAACCGCTTCTCATGCGAGTTCTGTGGTAGAGGCCAGTTCAACCGGAGAGACAACCTCAACAATCATCGCAGGCTTCACACTCGGCACAACAGCCGCAACCGAGGTGTTGAGTTCGTTCCTGATGCAGTCATGATTATTGAGCAAGAAAAGCTCAAACGAACACCGACGAGACGGAGGAAACAGGGAGCTATTGGAGGAACGAGCCACCATGAAATACCCACACAGTAATGCATTGCATGAAGCGTCACTCTTGTAGTCTACGTAGTTTCAGCCCTTTCTCTTCTATTCTTTTCTTTTGTTTTCATCATCATCTTCTTCTTCCTCTCCTTTTCTCCTTCGTTGATTCTTCTCTTCTCTTCTTTATTCTTCTTTTTATTTAGCTTTTACTCTTCATCTTCAAGGCAAGGCGATTGCGTTAATTGGGATATGATACCATGATGTGTTGATATCAAGTTTTTGATGAAGTTGAAGCCCAGACGGAGTCCACTGAGCTAGGAGACCCATCCTCAAGGCGTTTGGAGGTTAGTCAGGGGAAAAGAGGCACCAAGACTGGGGAAAGAGGAAACAAATGTCAACTCTGCACCAATGCGGAGCTTTACCTTGTTTCGTGCATGTTTCCCACGTTTTGTTTTACCGTAGGATCTCGGTTAAAAGTGGAAAAGTGGAGGGAGCTGGAATGCCCGGGTTTCTCGATGCTACGATACACCTGCACCCCTTGTTGTTTGTCAGGCTCAAGTCACCGTACAAGGGTTACAACGGGCGACACCGAGGATTCCGACACGAGGGTAGTGATCCTGGTTTTAAACAAGGGGGCCTGGATAGTTCAGCCAGGGGGCAACATATGCCGTCTTTGAATCTGAACCAACATCAACGAGGGGCCAAAAGTCACGCTTTGTAAATCACGCAAGCCCACCTGCCGCCCGTTCCCTTTCATCGTTGCAGTTTAGCTTCTCACCAGCTACATGACCAACCACTAGGCTACTGTGTTAGCATTGGGATATGATGCCATGGTGAGCTGGTAGTGCGTTCTTTGTTGAAGCCTAGCCCTTGGCAACATAGCCAAGCCAGAAGACCGTCAACTACTCGGGACGCCCGCTTCCTTCTGCAGGTAACCGAATGCGAGACGGGGCACCTTAGTGTTATGAGATGCAGCTCTAGTGATGTAACATCCTTGGTTGTTTAGGATAAGTCTAATAACTTATGGGACTCACTCTGATGTCATATGGCTTATGGACTTGCACTCTACTAAATAGATATCTTGGTTGGGAACTCCGCCATCATCAGAAGCAAAATTATACGAGTATTGGAATCGAACCTGAGCGCCCTGTCCAGATCTCGGATCGGCTGGATCAATAAAAGTCCGTTCCATGGCAGTCAGGGGCATCCCCTTGGCCAGTCTGACCACCTCCACTTCCTCTCCTTGAAAAAACACTCATTCCTCTTCGAAAAGCACATCACCTCTCGCAACACATAGCCAATGGCTTAAAAATATCTTTTCCGAGTGTTTCTTGAGCCCTGATACGCTGATGAGTCCTGAGGCGCGACCTGATTGGCTCCCTGGGAGTCGACAGCCCGCGACGGCCCTGGCACTGCCAACCACCCGCAAAGCGTCACGAGAGCTACCCAGGCATAGCTTTATCAGCTCAACTATGGTCGCATGCTTTCACCCTTCAGGGCCCGTTCGAGGGCCAAATGGCGTAACGGCTTAATTCCCTGGCCGGGTGCTTCAGCTTTACACTAAGACACCGTCTGGCGACCTTATAGGTGTCGATTCGCCATCCTCGAACACTTTTTTGCCATTTTTAATCAGAAGTGATAATAGTGTATGAAATCCACTTATCACGCGTGAGGTGTTTTTTTTTGTTATGAATTCTGAATTCTCATTCAAATGCGAGAAATCATCGTAGTGTTCACGTTCTCAGCTACCTCAACAGAGACAAGTTGCGTTGCTTCCTTTCGGATTTCGGAGAATGATCAGGCATCAGCACATGTCACGTGAGAGTCACATCATGAGGCACTTCTCCTCTACCGTTTCAACCTCATCCTTTTCAAGACGCCATCAACTGTCACCATTCCATTTCCACCGTGACTATGCCATCCCCCCTGGAAACCCTCCCAACCGAGGCCATCGAGTTGATTGTCAGGCTGTTACCACTCAAAGATATCCGTAACCTTCGCCTCGCCTGCAAGGCTCTGTCAAACAAAAGCTCCGAGTCTCACTTCAAGACATTCTTCCACACTCAGCATGTCGTAATGACAGCCGATGCCTTGCGAGAATTTACAGTCAATGTACATGCGGGAGGCTTCCGCTCTTGCGTACGAAAGCTATGTCTCGTTGGCGTACCCGACAAGGAGGCCGAGAGAACCCAGACATTTCATTTTGATCCACGCCAAGGGGCGATGACTAGCCTGCTCACACAAGCATTCAACGGGCTTAACAAACCCCACAGCGCCGACGGTCTCCTACCGCTCTCGCTAGAACTAAGGATCGTCAATAACAACTTGCCTAACAACGCCATGCGCAATGTAACACACCTCGCAAAATCAAAGGCTGCGTGGCAATGCGCAATCGACGTATTCGACCAGTCTTTGCGAGCACTAGCCGCCAGTAATTTAAAACTCAAACATCTCAATATCTTCAACGGCCCGAACATGGAAAACTGCAGCCTGCCCTCCGAACAGCTTAGCATGATCAACTGGAGTGACCCAGGTCTGGCCGACTCCCTGTCCACTCTTACATCTCTATCAGTCAATATCTCCACCCGCATCTTCGTGTTCCAACGCCTCAGAGACCCGTCGCGCGACAGCTTGATAGGAAACATCCCTGGCGGAATCGGACCAGCCCTGGAGGAGCGCAACTTTGACGGCCTTCCAAAAGTCTTGGCGGCATGTCCTCGACTTGAGGACCTAGATCTGAGATACCGTAAAATCGTCACCCGAGACCTGTACAACGACTCGTTGGTTCTGCAACGCGTGGCAGAGTTGCAGACACTGCCTGTCCTGAACCGCCTGAGTATCAACGGCTTCACCGCCAACTCGCGCGATCTCCTCAGTATCATCAAAAGAACTAAACCCCGGGAACTATCCCTAGGGCCGATAACCCTTGAGACGGGGACCTTTCATTCCATCTTCGACTACTGCTGCAGCAGGGAAGCCAACATGTCCAAGGCGTCGTTTGAGCGGCTGGTTCAGATGTCCTACCAGGATGGAGCGGGAGTGATTCACTTTGTCAGCCAGTGTCCGAAGGTGCCTGTGGTACCGAACCGGAACCCAAACTCCTCGTACCAGGCTCAGTTTTGCAGCAGGTTTGGAGAGTTTGAGAATCTCGGCCAGGGTGATCGCATTCCTTGTCATCTTGATCGGTCAGGTTTCATCGGGATGCCGCAGTATGGGGGGTGTCCGCCGTCAAGGAGGCAGGATCATATGAACAACTTTTTCTAAACACAGCTGATTAACGATCCTTTGATATTACAAGCCCAGCAACTTTCATTTAGGGCGCGAGAGGATAATGCTCAGAATAATCAATTTTCTCATAGAAGTGGCATAAGTAAAGGTGCGGTTCTGAATGTGAAGCAGACAAAGAAGCAGTGGAGCCTTGAGCAGTGAAACGCCATGAGCCAGCAACAAAGTTTTGTTCTCCTGTTGGTGTTTAAGTGGGAGAAGGCTATATGACCATTCAACCACCTAAAATATCCTGCAGATGGTTCCACCAAGCCTCGGCCGCCGTCTCCGAAGTCACAGCAACCCCGCATGGATCTCAACATTTCGATATTCACAAACAAGAACAACTTGCTTTTTAGATCGGAGATGACGTCCGATAAAGTGATATAAACTTCTGAGACAACGGCAGCTTAATAACTTGTCGTATCCCCAATTTGTCATCTCACCTCCCCAAAGTGTCAACCATGGCTTCAACTCAGTACACCAACAATCTTCTCAGATGCGTTACCCGCAAGGAAGTCTGCAAGTCATTCGGTATAAAACTATCGGCAAGCCCTCAGATCGTTCAAACAGCTCGTCATGCTGGTTTTGACTCCCTTTTTATTGACCTCGAACATGCTTGGTTGACGCTCGCCGAGGCAAGCAACCTCTGCAATGTTGGCCATCTCGCAGGCATTACTCCATTCGTCAGAGTTCCTCATCAGTGCGGCAATGGGTTTGTTCAACGGGTGCTTGACGGAGGTGCCATGGGCGTGATATTTCCTCACATTGAAAGCGCAGGTAAGAACACTCAGTACCCTGCTGAACAACAATTGACCTCCGGCAGATGAAGCAAAGGCAGCCGTGAAAATCTCCAAGTACCCTCCTCATGGATGCCGTTCAATGACAGGAGCCATGCCTCTATTCAGCATGCGACCAACACCTGTAAACGAAGTAATCGAGTTTGGCAACAACTCAGGATCAACAGTCTTTGCCATGATTGAGAGCGAAAATGCCGTCAACAATTCGGAAGAAATTGCAGCAGTTGAAGGCGTCGAAGTCCTCTTGATTGGATCATTTGATCTGAGTATTGACCTGGGAGTTGGCGGCAACTGGAATAGCAAGGAATACAGAACTTCAGTGGAAAAGGTCAGCCAAGTATGCCGAAAGCACAACAAGATCTTTGGAGTTGCAGGTGTCTATGATAATCCTACACTTCACGAGTGGTTCATCAACACCCTGGGTGCTCGATTCATGCTCGTTCAGCAAGATCTGTCTTTGATAGCTGGTGGAGGACAGAGAGCTGTTAAAGCCATACCCACAGTGCGCCTATGATAGCGTAACAGGGGGCGATCTTATCTACAAAGTCCCGATTTTCTGATCAAACCATTCGCCGAGTCATTCGTCCGCCCCGCTTCATGATAAAAACCTCGGGGGCCCCCTCCGAATTCAATCTTGACCACATTTCTTGCACTGCTCGCCTCGGGCCCAGAAAGCGTGGAACCTGACCTTTCAGACCTTATAGCAGACATTACACTGCAGTAGGCTTTATCGAATTCTTCGGCTACTCCACACAATGTCGGCTTCGCCAAGACGTGCTGCAAACCCTTCAAGGCGGTCGAGGAATTCCGCCCAAAAGAGCACGGTTGTAATTGCGTCAGTATCATCCTGTTATATACCAGCAATTCTACATCTCTAACAGCTCAGTTGCCAGACATGTCGGTCCAAAAAGGTCAAATGCTCTGGCACCGCGCCGTGTCAGTACTGCTCAAAGCGAGGGTTGTCATGCTCGATTAGCCCACTTGGACCGCGACGGATATTCTCGGTGACGTATGAGCTGCCTTGCCGTTATTAATCTCTTTAACATTCCTCTCAGCAAGATCGCCGAACTTGAGAGCCGACTTGCAAAATATGAAAGCCAGGATACCGACTCGGTTCCCGTCAATGGTGATTTGGTGATTCCACTACGTACAACCTGCGCTTACATGAATAAAGGGACAAGACCTCGGTCCGAGTCTTCGGGCTTGCTCAATTCTACATCGCCAACACCTGGACTTAACTTAGGAAGTCCTGCCTTGAGCGCAGACGTGTCAATGGCCCATGCCGAATCAACCACCCCAAGGAGCACGACGTCACAGGTCCCCAATAGATCAAATGAACCTGGCATTCCAGAGACACAGACACCAAGGCCAACCCTTGAGCCTCGATCCCAATACCACGCCCCAACCATCGCCGCCGAATCATCCTTGAGTTCAAGTAACGAATTCAGTAGAAAGGTTCATGAAGTACTGACCAATTCCGGTCCATCAAGTGCCAGAACAATGCCCATATCCCCAAATCCTATACAGCCTACGATGAATCATCTTTCACCTTTCAGAGCTTCTACTCAAGCAATTCCACAACTACAACTACCCAGTGAAGAAGAAGCCTTTCAACTCCTCGAGACTGTTGGCTTCTACATCGGACAGACGCAGTGTCATTATGACCTTCGAGGCCTCACTGATCGTATTGGGTGGCTCTACGAGAACGTGGATGATCCTCAGACTCATGAACTATGGTATATGCAGGTTCTTCTTGTTCTAGCGGTTGGGCAGATCTTCAAGGCCGATAGCAGAGAAGAGGAAAACTTGCCCGGGACGGCGTTTTTCGAGTTTGTTGAGCAAAACTTGCCTACAGCAAGTGTCCAGTATAGGCTCGGGAGGCTGGCAGTTGAGGTCAATGCCCTCATGGCCATGTACCTTCAGATGGTGAACCGCAAGGAAGAGGCCTATCTTTATGTGAGTATGTCAGTTGCTCATCGATCTAAACTGACTTTATTAGATAAACACTGCTCTTCGACTCGCCATTTTACACGGCTATCATCAGAAGGATTCTGAACGGAACCTTTTAAGGTCAGAAAAAGCACAGATCAACAGGCTTTGGTGGACAGTATACATGCAAGAGAGGTAAGCGAAATCGTTGCAAAAAGACGTCACTGACCAGTCAGGCGCCTAGCAGCGGCAAATGGAAAGCCGTCGGGGATCATTGACAGCGCCATAAGCATGCCCCTACCTTCCGAAGCCCCAGGATTTCCAACCGGTGCTGCCATTCGCACAAATATCAAGATTGCACAGGTGACTGGGCAGGTGATAACAAGTAAGTGAATGCCCAGCTTGAGTTCAAGTCTAACGTTTGCAGTCTTGTATGGCACCAAGTTCAAGATAGAGCAAGATTTTGTCTCGCATGCTCAACAGATCATCAAAAGCTTGGCCGACATTGCAAAAGAGATACCATCAGAACAATCCTTGAGCCTTTGCGGAAACTCGGAGCTGGCACTCAGGACATCTGCATCATTACATCTCATGCTCTATCAGGTACTGATACTCGTTATGTATGCGAATTATGCTGACGATACAGGCCACGCTGTTGACTATTCGCCCTCTCATGCTTCACACCGCACAACTGATCTTGAGCGGCCAACCCTGCAATGAACTCGAGGGTGGCTCACTTGACACACTTTCCAAGACCTGCTCAGAGGCTGCGAGGCGGCTTCTTGAGGTTATAATCGCTCTCAAGAGAAAGGGGATACTTCGTAAGTTGCATACCTTGTGGAGAATTGTCACTAATTTGACCCAGCAATATTCGGATTCTTTGACTGCGACGCCGTCTTCTCAGCAGCTTTCATCATGCTTCTCACTATGATCTTTGATTCTGCTTGTGAACCAAGCCAGAGACTCAACCCTACTCCGGGCCTAAAAGACGCAATGGACATGCTGCATTACATGGCTGAACACGGAAACTCATTTGCCAGGCCGAGGTTCCAAGAAGTCCAGAGCGTACGAGATCATCTGTCTGCGACTCTAAACTCACGAGAGGGCAACACACCCACGTCCACCAATCAGACAACCGCTGCATCCAATTCAGAGCACCAAGGATCTGACACCAGCGCCCTTCACAGTGCCCACCCTTCACATGAAGATCCTCCTTGGTATCCCCCTGTATGGGACGTGTCAGATCAATGGCTTCACTCTGTCGATTTAAATGGCGAGCTTGAGGATTTACCTCTGGGAGACTCATTCGACCAATATCAGTCACTGCTTAATGATCCAGACTGGAGTTTGACGGGACAAGACGTGGGAGACTTTGCAGAACTAAGAAGGTATATACAAAGATTAAACTCATAGAAATTAAATGACAGACTAGGTATCACCACAAAGAGAATCTACAGTTCAAGAACACCACTCTGCACCTAGCCAAGACATGGGCAGAAAAACTTGCGTGCCGCCGCCTTGAGAATCTTATTCCGTACCCTCTTACCCCTCGCCTTATACTCTGCAGCGTCGTTGACATGAGGAAAAGGCACATCGGGAACTTCTTTTCCCAAGAAGCGACAAAGCGGTTCCCATCCATCGGTGAGCTTAAAGTCGAGAAGCTGCTCACTCGGAACCGCCTCCCGCACGTACTTGTAGTGCCTGACATATGCCGCCTTGAGGTTCTTGACAACATCGTTGTTTGACTCGGACCTCGTCCAACCCTGCTGCATCCGGAAGCAGACGGGGCCGCTGGTGTAGCCGGTGTAATAAGAAACCTTGGTCACAAAGGCTCGATGCCTGGGGCTTGTCGAGTCCTTGACAATGGGGACCATGCTGTTGTACCACTTTTCAATGTCGCGCTCCACTAGAATGACCTTGGCGTCTGGGTAGGCAGGGATCAGAGATTCCGCATAGTGAGAGGCAATGTCAGACACGGCGTCATATTTGCCAAAGACTTGATCCCATTCTTCTCTCGAAAAAGACGTGCCACGGTATGTCGAGAGGTTTGGAAAGGTCGCATCATTGGCCTTGTCGAAGATGGGCCATTGCCATTGGAGATCATACTCTTCACAGGCGTCCCATCCGTGATGCACGTTGGGGTATCCCAGGATCTGCAGGGCCTTCATCAGGGAGGCCGTCCCGGTGCGAGGTGCTCCCAGGCATAGGATTGGCGGCGATGAAGTCGACTTGGGAGTCTTTTCGTTTTGCTCAGCTCCCTCAGGAGTGACTGCGGCTGAGGGGTCCCTCTTTATCTTGGTCTCCTCCATGTTGGACTGATGAATTTGAAGTTGAAAGTGAAATCTTACTCAGATTCGGGGGCCCAAGGTTTAATAAATCCTCTCCATGGTCATTGGCTAGGGGTCCGAGCTGGTTATCCGAGACGTTAATTTAGGGCCGCCCGTTAATTTTGGATCGGCGGCACGGTCTGCATAATGTCACCAAGTTGGGATGTAAGCTGACGGCCGCGCTAGCCAGCAGAACGCCTGAAACAGACTACCGAGGTCCCGAAGGAATCTCGGATGTCGGTCCTTGAGCCGGATGCCGGTGGTGGTTCGGACGATTTATCCAAGTAGGGGTCCAACTGCCAGGTCCAAACTACTCTCTCACCCTACAGACAATTGGTCGACTAGGTATATGAACAGAATAAAAGCAGAGCCAGTCACACAAGGTAGTGACTAAAAACTAAATACTGCTCAGTTTCGTGGTTATATCTGGGCATGACCCAAGTCATGTTGTCGCGGAGGACAAGCGCCTCTGTCAATAGCCTTTTCAGCCCGTGCAACTGGTGGTTCGAAGCCAACCGTAGTAGCTAGGATAGATGAGCAAATGAGGTCCAAAGGCATCAAGGGATGCAAGTACGAGGACGAGGGTAGCTGCATTCTTAGGGGTAGGCAAAGTTTTCCTACACCATCTACACAGGCTGCAGAGAATGACGACATCTCCGAGATCTGGTTCCTCAGCGGGGCTCACTTCCCCCACCTAGAGTGAAGCTAAATCAGGCCCGCCAGTGAAGTACAATTCCGCTCAAGTTACTCCGTAGTTGAGCTTTTGTCGCGGTATTGTTTCTGATTGGCTGAATATCAACCTCGCTCAGTGCATAGGGCGTAAAGACTTGACCAAGGGCGCAAGTTGACAAAAGTTGAGTCACAAATTCGTCGATAAGGAACATTTAAATGCCTTAAGACCTTCCGTTGACAATATCATCTATTATCGTGTGTTATTCGTCGCCCAAGTACAAACTGAAACAATGCCGGAGATTCCTGAATTGAAGATTGACACATGGAGTATGTATTTGACCCAAACGGGTGCTCGAGTATGATATACACGGTAGATAGCGACTGCTAACATGTACCTCTAGTTGAGGAATACGGGGTTTGTAGGTCCTCACCTAAAGGTTTACGGAGACTGACACAATCCTACTACGAAGCCGAGAGCCCGGATTACCCTCTATGGTGAGGGACCTTGGAGACGCGTCATCACAGGACTCTAATATCTTGATGTGCCCTAGACTCTTATGCGTCGGCACTCTCGTTAAACGAGCTGCAGCAGCTCGCTCCGACTACCACTCTTCTGGACCCAGGCCTGGCACTCACTTATGGCACAGCGTTGGGTTCCGTGCGTCTTCGAGAACGAATTGCCAAGCTTCACTCCTCTCCCGACGTGACACTGACTGCAGCCAATGTTGTCATCACTCCAGGTTCCAGCATGGCCAATCACCTCGTGTTGGCCACACTTTGTGGCCCAGGTGACCATATAATCTGTCAATATCCGACGTACGGACCTCTGTATCTCTTGCCTAAGAATAATGGCGTTGACGTCAGTCTTTGGGGGTTGAAAGAGGCTGACGGATGGTCTCTGGATCTGGAGGGATTGGCCGGTATGATTCAGCCCAATACAAAGGCCATTATCATTAGGTAGATTGCCCCCGCCCCCATGGTTAGTAGACTACAAGACCGGAAACTGACCATCACTAGCAATCCAAACAATCCGACTGGTACAGTCCTTCCTAGAGATACACTGGATCAGGTCATAGCTCTTGCCCAAAAGCACAACATTGTGGTCTTCTCCGATGAGGTTTTTAGCCCTCTCTTTCATACAAACGACCGACCCCCTCCTTTAGTCTCTCTAGGCTCTCCTGGCACTGTCTCAACTGGCTCCCTTTCGAAAGTTTACGCCTTACCTGGCATCAGAATTGGCTGGGTCATATCACAAGATATGGACATCATACACAGAATTAGCGTGCTCAGAGACTACACTACCATCAGTGTCTCACTGCTGGATGACTCTGTTGCCTACTTTGCATTGAGCGAGGAGGTGCTACCCCGACTGATGGAGCGCAACTTGAAACTCTGCGCCGAGAGTATTACTTTGCTTGATGAATTCGTCAAACGTAATGCTCAGAGATGCCGCTGGACAAAGCCAAAAGGATCGGGAGTAGCGTTCGTCCAGATTCTGAACAAGGATGGGTCACCCTCGGATGACTTGGTCTTCAGCAAGAAGCTAGTTGATGAGGCTGGCATAGTTGTTTTACCTGGCTCATATTCCTTTGCTGAAGAGGGAGCAAACGACTTGAAGGGATATCTTAGAATTGAGATTGGTTCACCGGGACGACTGCGGGAGGCTTTGGTGGCATTGGAGGAGTTTGTACACAAGCACGAATCTTTCTAAGATAGTAACCAAACAAAGTGGCCGGTTATATTCTCCCTACATCATGTATATCACCATCTTGGCCGCGGCTAATTAGGCCCTGACATCAAAGACCCTCGCAAGCTGCTGTTTCAAGCGAGATATAAACCACAGGCATTACAATTAGCTTCACTGGCCTTTGACAATGGGGCTGCCGTTGGCAATTCCCCCAACATTATATAATCGCCTAACCTTTTCATGCGAAACGCAGGCATAAGACCTCGGACTGAGTTCAAATCCAGTCCGAGGCGGTATTACTGCATGCAAAAGTCCGATCAAGCCAATGGTAGCACGCATAGTCCCACAAACCGAGAACAACTTGGCTTGATCAAGTTAGTTTTGATCTTGGCAAGTAATCAGTCAATAAACATTGTGTCACGATTCTGGTTCAAGCTTGCATTTGGATGAAAGTCCTAATTTCCGCGTAGAGTCATTGTCACTGGTGATGAGACGTTTTCTGTGGATCCAAGGGAGATATATAAGGATGCTTGAATGCTCTTCATTCTTGTAGCTTCAGCGGAATCAACAGATCATTCTCTCTCAAATCTCACTTCAAGACTTCAAGATGCGCTTCATTTCCGTCGCTACCGCCCTCTTTGCCCTGACCAACCTGTCATCCGCCTGGACTCAGGACCGTAACGGAGTCTGGACCGCCAACAACAACTGGTACTGGATTCGAGGCGGTAAGTTGATTCCATTCGGACGAAGCAATATGCGTTCAAACTCTGACTTGTGGTATAGACTATGTCCACGAAGGCTGCACCAGGATGAACTCTCAGGAGACGCACGTCGGACCTTGCGCATACTTTACCAACAACCATGGTGACATTTTCCGAGGACGTAAGTATTGAAAACTCATAGCCTTTCATTCTTACGCGACAGTTTCACTGACATTGCACCTTGTAGACTGCGCGATCGTTCTGGGCCACAACCACAAGGAGATTCACTGCCGATAAGCGGTTTCAAGACATACTGACTTTGCAGCTCCCCGGAGACAGGTCATACGACAAAATCCATAGAAGCCCAATCGGACACCTTCTAAATATAGCCATTGGGTAGTTGAATTAAGCTTGTTTCATCATCATAAGCCTGGTACATGTCCACGTGCCTACCCGTCTACCTACCTGAACAGGAAATCACCTTCAAGGGCAGCCTATTGCGAGCTCTCTAAATATCTGGTAGATGCTGGTGCCGTTGTTTCGTCCTTTCAGACCGTCGATTTGATGTGTTTAGAATCTTCCCATGTAGTGTTCAGCCTAAAGGGTTTTGTTAATAAACCCCTGGCTTCCTCAATGCCCACCACAACTATACATTTACGCTTTAAATATCCAAGTTAGCTAACGTCAACCCTAACTCATGCAGTTACATACCGATTAAAAAGCTCTCTCCATTATTGGATCCAATACATCCAATAATTCCTGACGTGATGGCACCCCCCATTCTTGCTTGACTGTAGGATTCTGCACGGCGCCTGCTTGGAGGCCCGAAAGCCACGCACGAGCAGCCTCAGCGTGGGCATAGTCCTTGACATCCTTTGCATTGAGAGCCGTGATGTCAGCAACATCGAGAACGCTGCGTCCTTCCCCGTCTCGCGCATGCACGTTGGCCCCAGCTTCCACAAGCGCTCTGGTGACGAGTTTGTGGCCAGTCCGCACCGCGATGTGAAGCGCCGTCTCCCCCATGCGGTTTCGCGCGTTGACATCAGCGCCTCTTTCTACTAGTTTGTGGATGATCTGGCCTGGTAGTTTATAATCATCATCCTCTGGAAGACGTGCTGCAAAAGCCATAAGCACCGTGTTCCCATCGCCGTTGTAGTGGTTAGGGTTTACGCCTGCACCAAGCAGCTCTTCCATCAGGTTTAGGCGCAGGGTAAGCTTCGGGAGCGAGCTGTCGGTTTCAGGACGCCGGTTTCTGAGATCGGACTTGCTTCTGCCCTCTCCAATAGATGCCCCGAACTTATCCAGAAGCGTCTCTTGTGAAAGGATGGCGTCTGCGAGCAAATGCAATCCATTCCGGTTCTTTGAATCCTCCAGTAAAGGGTTCGACCTCGCAGCACGCACCCTCGATAATGTTTGTACGTGGCTCGGTGATTCCCTAGTTTCGTGTTCAAATAACGGTATTGGATGGTCCTGCAAGCCTGTGGGAATCATCCCGAACGCATCGCGACAAGCAAAATCGCCCCGACCGAAAGTGGTAAGAAGGTCTTCCATGGCCGATTTATCCTGTAGATTAGCCTGGTAGATATGGAAGAAATTGCGTCCGTAAATATCCCGAGCACAAATGTCAAAATTCCGATGGCTTAGCTTGTGCAAGAGTCTTGGAAGCAGAGCTCCCTGGGAGGTTACTTTTTCGAACCAAACGGCTCCCAAAACATGGAGGAAAGTTTGATTCGCGGTGTTGGTCGCCATCAAGGTCGAATCTGGTGCCACGGCCACCGCTCCTATGAGGATGTATTTCCCGGTATCTCGTGCAGCCAGGAGATGCAACATCGTGTTTCCAAAAGAGTCCACCAGTGAGAAGTCGGAGGTTGGCGGCCCCATGGTCGACCAAGTCAATACATCTGTCGCCTTTGGCGTTGGGCCTGACGCCGTAACCCAGTCATCGGTGCTCACTGCATCCCTCACGCGGCAGAGGCACGATCTATGACCATCCCGATCCAGTCCTTGGCCACAGGGTTCAAGAACGACTAGCAACTTATCGAGGCGGAGAAAGTCTCCTGGGTATATTATTTTGCAGCGCCCTGCAGCAGGTGCGCTGGCATCATGGAACCAGTCGTCGCGGGTCGAGAGCGTCTCGTCTGGGGAGTCTGTCTCTGCGTCAAAATTTTCCTCTAAGCTGTAACGACTCATCAACATCTCGACATGGTTGACACAATCCGGCGAGTAGTATGAGAGGATGTGCATGATTGAGGGCTTCGGAGGGTATGCTGTTGATGTCTGCGGGGGTTCAAAAGGGGGGCGGTGCTCAGATCCCTGGTCGGTCAATACAACCCCGATCGTCTCTCGTCCAGATACGTTGCGGGGAAAGGAGCTCTTGACATTAGAGTTTGATTTGTGATGCTTCTGTTTCTGGCGAAAGGGTGACTTTGCCAGTTCTCGTAAGCGAGCCCCCATGTCTTCTTCATTGCGCGGGTGAAGCCATCTCGGCTGTTTATCGAGCAAGGTATTGATCTTTTTATTTGCTGATTCGATTCTAAGGTTGAAAAAAGAGTTGGTAAGTTATTCCAGGCTCAAGAAGTTCGGACATGGAGCTTACCCGGGCACGAAATTTGGGTAATGGTCACGGTGGATCACCTCCATGATTTTATTCAGAGGAAGTGTAGTGTAGGTATAGAGCCTTGTTATTTTTCGCATGGTGGAGGGTGTCCAAAGGGCAGGCCGAGAGACTTTCGGGGTAGAGCTTGCCATGCTGGCCCGCTTGAACGTTTTCCTGCCAACAGTAATCTCTGAAGCTCTGAGCTTGAAACCATCTCCCCCCCAGTCCATGAAACTGGAGGCTGCAGTGGTAGTGGAAATTGGTTGAGAGAATACCGAGGCCGATGGATCGGTGCCGTAAATTGTGCTGGCTCCGGCCACGGAGTTAGTGCCATATAACTTCCGGTCAGAGGCAGAAGGGATAGTATGACGGATGTCATCCCAGTTGGCCACGGAACCTCGAGCTAAGGACGGTTTCATGGCCTCATCCTTCGGTTGTAGCTGATCATCGGATGGAAACTGAACCGACACTTCAGAAAGGCGGCTTCTGATGTCTTCGATGACATCGGCCAAAGGGATAACATAAGCACCCATCAGGACATCAGTAGCGATCAGGTGGCCGTATACTTCAAGTGTCAACGGATCAACAACCCAAGACCCCGAATCTCCTCGACGAATGTCTGTAGTGGCGGTCAGATACTTCTGGATAAGTTTCGGCTGCTTTATTGTTCATACCGGAGTTTGTTTGCAACTCTACCGTGAAAGCCCATACAAATGCAGTGCCCGGTTTGAGGAGAACACGGCTAAGGTAGGGTGCCAAGGTTGCCCTCTTCGATCCAGAGCCCGTGATAATTTGAACCGTCCGGCTCTCTGAAATCTCGGTCAGCCTGCCTGGCATTTTCAGTGCCTTGGGTTGTTGTCCTTGGACCTGGAGCATGTTTAGTTTTGGCTCCAGGTCTCTGGTTGGTAGGGGGAATAATGCCCAGTCGCGGAAGGCACCATTTTGGGTATTTTCTAAAGCCGATAGCTCCACGCGTGCCATGATAGGCTCGAGATCATCAACTTCCGAGCGCATATTCTCATCGTCTGGTGTGGGAACCTCTAAGCAAGGCCCCAGGTCAAAGTCAATCTGGACCATTGGCGAAGTAGGTCTCGATGAAGAATCGCCATAGTCGCTGCCACCGTCTGACACGGAGGTATCGCTGTCGTTGGGATCCCTCTGGTCAATGGCTCCGTGTTCGGCAGTCAGGCCATACAGGTCGTTGGTGCCATCTGGAAACTCCAGCCGCAGGATGCCCCCCATTGTCGCAAATTGCTTCTGCTCGCTCTTCTCCTGGACAAAGTAGATAGACTTCCCGCAGAGAGTGCACGTAGAGGTCTCTGGTCGGTGTTCGTCCATGGGTATAACGACTGCAACGCCGGCCTGTCCAGTTGGTGATGCGCCAAAGATGTGGACATCAAAAGAAGGCTCGGTATTGTCTCGAGGCTGGTACAGTTCCCTGACAAAAGATTTGCGCAGGAAGTCCTTGATTTTATCATGAGCGCCGTGGCTGTCAGCACAGAAGATGACCAGGCAAGTCTTGGCGTCCTCTTCTGTTGTCCCAAGCACGATGGGCCGTATTGACATGGAGGGGGGGCTACGCTTGGGTCTCGACAGATATCTGTAGCGTTTGGACTTTGCCATGTGCTCTTGCAACAGTAGGCTCATCTGTTCGATGACATCGTTGGCTCGTCTCACTGTCGCTATATCGATTTGCTTCTTAATCGGTCGTATGCGGATTGGCTGTGGTTGGGGCTGAATCGTCTCGGTGTCGGACGGCGGATGAGGGCGAGAGCAACTACTAGACGCTGTGGAGCTGGCTTCGGGGTCGAGCTGATCATCGCGTGTCTGGAAGCTCGCGTTACTCGACCCTCCATAGCCAGAATCAGTGTCGGGCTGGGTCATGACACAATCTGCCTTGCTTTCTTCTGGCGGAAACTCTTGTTGCGCATCCTCCATGACTAGAAGTGATTGAAGACGGATTGTTGAAACGATGCAAGAACCAAAATCTCCATGCTCTGACGATCTCAGCCGCAGGGTGAGGGCAGGGCGGGGAGAGCGTTTTCAACGTACTGTTAGCCGCCGAGGCGTCCCCAAGGCATAGTCGCTATTGGTTGTCAGTGGCTGTGTCAACCAGGGAGGCAACCCCCAGGCCGCGGTCGCTCGTTCCCTCTTCGCGCTGACCAGTTCAAAACTTCATCTTCCCCTAACAAACAAACCGCAGGCTAAAGAAATGTTCGACATTCCCTCCCCTTATCCCCTTCGAGATATCTCCGAGGAGGATCTTGTTGGTCTTGTCGGGGCCTTGTGGAATTGGAAGCTCTGTGAACCCTGTCACCTTAACCCTGGTCAATCCCAGTGCTTGTCACAGCCTTGTCCGGGAATGCGGTGGGCTCGGATGAAGCCCTTCTTCGACTACTACAAAAACATCACGGCTGCCTACGTTCCCGATATGGTTGCAGGAACCCCTCCGGCTTTATCAAGTCACAACGAACTATTCGCCATTATACAAGATCTCAAGGATAATCCGGATATGAAACGATCAGAGCTGACGTCTACCCACTTTGCAAATCGCAGCGGCCAAGCACCTGCCCCTGATGATCAAGACAGAGCTTTCAACCTCGCCTTGCGGGTCATGATTACAGTGACATGCTGTTTGGACAACCGCTCAGTCGACACATTAGAGGCCGGCCTGCAACCTATACCTTGGCGGGATGATATGACATGGACGCAGTTCTTGTCTACGGCATTTCCGGTCATTGACCTCGATCCCAGCGACAGCCGAGATGCAACATCCTGTCGTATCAACGAACTAGTCACTGCCCGAAGATTGATGAAAGTAGCCCGGCTTCGTTTTGTGCCTACAGATGAGCTAAGGAACCACCTCAAGTTGAATCAGCAAGACGGCACCGTCGAGTTATATCACCACACAGCCTTTCTCAAGGAGAGCCTCATCGCTAGTAGAAAAACCAAGGAGTTAGTTTGCAATTCCAAGTCGGGGGTTTACTAAGACAACTGACCATTCCAGGGGCCATATTCCCCGACAACTAGTTATCGAGGTTCTCAACTCGATTCAAAAGACTCTGTTCCCTTCAACGGCCGATGCGAGAATTCTCTTGAGCTCGTTGATTTCAAAACACAGTCTGGATCCCGACTGCCTAAGATTTGAACCTTCGAGCTATCTGATTGAGGGGGAGGGAGCGTCGACGTATCATTATCTTGAGCCAAGGCTGGTAGAACTCTATGAAGAGCTGGATAATCCAACACCACGAGGTGTCTTTGAGAAGTGGCTTGAGCGCAAGAGTGGAGCGAGATATGTTATGATGGCGACTCTGGGAGGTGTAGCTATTGCAATACTTCTAGGAGCGCTGGCCTTGGTCGTTTCTATATTCCAGGCTTGGGTTGGATGGCAGCAGTGGCAGCATCCCGTCGGCAACTGAGTCATTTAAAGGGGGTTTCAGATAACGAATCTTGGCAAACTTTGTGGGCTATTTTTTATTATTATTATTTTATCAACCATCGTCTTAGAAAATAGGACGAATAGCATCAATAGAGTTGACAGAATACTTCCTCGAGAAAGCTAATCGGCTACAGTGCCTGTGGGTGCGCCGCACATGGCCTTATCGCGTCATTTCAACAGCCAATCATCTTCTCATGCAGGTGCCCGCATCGTCACTGACTCAAATCACTCGCCAACACTTCTCCCTTCCTCCATCACAAGTTTCACAACCACAGCCCGACATCTCAATCAAAGCACACCCAATTATCCCATCAACTTCAGCTGACGGTAATCATCCCAATCTCTAGGATCGTCACACGGAACGCCATTCACAATCACCCTTGAGCCATTTTTTCTCAAGCAACTCCGCAGCCATGTCTCACAAGACCCAAGAGCCCGTCATCACCAAAACGTCGGACCTTCCAGTCGATGAGGCCAAGTGGATAACCCTCAAGAAAATTGAATATGTCGACCAAGTCGGCAAGGCACGAACCTGGGAGGTAGCCACGAGAAAGACCAGAGGCAAAGCCGGCGTGGACGCTGTCGCAATGGGAAACATTCTCCTCCATCCCTCAAAGCCCGCCTCGACCATGCTCGTCATCCAGTACCGCCCTCCTCTGGATGCATACACCATTGAATGGCCAGCCGGTCTCATCGACGCAGAGGAGACACCCGAGCAAGCTGCGGTGCGGGAGTTCAAGGAAGAGACAGGTTACAACTGCAAGGTTCTGAGCGTCAGCCCTGTTCAATCCGCGGATCCCGGAATGAGCAATGCCAACATGCAGCTGGTCATGGTCGAGGTTCAACTCAACGAGAACGAAGAGGAGCCAGAGCAGCGATTAGATGATGGAGAGCATATTCAACGTGTGGTTGTGCCTCTTTCTGAGTTGTACGATCGTTTGGTCGAGTACTCGAAACAGGAGCGGACTGTGATTGCTGCAAAGCTGTTTCACTTTGCTGCCGGCATGCACTTTGCCCAGACGCAAAAGTACTTCTAAGACAACTAAACTCTCATGCACTATGGCCCGGGTTGTTGAACCGGGATAGATTAGGTGGCTTTGGGGGATAGATTCTTACTCGAAGAGTATTCTACAACGCAGCAGGGAGGCTTCCAGCTTCATTACCAACGGTTCCTCAGGCACGAGTGCAAATAGAAAATAGAATATGTCCTTTCAAACTCGAACGATTCGAGCTCAGAGACAATGTCCAAGTTGGAACGGATCGGAATAACGGCAAACCGAACCAAGTCTTATGGCGAGTTGAACCAAGAAACTTTCCCTCATTCACAACCCCCAACACAAGAACCTTCACCCTTCCACACATGTCTCCAACGAAATCTTCAAGATACTCGACGTCTCGTCAAAAAGCCTGTCAAGCATGTTCAATAGCCAAGGCAAAATGTGACCGCAGACCTGACACCTGCGGCCGGTGTGCCCTACGAGGTCTAGATTGTCACTATGCTCAATCAAGGGCATCCGACTCAGAAAGCCGAGACACGAGTCTTTTTGATGGGAATGATACAACCTACTCACTTCCAGAGGTTCCCTTGGAGAGTCTACAGACAACCGCCAGGACAGATACCCCGAGTTCAACGGTCCATTCGATAGAATCCATCCCTGGCAACACCCCTGGCAGCTCAGCAGCTCACGCCCTGCCACTCAACGCCATCGAAACAAACCCACCCAGACAAGCAGATCTCGACTTCTCAAGACTCGAGCTTGTGTGCCCCATCAACAGTGACGACATCAAGAACCGCTGGCTCAACACCTATGTACCGTTCCCCGGACAAACCTTGAAAGACTATTCTCCCAGTGTAATGGGGTTTGTGTACAGAATCCTCAAATCTTACGCATCAGTCGTGGTGCGAGGTCGCGGAATTCCTCCTTTCATCCACTTTTCGCAAATCACGCCAGCAGCAGTTGCTCGTCCTCTTTCAACTTGCCTCAGCCTGGTGAGGATCTGCGAAAACTCTCTCCCTGGAAGTGAAGGGACTGCCACGGATATCTTGCAGCGGGAGATGACGAATCTCTATGAGCAACACGGAACATACGACGGCATTAATCTCCTTGCCGCATTTCAAGCATATTTGATCTATGCACTGGTCCTGTACTTTAATCTCACCCCCAGCCAAGGTCCTGCTCCCTTTCTACGACAAGCCATCATCAACCTCCAAGAGATCGCATGCACCAGCTCGCAACGAGGTCTTGTTTGCGTAGCTGAGCAAGACGGTATCCGACCGAGGTGGGAAGCCTGGGTGGTAGCTGAGGCAAAGCGAAGAACCCTATACACCATGTACTTTTTGGACAACGTTCTCTCAGCTCAGGATGGGCTTCCAACGTATCTGGGCAGCGAACTACGAGGATTACCGGCACCCTCAAGCAAGGTTTTATGGCAATCACGACGACATGATTGGGAAGCGGTATATAATAGTCATCTGGCTGAATGGGCAGAAGGGAACTTCCGGATCGACGAGCTGTGGCCCCTTTCCGAACACTCGGACGAGAACGTGGTGAAAAGACGAGTGAGGGTAGATCACTGGTTGGAAGGTGTCGACGAGTTTGGAACGATGCTCTACGCAGTAACTAGTTGCACGCATGGCACCTAATGTCTGAGTTTCTCATGTCGTCATAAGTCTATATTTAGCGGTAGATCAATTAAAAATTCCCTGTCCGGCGTTGAGGTCGTCCCGGAGCTGAGAGCTCAACTCCGGTGGCAGGGTCTCAGCTCCGATAGCATGACCTCAACTCCGGAACCCAAATTTCAACATCCCTACATAAACAGAACATCTCTTGATAACAAACTATTCAGACAAACACAGCAAAATACATCATGGCCACCGAATCAAATGCCCAGAACTCTCCCAGCCCGGTGACTACCGAGCAACCTTATAGCATCTTTGACAAGCGACAGAAAGCGTTGATCGTTCTGATCGTTTCTGTCGCCGCCACATGTACGTTCCCAAACTATCATCCGTCCATCTACTAACCATACAGTTTCTGGATTCGCTTCCAACATCTACTTCCCCGCCCTCCCTACCATCGCGCACGATCTCGATACCTCGATAGAACTCATCAACCTCACCGTCACCTCGTACCTCATCTTCCAAGGCATCGCGCCAAGTTTTTGGGGTCCAATCTCGGATGTTAAAGGACGTCGAGTCGCATACTGCTGCACTTTCATCGTTTTCTTGGGCGCTTGTATCGGACTGGCAGAGGCAAAGAACTATGCAACCTTGCTTGTTCTGCGATGCCTCCAGAGTACAGGCAGCGCCAGCACCATCGCCATTGGATCTGGTGTTATTGGAGACATAACTACGCGTTCTGAGCGAGGAGGTCTTATGGGTATCTTTCAAGCTGGGCTACTTATGCCAGTTGCCATCGGTCCTGTTATTGGCGGACTTCTAGCTGGATCCCTTGGTTGGAGGTCCATCTTTTGGTTCCTGGCCATTTATAGCGGTGTCTTTCTGGTCTTTTTGGCACTCTTGCTCCCCGAGACACTGAGAGCAATCATTGGCAATGGGAGTCAAACGCCTTCCAACCCAATGATCAAGTTTCCCCTGACTGTATATCAGAGGACGACCAAGACACATTGGGATCAGGTACCCCAAGAACCAACACCGAGAAAGCACATCGACATCACTGGTCCTATTCGAATCCTCATCAGCAAGCATGCGGCCCCAATCATTCTCTTCCTCGCCATCTACTATGCCGTCTGGCAAATGAGCATCACCGCCATGTCTACTCTGTTCGAGACGAAATACGGCCTTGGAGAGACAGAAGTTGGCTTGACCTTTATCGCCAACGGGGTAGGCTCCATCATTGGAACTCTAATCACTGGAAAGATCCTCGATATCGATTATCGTCGTGTAAAAGCCCAACATGACTCTTCGGTTACCGACCCCGAGGCCAATCAATCCGAGTTTCCTCTCGAAAAAGCACGTCTCCGTCTCGTACCTCTCTTCTCCGTCCTCCAATGTCTATCCATCATCCTCTTCGGTTGGACAACTCACTACCCCCACAAAGTCCACATCGCTGTCCCGATTATATCTACCTTCATCACAGGCTGGACAGCTGTCTCAACACAGTCTGTAGTCATGACCTACCTTGTCGACGTCTTTCACGATCGCAGCGCTGCTGCCAGTGCAAGTCTCAACCTTGCAAGGTGTCTTTTTGCAGCAGGTGGCACAAGTTTCGTTATGCCAATGATCAATGGCATTGGAGTTGGACCAGCGTTCACAGTATGTGTCGCTGTCCAGGTTGTAGGGCTACTGAGCTTGGGTATACAATTCAGATACGGCAGCAAATGGAGGAGAGAGTCAGAGGCCGACCGGGTAAAGAATTCCAGGTGATCAGACGTCATTTCTTGTCAAGACAAGCCACCTACACACAAATAGAAAGCACTGAGACATCATTGACACCCATTCAAAGCCATGCTTCCAGTACACCCCAAAACAACGTCAACTCACGTTTCCAAAGCTTCTAGAAATAATCCATGCTCAAAATCCCCAGGAAACCCCATCAAATAACCCCCGGAACATCTCTCAACCGATCACTCCCACG
The DNA here is from genome assembly GCA_030779165.1 of Fusarium sp. MBC 441. Lineage (NCBI taxonomy): Eukaryota > Fungi > Ascomycota > Sordariomycetes > Hypocreales > Nectriaceae > Fusarium > Fusarium sp. MBC 441. Next base: position 66,826 of record JAPFTC010000035.1, read on the forward strand.
TGAGGATCGTCGCCATTCTAGTGCCCGTCCGGACACGCCGTGAGGGGTCAAATGTCACCGCCGGACGATAACCGGCCAACGCCTCGATCCCTACAGAACGCCACCATCAAAGCACAATGTGAGGGGTTCCTGCAGCGGAACAAATCCCCGTCGATGCGAGCCGGGAGGATGCAAGGAGTTGGATCATCCGGTTGTTCATCAGCCCGTTAAAGGCGTAGGTTTGAGTTCTGGGCGCCGCCCGAGAGCTCAGCAGAGTTCAACGCCAACCGTTAGCCGCAGAGTAGATCAACGGCGGATCGGAGGCTTGTAGATGTCCCCAGATCCAAGCCCACGGGGTACAAGGATGATCCGGGGCCTGCTAGTGGAAGCTTCTCTTCGGGTGGACGGCTTCTCTTCTCTGATAAGCTGCTGGACTGCCCATTGACGATCCCGCCACCGGCAGATTCTTTTCTTCATCCTTGACTTTACAACCGCCATGGACAATCTCTAGAGCTTCCCTACAGTCGATTGCCATGACTATAATACCTTCCCCGAGACCATCACCGTCTTTGCCGTTCGGTTGAAGCCATGTTCAATGCAACAGGCCCCGACTCGAATCGAAATGCGCCTCCAGGTGCCGTGCCCGACTTTGACAATCCCGAAGATGTCTTCTACACGCTCAATGTGGCCATGATTTCGATATGCGTCTCCTTTGTCGTTATATTCTTTGGTATTCGGATATATGTCAAGCGTACAATTACGCACAAGTTATTGACAGAGGATTGTAAGTGTTGTCGTCACGATATTGATGTAACTAACAATTGTAGGGACCTGTAGTGTCGCATTCGTACGTGCGTCGGCTAGGAGCTGTTCGTTGCTGACTTTGATAGATCTTGATCATCATGTATTGTCTGACCGTCTTTATGAGTACAGCTTCCTCTCAGTTGCTGTAATTGCCGTCAATCGCTAACACAAACAGTGGCACGATACGGAGCAGGATACCACGCATGGGAGATTCGCAAACCAGAGTACTACAACTGGCTCAAAGTAGGTTAATGGCTTCAATTGAGACTTGACTAACATCTCTAGTGGTTCTATGCAAGCACCGTCGTTTACTGTCCCGCCGCCTTCTTCACAAAAGCCACCATCCTCCTCCTCATGGCACGAGTTTTTGCAATCGAACGAAGGGTCTCCAAGGGCATAAAGATATTCATATGGTGTCTTCTCTTGGCCTATATCCCCATCGAATTCCTACGAATATTCACCTGCTTCCCGATCCGCACATATTGGGATCCTTCAGTCAGGAATGCTCATTGCCTGAACCAGCGCAAGATCTTTTTTTCGAGTTTGTCACTATCGATCGTCACTGACTTGATCATCTTGATCGTGCCGATACCGTTGACTTGGAAGCTACGCATGCCATTGCGCAAGAAAATCAAGATTGTCTTGCTACTGGGGGCTGGAGGAGTGGCTACTGCGTTGACCATGTTTCGCACGTACAAGGCGGTCCGGTTTCTCGACTCGGACGACATTACGGTCGACTACACTCCGATCGATATTCTAACGTATGATGAAGTATTCCTCTCAAACATGAGTGGCTAATTCTTGCCAGGGCCCTTGAAATCACCATCGGCTTCGTCTGCGCCTGTCTCCCTTCACTCAACCTTCTAATCGAACGTAATATCCGCAAACGTCGTCGCGAGAAGCAAAATCCCAAGTGGCCACGCCAAAGAAATGCACTCTCATCAATAAAGAGGCATTTCCGTTGGGTCAGTTCATCAACAGACCCATCACTCCAGCGTCCCGCCAGGGCCTGCATAAAAAAGCGCAATTCCGATCGAATGATTGATTTCGATGTCGAGTTAGCCATGCTCACTGGGCAACCTGTACGCATGAGATCAGCGGGAGGTGTGAGCGCAGATTCTCTACACTGTCGACCCCTGGATCACAGACTCAGCTTTGGAGATGGTCAACGAGAGGGATGGTTATCACGAAATCATAAGGACAGCGATGATCAAGATGCAGAGTTCATTATGAAAATGGTTGAGAGCTCGAGGATACGGGCAGACGAGGGGTCAAAAGAGTCTTGGTGTCCGGTTTGGGATGGTCCAAGAGATCCATTGGCCAGTGGAAGAAGTTGGCAGCGCAGTATACCCAGTCGAGGCTAGCATTGCATAGACATAGACTTTCATGATGGATTAATTAAGGAGCATTTACAACTAGTTCTTTAAATCATGAGATACACGCCCTCCAGGCCAAACCTCATATATGCCTATAACCCTGCTAAAGTGACTGTTAGCTCAGACACTATCGATCCGAAACGACCATTCGAGCATACGTGCACACAATAGTAAGTCACCTTCCCATCATGATCTTATAGGTATTTAAGCTATTTAAACCTCTATATATAAAATAAGAGAATTTTCTACATTTCTATCCTCTTAAGCTGCAGTCTCTTAATACTATGTCTTTAAACATCATGCCAAGGAAATCGTATACGTGGCCGATGCATAGGTTGATACCTGGCCCTCGGTAGTGGTGGGAGAGGTGGGCTAGGAGATCGTGGACGTAGCCGAGACATAGATTGATACCTGCCCCTCGATAGCGGTGGGAGAGGTGGGCTAGGAGATCGTGGACGTAGCCGAGACATAGATTGATACCTGCCCCTCGATAGTGATGGGAGAGGTGGGCTAGGAGATCGTGGACGTGGCCGAGACATAGATTGATACCTGCCCCGAGGCTGATAAGCACGCTGTTGCGACTTGAGTTGGTCGATCTCGTCTTTCAAGTTATTCATAAGGCTTTCCTGACGACTCTTCTCGGAATCATGCTCAATCTCCAATCTCTCGATCTTGGCGATATTATCGCGCTCTCTGCGGCTGACTCTCCGCTGGTAGTCAAGGTGCTCATGCTGTTGCTGCCGGAGACGGGACTCAAGCTGACTGATCTTTTCGTCGTGCATCTTCTCCATGCTGATCTTGAGGTCATCCATTTGTCTGTTCCTCCGGCCCAGTTCCTCTCTTTGCTTCTCCTGCTCCATTCGGAGAAAGTCAACCATCTCCCTATCGCGTGCCGCCATAGCCTCTCTCATGATTTGATCTCGCTCCCTCATCTCACGTTGCATTCTCTCTCTCTCCTTCTCCATCTCCCCCTGCAGCTCCTGGCCAGCCGCTGTCTGATCCAGATCCTTGCCGGAATCCACCATCTCGGTCTGGATGGCAAGATTGACCTCCTCCGGTGGCCGTTTTGTAAAGCCTGGTACAAACTGCTGGACGATGTGCAAGGCAGAGGCCGGGTTATTGTAATGTCGATTCACCTGGGCTCCCCTCTCGACAAAGAAGCCCCAGAAATCCTTGGTCTTCTGCAACTCCTTTTCTCGGAGGTCTCCTTCCTGATAGTCGACCACTTCCCAGTGTGTCGTCACAAATGTCACGCTCTTTATGCCCTTTGGGCCGCAGAGTCGCTTGAACATGGCGAGGTTCTTGTGAGCGCAACCGCCCATTCGATTGTCAGAGATGCGATGGAGGTACAATATGCCTCGCAACTTGATTCCCTTCCGATACGTCTTTGTCAACCAGCTAGCGATCTCTTTGAGTATATCGGTATCCTTGCGGCTGGTGTCGTCAAAGCCGGGGGTATCGACGAGGTAGACGTTGACAGATGGGTTAAAGCCCTTGCACTTGTGAACACGTACTTCTTGTGTACCTGCAGTCATGTCAGAGGTAAATTGTAATCAATTCGGCCAACTCACAAGATGCGAGCGCGCCTGGCTCACTGATTTGCACTTCTTCTTCAGTGCAATGGGAGATGAAGGTGCTTTTCCCAACTCCCGTCATTCCCATCAGAGCGATGAAGACATCAGAGGAAGTGGGTTCAAAAGGAGTTTGAAAAGTCTTATGGAATGCACCAGTTGGAGTTGAGCGAGTTGCCGAATCACGATAAGATCCGTAAAATGCCATGATGAATGAAGAGTACAAATGAGAGGTGTAGTTGCTTGTCTTTGTCCTTTGGATAGTCAGAGGGCGAGCTTTATGGGTTTACGGGAACCTAGAAGGCTATCAAAAACACAAACAAGGCTCGCTTCAAGAGATCTATTTTTAAATCTTCCTACATGAGTAGTGGTTAAACAAGCGCCTGACTGCAGCCACTTGTTTCTCCTTCAGGGTGGCGGAAAGGCGGAGCCTATTACATTTCTTGGATTCAGAGCCTTGTGTTTTGCACCATTGTAGGCCACACTTGAGCTGAACAGCCGATACATAAATTTAGAAATGAGATGGCGCTTAGTAGCGTTTCAGGGCAAATCAAAATTAGTTGACCCGACCTGATAAGCGCTTCCATATATCTGTATGGGGCGATGCCTCTGTCCTGGTTTCAGCCGCTGCACATTTGACCTCCTTAACAGAATTGGTCCTCAGCAGGTTGAAGATCTGTTCTTTATTATAGTTGCAGCCCGGTATTTGATGGGTTAACTGAGCCCGAAGATCGATCGGTCCACAGCAGTTCCTCAATAAGCCCCAGCATCAGCCTCCAGGGGTCAAATAAAGAATAAGTCCCTTGCCAGAGAATTTTCATTCCTTAGCTCCAAGCCAAAAGTTATCGCCAAGGGTCTTCATCACAAGATATGAAGATGGACCGAATTCAAGGAGCTGCCACACAGTAAGTAAACTGACGCAGTTACCACCCCATCCACTGAACCTAGCTAGGCATTCACCCTCCACTGGAGACGTAGCCATCCTGGTAATGGGCGTTACTGGAGTTGGAAAAAGTACGTTTATATCGAGGCTTACCGGCGAGGATGCCGGAATCGGTCACGATTTGACCTCTCGTGAGTGTCTACTATGTCAGGAGAGCTCCCTCAACTAACATCAATAACCAGACACTAAAGGGTTCGGGATCTACAGCATGACCATTGCCGATAGGGTGGTCTATTTAGTAGACACTCCTGGCTTCAATGACACCTGGCGTTCCGACTTTGAGGTCCTGAAGGAGGTTTCCTTTATTGCATCCCAGATTTACCGTCAGGGAATGAAACTCGCCGGCATTCTATATCTCCATCGCATCTCAGACAACAGGGTTTCTGGCTCAGCTATGAAAAACTTCGCCTTACTAGAGAAGATATGCGGTCCCTCTGGAGCATCTCGTGTCTTCTTGGTAACCACCATGTGGGATCTAACAGATGAGGGAAAGCTGAGCCACCAGGAGGCCAAATTGCGTGAAGCCCGCTTAGTCTCTACCACGAAGTTCTGGGGGACGTTGTGCAAGCAAGGCAGTCGAACGAGTCGATGGCGTGGTGACGCCGCGACTGCCTTGGCCATCATTTGTGAGCTGATATCTCTGAATGATCGGGAAGGCTACGTGGTGCAACAAATACAGAGAGAGCTTATCGATGAAGGCAAGGATTTGAACGAGACCATGGCTGGACGAGAGCTGTTGACGACTTATGAGTTTTCTGAAAGGGAGTGCATGGAAAGAATTCAGTCAATTGAGCGCGGACGCACCATTGGTGGCTCGGACAGATCCCTCATAGAGCTCAGGAATGAGCTCGAGAACATGAGGTGTGCTCAGGCAGAGTTTCGAGTGTCAACCAGGAGTGTTTTTGCTGAACGTGAGAAAGCTTATGCCCAAGTACTCACCAAGGTACGCGCTGAGCAGCAACTGGTCTCTGCGGAGCTTGAGGAGAGCAGACGTGCTCATCAATGTCTAGAAGCAGACATGGCAAGCAACTACACTCTGTTGGAGCAAGAACGTCGAGAATGGCAGTTTAGACGACTGAAACTTGACCAAGAAGAAAGGATGGGTCGCCGCAGCAGGCAAAGTCTAAAGGCTGAGCGTCAACGCATCAACGAGGAAGAATCAGCGTTTGACGAGCTGCATCAGGACAATGAGGAAGAACTGCTCGAGGTCGCGCAGGTCATGCGGAGGCTGAGGAAGCGAGATGTCCTGAAACGCAACCTCCTTCCGTTTTTGGGATTACTAGGCGGTACAGGGCTTGCTATTGCTGGTACTGTGACAGGCCTTGCTCCTCTGGCAGGGGCTGGCATAGGGGTGGGGTTTTCGTATGCTTCGAAGCTTGTGTTTTCTCGCAGGCTTGAGAACCATGGCGGCAAACTCTCCTTGTGGGAGCCGTTACTAGGAGGAGGTCAGGGAGCTTGGGGAGCAAGTCTAGACTAGGTAGCTTGTATTGATCTTTTTATGTCGATAAATCCCGCTGACCCCTTTGACGTAAGAACAAGGCTACAATACACAAATGCCATCTGGATATCCACATAATCCTAGAAGATGGCAAGTAGCCCAGGTTTATTGAAGCTAAATGCCCCCGCCATATATGATAGTAACTCTCAACTCAGTATTCAGGTTTGGGTCTCCAATGACAACTCCAAACGTAACATGAGATTCATGATTTCCCTAAGGAAAACCTACTCCTTCGATACCAAACCCTGCTGCTACCCCTAAGCGTGGAACCCCCTAGGTACCTATAAAAAGAGGTGACGAAGGTTGATTGGGACAATAGGGACCAAAGGAGGCGGGATGCCATAATAAACTCCTGTTGTTATTGTTATTTTTCAATGACGTGTGCGTCGTACACCGGATCACCAATCACACCGACAAAATTCATGTCAGCATCAAACCAGATGCTTTGAACACCATAACCAAGATGACATAGCCTTGCATGATGATGGAGTAATGCACCATCTATACGTGATTCTTTGAATCGCCAGGAAAGCGTGCCAGGCTGAGTCTTTTGTAGCTGGAGAAACCTCTCGGAGGGAATGAATAACCCACTATCCGACCCGGCAATACCAATCAGTACCGACCAACCTTTGTCATTTATGAATTATGATAAAGAAGCAGTCAGTGCCACAGTCCCCACCACAACAACATGAAATCAAGGTCGCACTGCATGGCAGATACCCGGGTTAAGGGAGAACTGCAGCCTGACACAAAGAGTGTAGCGAGTCCGTACATAATATTTGTAATAAAATATACAAATCATCTATAGCATTCACACCATTTGACAGTTAGAGGTGTCCTGCTGTCGTTCACCTCCTGACCTTCAAATCTTGTCCACGAATCTATTTCAATTCCCGAGCCGTATCCCGCCACGTCAGATCAAGCTGCCACTGAAAAGTCAGTTTAGCCGAGAAACATGCATTTCAGTTCAGCTGCTGTTGTTTTTCCTAAACCGAGACAGCCAATGGCCGAGTACATATAATTGGGATGCAGCAAGAACCGCCAGCCTGATTACAGTCCTGCACACACAAGTTGGACAATATGCACAGCGGAGCGCTTAACTGTTTCAGATATTAATGTCTCCCAATGATTTATTTAGCTGAGGGATAATGTTCGTTGATTCAGTCCAAATAGGCGCGTCAAAAGTCCACCCCTAACCCAATCGACAGATTTCATAACCGCTCCGACTTTTCGGGACATTTCTGCGACCCCGATGCACGTTTGACTTGCAGCCGCTTTGCGTTGCTTTTCTGAAAAATCCAGTCTTGGTATATACACCCTGTCGCTGTCGCCTTTGCCGCCAGAGCCGCCGATAATTCTCCTTCTTTCCTTCAATGTTGACCATCAAGACTGTTTTTACCACATGCTACCCTTCCCACAGTTATCCTATCGACATCTGCCTCATTTCGACAAGGCACAATGTCAGCCTGTCTCGACAGCAGCAACAACGAAAACGTCGATCTAGTCCCCTGCGATCCCACCGGCCGGTTCAAATCATGCTGTTTAAGAGGAGACTCTTGTGCGAGCAATGGCCTCTGTGTCACGAATGACGACTACGCTGTTGCTCCCTACTTTATCAACGGATGCCTGGTTGAGGATTGGGATGATCCATCTTGCCCAACACAATGCTTCAATGGTAGGAACATTTTTCATGTGTCATCTGTTGATACTGAACATCTACAGTCACCGGGAACGGCGTCAAATCTTGCGGACCGGGCCAGTTTTGCTGCTTCGGTTCCAAAGGCTGCAACTGCAAAGAAGATGAAATCTTTGACATGGAGCCCGTCCGTATCTTTACGAGTATCCCTCTCGAAGCAGCACCATCAATCGCCATCGCCATGACGACCATCAGCTACGAAGTCTTCTCCCCTGTCGATACATCACTCACTCCATGCACCTCCACTACCGACGCCCCTATTCCCGAGCCCCCTGAAGACAACAGCAGCCTAGATTTACCCGTTGGCCTTGGTGTAGGGATCGGTACTGCAATCGCCCTGTTCACCCTAGGGACTGGTCTCTTCTTTTTCATCCTGAAACGAGCAACCAAGTTGGAGGGAATGTCATCCAAGAACTCTTCTCAGCAATCATTCATGTCATACGACGATGATGAAAAGCATCTACTACCGACCGTACCTGTGGAGCTACACTGCAAGCCAGTAAGGGCCGAGTTGCCTTGAAGGACGAAAGGGGTTGCCGTCTCTGTTCCTTATGTTTTGAATGTCTGGCTATTACATTCATTTGTTTGACTTTACATCTTTTAATTCAACGTCATTCGTTTGCCTTACATAGTCTATTCACGGTCTTTAACATTTTCCTTTTATTCTTGATACTTTAGCTCATAAACGGCACAAACCGTCTCCCTACTTCCCTCAAAGCCTCCAGAGCAGTCCCCCTCGTCCTCGCCACAGCATCCTGGTTCTCCTCTGCCCTTCGAAGCATATACAGAAGACACTCCTCAAAAGATCCCCAGATAGTATACTTGTACACTCCGACAGTAGGAAGAGACTCCTTAGGGACGCTGTCAGATGTCCACGTGTGGTCCTTCTTGTCGGCCACAAGTCCAAGAGAGACCTCATCCGCCATGCCCATTAGCTGAGCAAATGAAAGACTCTGGACCGTTCCTCCGTTGGCATTGGGTGTATCAGTCAATGCACCACCACTCCTCCAGAGCGATAGAGCCTTTTGAACACTCGCATCGTTGTGAGTAGCAAGCATAATCTCTGCATTCCAAGGTCGTGCCTTTCCAATGGTAGAACCGCTCTCTTTGTTGTCAACCTTGCCTCCAAACAAGAACCTGACCGAGTTGTCGTAGCAGTCGTCTGTATCTTGCTTGCATTTGTGAAGAGCCTCAGGTCTGGCCTCAACATGGAGGTATGCACCGCGAACCATCTTGATTCCAATTGTAAAGTTCCGGTCTTGAGAGAGGCGGATGTGCTTGATCATCTTGGAAGTTCCAGCTTGTAGATACCTAACCAGTTAGTTTTTGTGAATTACATGGCAATATTGACTTACATCTGATAAGTGTTGTAGATGACGGCTCGTCCATTTCGGTTAAACTTGGACATGACAGACTAGAGAGTTAGCAAAGAACACAGATAGACAGATCATAGACCTACCAGGGCAACATGGTCGATAGCAGCTTGGTGCAGAGAAGACTCGGCATCAATAAGAATCCTCACACCTTTCTTCTCAGCCTCGGCACAAATCCGAGTAAGAGCATCCTCAAAGACTTGCAGAGTCTCGAGATTAGATTCGTACTCCTTTGTACCGGGTGTAGAAGCCGAAAACGCATCAAGAGCAGCCACAGCAGCAGGCCCAGCTCCTGTGCATCGAAGCGCAAGGTAATCCTCGTCCGTCAGGTTCTGAAGTGTCTCCATGTTCATGGAAACCCACTCTCGCAGGTTGGCGTTGGTCTCTGTAAGAACATTGGTCTGCTCTTGGTCTCCAATCTTTGTCTCCCTGGCAAAAGCGAGGACAATACCATCAAGACCCATCCCCCTCAGAGACTTGATATTCTCCCTAATCTCTGCATTTTCCGAGCCAATACAAAACGTATTGTAAAACGTCTTGTGTACAGGCCACCGGAGAAGCCGAGAGTTGGAAAGAAGCTGGCTATGCCTCTTTGTGATTCTGATGATAACCGAGAGAATGCTCGACGGTAGAGCAGCTACCGAAAGAACGAGAAGAGATCGAAAGAGTATAGGAAGAGGAACATCTCGAAGAACTCTCAGCGTCTTCTGAGGGGCCTGAGCGGGGATGTGTGACGACTGAGACAGCCCTCGGCTTTGGAACCCGAGACTACGGGATCGGCATGACACAAGACTTGTATAGCCCTGACGAGTTCCGAGGAGTGAAATATAACGACAAGGACGAACAAGACCGACTCTAGAGGCCATTGTAAAGAATAAAATTGCTATGTAGAGTTGAAAAAATCGTGAGAAAGACCATTGACTTTATCTTTACGCCTCTGATAGCGCCTCCCACCAGTCTAGACCAAAAGCTAATCTCCCATCTCCGACAACGGCACCCTCTCGGCCTCCTCGGTATCTGGTTTCTATCGGCTCTGGTAGGTCACAAGGACACAATCACCGATAGAGTATCGGCTCCTATCGTCAAGTTCGGAAACACAACGACACGCCACGCATGGGTGGAGGGGTAAAATGGATCTGGGGAGAGATAACGAGTGCGGGGAACTACAGATCTCGCATAGAGAACCCGGTTAGCGTAACCGCCAGATCTCAAGTCCCGTGGGATGCAGTTAGCGTAGCCGCTGATGTGATCCACAGACGAGCTTCCGGGTCTTTTTATTGAAAGCCACGACAGGAGCCACCTGACAGCGTTGACCTTTAGTTTATTCCATCTTTGCAAGAGTGTAAGACATGTCTGCCCTCACTTCTACTGCTCGGTTATCCCGGTCTCGACTGTTGCAGTCGGCAAAGACTGTCAGGACAATTGCCACAGCTGGGGCTTACAGACTACCCGGCCCTTACAATGAGGCAAACGTGAGTCCCCTCTCTCAATTGTATAGACCCAACTAACATGTCAGCGCGACTTTGTTCGAGGCTCTCCCGAAAGAGATGACCTCCTTCTAGCTTTGAAGGATCTTCGGGGCAAGCTCCCAGTCTCTGTCCCCAACGTCATCTCTGGCGAGAAGCGCACTTCAAGTGAACGTCTCCCAACACACATGCCCTCAGAAAAAGATCAAACATTTGCCCAATATTCACCCTCAACACGTCAAGATGTCTCTGACGCCATCAATGCCGCCCTTGAGGCCAAGCAGCAATGGCAGGACATGTCCTTTTCCAACCGGGCTGCCATCTTCCTCCGCGCTGCAGACCTCGTCACTGGCAAGTATCGTGATGCTCTTCTAGCTGCGACGATGTTGGGACAAGGCAAGAATGCTTGGCAGGCAGAGATTGACGCTGCGGCTGAATTGGCCGACTTTTACCGATTTAACGTATCTTTTGCGCAAAAGATCTACGAGACACAGCCCACCATTCATTCTCCTGGACAGCACGGGTAAGATTCATTAACCTCTGTACTCGAATCAAGCTGATCAGTTAGTCGCACCGACTGGCGACCCCTCGAGGGCTTCGTCTACGCCGTCTCCCCCTTCAACTTTACCGCAATCGGCGGCAACCTCATCTCAGCACCTGCGATCATGGGCAACGTGGTCGTCTGGAAGCCGTCTCCCCACAACATCTACGCCAGTTACCTAGTCTACAAGATCCTCCTCGAGGCCGGCCTCCCTCCCAACGTGATCCAATTCGTCAACGGCGACGCCGAAATGATCACCGACGTCATCTTCAGCGACCCCCGATTCGCAGCCCTCCACTTCACCGGATCCTCCGACGTCTTCCGATCGCTATACCAAAAGGCCGCCGACGGCATCGGCAAAAAGGTCTACCGCGACTATCCCCGAATGGTGGGAGAAACATCCGGCAAGAACTTTCATCTCGTCCACAGCTCTGCCGACATCAGCAGCGCAGTCAAGCACACGATCCGCGCCTCGTTTGAATACGCCGGTCAAAAGTGTTCTGCCTGCTCTCGTCTGTACATCCCTGCCAGCAAGTCCAAGCAGTTCCTCGACGAGCTCAAGACGGAGTTGAGCAATGTCAAGGTCGGGGCCCCTGAAAAGTTTGAAAACTTTTACGGCCCCGTCATCCATAAGGGCTCGTTTGACAAGGTCACCAAGGCCATCGATGAGGCCAACAATGATCCCTCTCTTGAAAAAGTCTTTGGCGGTACATACAGTGACAAGACAGGCTACTTTATCCAGCCGTCAGTGTACGTCGCCAAGTCTCTCAACCACAAGATCTTTGAGCAAGAGTTCTTTGGTCCCATCTTGGCTGTCCACGTCTACGAAGACGCTGACTTTGACAACCTCCTAACAAAGATTGACCAACAAGGTGGCGGATTTGCCCTTACTGGCTCGATCTTTGCCGCCGATAGAACTATTGTCCAAAAGGCTGAGGACAAGCTGCGATACTCGGCAGGCAACTTTTACGTCAACTGCAAAACTACAGGAGCCGTTATTGGACAGCAATCATTTGGAGGATCTCGATCGAGCGGAACAAACGACAAGGCGGGTAGTCCGAACCTGTTGATGCGGTTCACTTCGCCGAGGACGTTGAAGGAGGAGTTTGGACCGTTGACGAGTGTCTTGTATCCTAGCAACATGTAGAGTGCTGAAAGTAAACAAAAAGTTGTGAATCTAATGCTTCTCCTGCTTGACTCTGTGCTTCAATGTCTAAATTTGCCTTCATAGCGGGAGAAACCTTTTGATTTCAGTGTCAACTCCTTGATATAACTTTCGAATAGCCTCATACTGGAGAGTACAACCTCCACCTTGTAAATCATCCACCCCAGCTTGTGAATCGTCCGGCTCTCGACCTCCTTCACCCATCAACAACCCTTCCTGACTAACACTGCATCCCCAACATCCCCGTACATGACCCAAAGCATGCATGACCACTCCCCCCACGAACCAAAGTTCAAAATCTCCAACAATCCAAGCCATTGACCAATCATCCAAAGAACCATATCCGTATCATGCAGCCCCCAACTCCAAATGCCGACACAATCCGTCCCCGCATGGGCTCCGCACCTCCTCCAACCAAAGGTTTGCCCCCCGGGTTATCAAGGTCCGGTCATCTCGGATGCCGGGTTCGGTAACCTTGCCCACGTGCCGTAGAAGCATCTTCCCCAGGTTAGCTTTGGCGTCAACCGCTTACGCTAGCCATTAGCAACTTCTTATCTGTGCGATTCGTGTCAGTCGCACCACGATGGCATCACAAGTCCACGGGATGCACCGAAGAGCAAAGGATCAGCATGTATATAAAGTAGCGTAAATTAGTTAAACCTCTAACCTCGCCAATTCCAATAATTTATCGCAATGTCTCTCCCCAACATGGACAAAACCTCTCCCATTGCTATCGTAGGCGGCGGCGCATGGGGCCTCTCGACGACTCTGCACCTCGTCGAATCCGGCTACACCAACATCACAGTCTTTGAGCGCGACGAGAGGATACCCTCGCAGTACTCTGCTGCGTATGACTTGAACAAGATCATCCGCGCAGAGTACGAGGACCCATTCTACACCGAGCTCACCTTTGTAAGTGATCCAACTCTACATCATCACACGAAATGCTAAGACATCCAGGACGCCATCAAAGGCTGGAAGACACCTCTCTTCGGCCCCTACTACCACGAGACGGGCTACATCAACTGCGTATCCGGCAAAGCCCCCGAGAAAGCCGTCGCAACCCTCAACAAGAATCGATCCTCAGTCGAAGCCCATCCTGGCCTTAGAGACGGCGTCAAGTCCCTGAGCTCACCCGACGAGTTCCGAAAGTATGCCTGGCAGCTGACCGGTCCCCTCGAGGGCTTCAAGGGCTACTTCAACAAGACGGCCGGGTACGGGCACTCGGGAAATGCTCTCAAGGCCGTTTATAACCACTGCGCCACCAAGGGTGTCAGATTCATCCTGGGTGAGCAAGCTGGCAAGGTCACCTCGTTGTCCTATGACGGCTCCCGCTGCACTGGTCTCGAGACTGCAGATGGCCGTAAGCACTCGGCGGCTCTGACCATCTGCGCTCTCGGGGCTAATGGAGCATCTCTCGTCCCCTCGCTGGGCAAGTTCACCGTCGCCAGGTCTTGGTCTGTCGCCCACGTCCAGCTCACGCAGGAAGAATGCGACCTTCTCCGAGGTATCCCCGTCACCAACGTAAGAGATCTCGGCTTCTTTTTCGAGCCTGACCCAGCCACAAAACTCTTCAAGCTATGCCCCCTCGGCGCTGGCTTCACCAACACCCAGAACGGAATCTCTCTCCCTCCTGAAAACCCCTCATCTGGTCCTCTGCAAGATTTCATCCCCTACGAGGATGAGCAGAAGCTACGCCAACTCTTACGGGAGACGATTCCGTGGATGGCTGATCGTCCTTTTGTCGACCGCAAGTTGTGCTGGTTCAACGATAGCAAGGATAGCGAGTATCTCGTCGACTTTGTGCCTGGTACTGACAAGAGTCTCGTGGTTCTCTCGGGAGACAGTGGTCACGGCTTCAAGATGATGCCCATCTTTGGAAAGTGGGTGCTGGATCTTGTCAACAACGGCAAACAGAAGCTACAGCGTTGGCAGTGGAAGGACGGTGAGCAAGCCGGCTGGGGCAACGAGGTGAGCTGGAGAGTGGGCACTGCCAAGGAGTTGCACGAGCTGGAGGAGGAAAGCAAGAGGATACTAAAAGCCCGTCTGTAATAAAGACTCTTGACTAGATGCTACGATAGAGACAGTTTCCAGCCAAACTTATGAATAACATCCCTCCAGTCCTGGTTTGTACATGAATTCGAAGACGAAATCAAATCCCTTGTATGCCATACAGTTCGGACCGCCTGAAAGACGGCCGAGATGTTGCTGATCGGCCACTTGCTGTCCAGCAACGTAAAATAATCCAGAACTGGCTTGCGCTGCTCATCTGATGAGCATGCACAGCCGGCCAGGAAAAGGGGCCACATCGGAAACGACCGCCTCGCTTGCCTCTCGGAGATGATATCTGACAGACATGAGAGGAGCGCCTCATGGGGCTCCAGAATCGATGGGTGGGTGATTGGGGTATTGTAGCAGACCAGCCTGAGGTAGATCTGAGCTGCAATCCTGAATGACTCTGCACTCTTTAGCAGATATTCGTCCGTGCTGATGTCCTGGGTCGAGAGTTGATCGATACGGTGTTCCAGTTCTTGACCCTTCGTATAGAGATGATCCTTGGACACGGTGTCGTCGTGGCCACCCGAGGCAAGTGACAGAGCAGAGATTTCATTGATAATGTCGACCAGATCCATGGAACAGCCAATTTGCTCATCGATAATACCTCGGGTCTCATGGAGAGGAAGGGTAACCTCGGCTAGAGCAGCCATGGCTTGGTCAACTGAGTCAGTGGCTTCCTGTGGCCGTCCAGTAGGTTTTGTCGTTTCCATCAGGACGTAGCGGAAGCGGAAATATTGCAGCGCAAACTGGGCCACGCTGGGGTCAATGGTTGTTCCAAAACTGTCGATGAGAGCCAGTGCGCCTTGGAGGTGACGCAGCCAAGCTGGGCGGGATCCTTGGGCAATCTCTAGAGAAGCGAGGAGGACGCAAGTCAAGAGATTTCCCTCGCAACTCTGAGGATCTGGTAGAGTATGCTGGAGCTCTTGAAGGGCGCGAACCTTGTACTGCGTCGACAGCGCACGGTAGTCTCTGCCATCCACGACAATATCGTGGGCCCACTCTGCAGCGCTCATGGCTAGAACAGCTGAGAGGAGAGGTCCCTGGTTGTATAAAACTCGAGGGATGACAGAAGTGCGGAAGCCATTGCGTCCTGTCTGCACGTAGACTCTACTGCTGCTAATGACTTCGACATCTGCAAGAGTCAGCAACGACAATAATCGATAGATGATGCTTACAATACTGCACAAGGGCCGATTCGATGGACTGGTCATCATACTGTCGACCAACGGTATATGGTGAGATGACTCGGGGAATTGGAACAAGAGACTGAATGTTTCGTGTGTCCAAGACCTTCCGAGATTCCTGGTCTTGATCCCCCTGGATCTTGTTCCAAATGGTTGCAAGTTCCCTGGGCGATAGATTCAAGAAGCTGGCGCCCTTTTCTGAGCCTCCAACAGGCACAATGTAGTGATCCGGTGAAGCCGCAACAACAAACTTGAGAGGATTCGACGCAGAAGCAGGTTCCGGAAACACGCAGTTGTCACCCATCTTGCGACAGCGACGACAGACTGGTTTCTCCTCATCGCATCGCCGCTTGCGCCTGCGACAGTTGAAACAGCCATCCCGGCTGCGAGAGCCGTTCCCCGGCATGGTGCATAGTTGCGTGATCAAGGTTGGAGAGTTGTCAAGTCTTGTCTAGTGTTAGTCGTGAGAGGAGTTGGAGGGTGGAGGAGTGGGGATGCAAGGTGGAGTGAACTGTCACTTGATGTGCCCACGTGACGCGACAACTGCGATATCGCTAAGCGCTGGATATGCGTATCACCAACAGAATGACTGTAAAGGCCACTGTGTTAATTGGAATATCATGTTATGATTTTATGATGTGTTGACAACGTGTTCTTTATTGTAGTTGAAGCCCAGCCCTTGATGGGATAACTGGGCCAGAAGACTGAATGACTGCAGTTCCATTAACTCTTCATTGGTTGTCATTTGACTGTGTCCATCTAGACGTTTCTCGCATAGACCTATCCAGTCATGCTCGCTTATACCTTATATTAATACTCCCGAGGTAAGGAGGCGCAAGATTGGATCCGACTGTCTATATAAAAGCTATAAGACATCTGTCACATGCATAGCAATCCGCAACTCGCAAGAAGGCTGCTTTCAGGAGCTATTACGAATGGCTATTTTATACTATCTTAAGCCTATTAAAGAGAAGAATAAAGAGCCCTCCCTTACCTGACCTAAGCCAATAACAAAGCCCATGCCCTTAGTAGTCAAAAGTAGATCTAGACCATGGCATGTCAGGAGCCATATTGATCTCCCAGTTAACGGCCGGCACCCAGAATTTACCCCCTTGGTATCCAAGCTTCCTCAAGCCCAACTCGTCCAACTCCTTGTTGAACCATTCAAGCTCCTCTCCTTCCCTCTTTAATTCGAAGAGATATTTTCCAGGATACCATAGTCCCTCCCTCTTGTCTCTCCAGAACTCGGTCTCCTTGAGCGCCTCATCCTTTTCGTCCATGCGGAACCGTTGGGCTTTGAAGTCTTCAGGCGTGGTGTGAATCATGGCGTGTTTCTTCATGTCCTCGAGTCGCGCCTTGGCCTCCAGAGTTTCACGTGTGAATTCCCTCTGAGTGCCCTTTGCTTTGATGCAGTTCTCGGGGTGGTTGTCACACAGCTCGTCGTATTCCAGTCGCAGTAGGCCTGATAGATACTCGGGTGAGTAACCCCTCAGTCCTCTGTCGGTCATTTTTGTGATCCTCTTTTTACCTTGCTGCTTCTTTACTTGCTTTGCCCTCTCTTTCTTCATCTTCTTGCGCCTCTTTTCAATTGGGCTAGGCTTGTATATGCTGACCCATCGAGGTACACGGGTCTTGTGTTGTAGCTCGGCTTGTTCCAGGAGATCCTCCAGGACCTCATCATCGTCGGCCACTTTGCCTTTCTCTTTGGGTATCTGGGGTTTGGCTCGGTCCTCGACTTTTTCGATGAGATCCTCGATGAGATCCTCGATGAGCTTCTCGTCGGCGCCCTCGGTTGCTTTGCCTTTGTTTGTGTCTCCCGAGAATTTCGGTGTCTGAGGCTTGGCTCGTTTCTCAACTTTGTCAATGACACTCTCCAGCAGTTCGTCATTCTTCTCCTTATCGCAATCCTTCTGGTTTTTTGTCTCTTCGCCATGGTTTTCGGTCCCCGATGGGTCAGATGCCTTGGTTTGCTGCTCAACTTTGCCAATGAGACGCTCGAGGAACTCATGATGGTGCTGCTTGGGCTTGCTCTTGGGGTAGATGATGACCTTTTCGATCTTCTTGACTTCATTCTCGCTGGTTCCATCCGTCTTGGCTCCGAGCTTCTTGGGAATTAGAGGCTTGTTTTGTTGCGCGACTTTGTCAAGGAGGGACGCAACCGCATCCTTCGACTCAACGTCAACCTTGCTTGGGTCAGGCCCTTTTTGGCGCTTCTCAAGAGAGCGAGGAACAGCTTTGTGAACCTGGATATGAGAGTAGTGCACACAATGCTCAGATTCCTCGTTCTCGTATTGAGTGCTCCCACATCCTTTGACATGTGAAACAGGTTCCTTCTTCTTGTCTTGAGGGGTGATGTGCTTAGACTCAAGGGGTATTCCATGTTGAAACTCATCAGGGCGCTTAGTGGGAATGACTCTAGCAAATGGCCAGAATGGCCTCGACGGCCTGAGCATGTGGGTTAGGTCAGGCCTGTTACCGGGGCTGTAGTAAGGGTCCTTGACGTGGTAGCCCCCGTCGTCAATGTGTGGTGGGTGTCTCTGCACATGGCTGTTGGGGATATACAGCGCATTGGCCGTCGAAAAGACGGCCGTCGCTACCACGAGAGTGAGCTTCATGGTGTTCGGTGGTGATTCTCGGAAGGCAGCCTGCGTGCGCGAGCAGAGGGCTAGGTATTTTATAAGGGGAGATACATTCATCTTGTAGCTCGGCCCGCAACTCAAAGTATCAATTGCGCACAGCGTATTTATGTCTCCCAAATTAAGTCTGTTGAGTTGGCTTTAATCGGCCCTCCCAAGTACACGCATGAAGCCATCACCACTGAACCTAGGTATGCACCTTGACTCTACCCTAGATCGAGCCACTTAACCTACGGGACTGGGTATAAGACGGCAATAAGTGGTCAGAAATGACATCAACAAGTCATGACTTGCATTGTAATCCTCCATAAAATGTCTATATAAATAACATCTGTCCTTACCCAGCTCAATTGTCCTGAATTTACCCTCGATGACTCCAGGAACTTGCCGAGTCTCCTCCGAGGGGTCCGGAAGGGCTAGCCCCAGTGGGGTCGATGGATGAATCCCCTCAGCTCGGAGTCATACCTATACGATACTTTCAGCCATGCCATCGTATTCTCCTCCTTCAACATTTACCCAGTTTTTGACCAAGCACCTTCTCAACGCCTCCCATTGCCTTCAACATGGCCAATGATCATATCCTCACCCTCTCGTGCCCCGACAAGTCGGGCATCGTGCACGCCGTGACGGGCATCTTTGCCTCGCACAAGCACAACATCCTCGACCTCCAGCAATTCTCGGACCCCGTCTCGGATCGATTCTTCATGCGCGTCCACTTCGGCCCTACAGAGACCGAGTCGACCGAGCACCTCGTCGAGCCTTTCGATAAGCTCGCTGCCGAGTACAAGATGGACTACGACATTCGCCCCGTCGCTCGCAAGATGCGCGTCCTCATCATGGTGTCCAAGATTGGTCATTGCCTCAACGACCTGCTCTTCCGCATGAAGACTGGCCAGCTGCGAATCGAGGTCCCCGTCATCGTGTCCAACCACCCCGACTACGCACCCCTCGCCCAGAGCTACGGTATCGAGTTCCACCACCTGCCTGTTACAAAGGATACCAAGGCCGAGCAGGAGTCTCAGGTTCTCGATCTCGTCAAGCAGCACAACATTGAGCTCGTGGTTCTTGCGCGATACATGCAGGTTCTGTCGCCAACTCTCTGCGAAGCCATGTCTGGCCGCATCATCAACATCCACCACAGTTTCCTGCCATCCTTCAAGGGAGCCAAGCCTTACCACCAGGCCTACGACCGCGGAGTCAAGATTATCGGTGCTACGGCGCACTTTGTCACTGCGGATCTTGACGAGGGCCCCATTATTGAGCAGCGTGTGGCTCGCGTCGACCACAGCATGAACCCCAAGGAGCTGTCTGAGGAGGGATCCAACGTAGAGAGCCAGGTTCTTGCTGCTGCTGTGCGGTGGTATGCCGAGAGGAGACTGTTCCTCAACAAAACCAAGACTGTTGTCTTTAACTAGGCGTATAATTAGGCGTTAAAAAGTCATGTTCCTTGTATATTGTGTTTGGTGTGTTTGGTGTGTTTGGTGTAAGTGAGATTTGACCGAGTGATATATTACCGTAAGTATAAGCGACAAGCCATTGCAAGTGACCAAACTACGTAGTACAGCGAATCCTCGTCATGATGAGACATTTACAATCTCTCGGCCTCATCTTGACCGACAAGCGAGCGCATCTCCATGTCCATCCCCACAAACCCCCGGCTGCATAGACGCCAGTATCTCGCCCGTCGCCAACCAACCACCACCAATCCCCCGAGTAGCTCAGCTGGAAGAGCGTTCGGCTGTAACTGATAGAAATGTCACCGAAAGGCCACCTGTTCGAGCCAGGTCTCGGGGAGTTGATTCCTTTTGCATTCCGTTGGGAAAGGTTGATATTTTTGCCCCTCACCCCGCCAGTTTGTGCGGCAAGGGTCTAGTTTTTTGGAGGGATTTGTGATGGTGCTAGAGGTGATGACGAATGAGAATGTGACTGACTGTGGGCACAAAAAGAAAGCAGTGCTTCTAGAGTCAAAAATGAAATCCCCGAGACCTGGCTCGAACAGGTGGCCTTTCGGTAACGATGTATCCATTACAGCCGAACGCTCTTCCAGCTGAGCTACTCGGGGAGGAGCAACTATCGGAAGATAGGGTGTTTGATGACAAAGCCGTCGCTAATACAGAATATGTAGACGAGGTGGCGAGGTTGAGATGGGAGAAGAACAGAGGGAAATCGGGGTCTTCCGAGCTTCAACAACCCAATGGGGCGGCACTGGACATGCCTAATTTTCGGTTATTCGTCCTGAGAAGTCT
The DNA here is from genome assembly GCA_030779165.1 of Fusarium sp. MBC 441. Classification (NCBI taxonomy): domain Eukaryota; kingdom Fungi; phylum Ascomycota; class Sordariomycetes; order Hypocreales; family Nectriaceae; genus Fusarium; species Fusarium sp. MBC 441. The sequence continues at coordinate 87,362 of JAPFTC010000035.1, forward strand.
TCTATCAGTGAAACTGTTATGCGTTCATTGGCCTGTGCTTAGGTCTCTTTATGAAGATGAGCCTGGCTTTGTAGACACAAGCACACAGCGTCTGTCTGCATTGGCTATGTGAAACCGTGAGTCGTTTGAGAGAGCAAGCTATATTTCAAACAAATCGGAAAAAAGACGTAAGAAACTGATACTATCGGCGCTATATATGCTTTCCTTATGCGGCAGCCTGATGGGTAGCGGCCAAATACATAGGTACCTTTTCATCCCATGCTGTCTACGTTGGTAAGTGGGTATAAGACAATGAGCCAAGATGGGAAAACGAGACGGTGTTTAACTCGGCTCTTCAGAATTTACTCTCTTCGCAGCGCCAAAAATGACTTGAAAACAATAGGAAAAACCACTAGAGCGATCGCAATCAGTTAATTTCTCACAAAAACAGCATAAGCCAGAAGCTTTCTTCCTATTTGTCGCTGCCATCGGATCCTCTCAACTTACCCTATCTCTAAAGAATCATCCATTTTTGCCAGGACACCGTATGAGCCCAATTCTGAGACAGCCCACCAACAATCCCACTCTTCTACTGAAGCCCCGAGTAGCTCAGCTGGAAGAGCGTTCGGCTGTAATGGATACATCGTTACCGAAAGGCCACCTGTTCGAGCCAGGTCTCGGGGATTTCATTTTTGCTTTTTGTCCAATTTCCCCCCCTCTACTGTCAACACGACCATGGTGCACATAGACAGACAGACGGTTGATGCATGCTGTTTGTATCCAATTATTTCTATTGTCTGATTGCTCTTGGTCAAGCGGGTACCTAGCAATCCCTTGGTTGTAAGATGCAGTATCACTCAATCTCACGCCGCTTTAGAGTTGGCGGTTATCCCCCAGTGTGCCCATTCAAGACCAACAAGCCCGAATCACATTCCAGACTCGTTGTACCGAGTGTAATAATTGCCTTGCCCTTATAATCACCCATAATATTGCTCAAACACCACGAAGCTGTCAAAGTTTCACCATCAGCTGATGCAAACTTGGCGCGCGCCGCACTGTGACCTCCGCCCACACCAAAACCAACTGGAACCTCGGGGAGCCACCCACAGTGTGAATTCGCCCACACCCACGCCCACCCTCAAATCCACCTTTCCCCTCAGCTTCCGGGTCAGATCACGGCTCACGAACCCTCCCCTCTGCTCGCTGTAATCATATAGATTCAAGAGACTCAATGGCTTCCATCAACGACCTCGCGACAGCCGCTATAGCGAGCTCCTCGGGGCCTGAACCCACAGCCGGGACATCCCCCGCCCCCGCCTCCACGGCAGCGAGGGGCGCATTCATCGTCCTCGAGGGGTTGGACCGAAGCGGCAAGACCACACAGGTCAAGCTTCTAGAGCAGAGATTCGTCGAGGAGGGGAACAAGGTCAAGGTCATGAGATTTCCCGGTGAGTACCCCGGGCAAGATCATCAGAACCGAGCTGATTCTAGATAGACAGGTCCACGCCCATTGGGCAGATGATTGATAGTTATCTCAAGAGTGATGTCGAGATGGACGACCATGTCATCCATCTCCTCTTCAGCGCAAACCGTTGGGAAGCAGTGTAAATACCCTCGCTCCTGCTCTTAAACACCCACTAACAAACCCAGCAAACAAATCCAATCCCTCCTCGCAGCTGGAACAACCATAGTCTGCGATCGCTACTACCATTCTGGCATCGTCTACTCAGCAGCAAAGCAGAACCCCTCTCTGACCCTCCCCTGGGCACGCGCCCCAGAGCGCGGCCTCCCGCGGCCCGACCTAGTCCTCTTTCTCGACCTGACCGAGGAGCAGGCCCGGTCTCGCGGCGGCTGGGGTGGCGAGGTTTACGAGCGGTCCGAGATGCAGCGGCGAGTACGTGAACTCTTCTGGGGTCTGAGCATGGGCGGAAGAGATGTCACGGCGCAGGGGCTGGGACTGGATGAGGTGGAGGGGTGGAAGCAGGAGGAGGAGGATCTCGTGGTTGTGGACGCTGGTGGGAGCGTTGAGGAGGTGGCGGAGGAGGTATGGAGAAAGGTCAAGGGGAGGGTTGAGCAGGTTGAGAGGGGGGAGGTTGGAAGGACAGTGAGGGTTGTGAGGTGAGCGTGAGTGAATTAGTATTATCTTGAGTCTCAGTCTTTGCCTGAGCGCTCACTCACGACAGCCCTCCAGGCCACAGAACAATTAATTGCCCCAGACATCACTTCAGCAGAGCACAGTACTTCAGATAAATGTGAAATTAATTCAAATCAAACAATGCAAAATGCAAATCACAAAACCGATAACAGTATCCCAGCTCTTGGTAGCCTGCAAGAAGAGAACCCTAATTCCTGCGCCATACACCATTATACTCCAGACCCCGGCATTAAAGCATAAAACTCATACACTTGTTGTGTTGTGCTATGAGCTTGTCGCTGGTTCTGCCTCGTCCTTGGAGCTTCCGCTTTCCCACAGCTCAAAGCTCTCGCCTGTCCCCTCAATGGGTTCTAGCACAGCAGCCTTGGATGATCCCTCTGTTGGCTTGGCCATGAGGGTCTCAATCTCTTCTGTGGGCTCCTCGGGTTTGTCCTCTGGCGCATACACAAAGTCCTTGGTCAGGTTGGATACCGGCTCCGGCACCTCATCCTCATCCGCAGGCACAATAATGACAGAAGTCTCATCGCAACCCTCGGCATAAAAGTCGGCAGTGTTCATTTCACCCAGAGCAACACGTTCCTTCTCAACAACCATGTCATCAGCGCTGACTCGCGCAGACCGGCGGGATGAGGTCTGAGATACGTCATCGGCGGGGGGAATGTTTTCCTTGTCGCGGCCCTCGGCGCGGTCCCTGCTGCGCTTGCGCTCACTCTCCTCATCAGACGAAATATCGAGAACGCAGGTGCTGTGCTGGAGAAGGTTGGTCATCTCCTGCTCGGGGGTATCCTCGTGAATCTCAAAGAACCAGCTAGCCTTCATATCCCCTTCATCGAGAGGGTTCAACGGCTCCTTGGGAGCAGGCTTGGAGGATCCATAACCGGGAATAGTGCCCTTAAGAGCGGCGTCGAGAGAGAAAGGAGCAGCAGAGCCAAGGCTGAAGGAAGGGGGGTCCACGCGGGTGTAGGGTCCTAGGGCACGTCGGCGGCTCGAAGCCAGACCGGAACGCTTGGTTCGGGTGGGAGAGCGACCAGCGGGAGCGTAGAGGGGAGACGACTTGGTGATGCTTCCGGTGCTGAGCCTGGAGGCATGAGACTTTGGCTGGAGGGTGCGGCGAGTCTTGGTCGGGCTGGTGAGGCGATCGGGAAGAGCAGAGGGAGCGGGGATGGGAGCATTCTTGAGTACAAAGGCAGAGGGCTTGAGCATGTCCTTGGAGGAAGCCTTGGAACGCTTAGCAAAGGCGGATGGGTCAATGTTCTCAAAGTCGTCGGTGTCGATCAGTTCGGCCTTGCGCTTTCCAGCGGTGGGAGGAAGAGCTGAGGTTGTTAGAGAGTGATACTGGTATGACGTCCATGGATCCACCACATACCATTCTGCCTGTTCTTGAGACTTGTGAGGTTCTGAAGACGAGCCCCATCAAGGGGAGCAAAGGGTTGACGAGTGACGGCAGCCATGGTGACTGGAGTCGTATTGTCGTGTGGGATAGGTGACTGAGTGAGCAAGGCAAGGTCCAGTGGGCGGGGGCGAGTCCACGTCGAAGTGAGGCAATGCAGGAGGTGGACGATGCAGGTCGGAGGAGTTTGTCGAGTGTTTGTGTGTTGTTTATTGATTGATGGCCGCGTCGATGTTTATGAGAAGCCCGTCTCAAAGAGGTCGACGTGTAAATGAGTGAGTAGAAAAGATATATAAGAGGAGGAGTCGGAGGGAGTGCTCGGGTAGAAAAGAGAGTGGATTTTGGTGCGTGAGGGCGCGTGCGGGAGGGAGGAGAGTCGGTAATAAGGGAGGGACGCGGGCGTGGGCGGGCACGTCCACTACCCGCAGCACAGCTCGTACCCACCAACGTTATCCACTATCCACTGTGCCAGGCTCAGGCTGCGGCTGCAGATGATCCAATGGTCAATCCCCACCAAATGAGACGGAATGGAATGATTAGTTTCTCTGGAGGCTGTTGAAGTCGTGTCGTGTCGTGTCGTTCTAGTCGTGGAATGTCTTGAACATGATAATCAATCGAGATATTTGCCCCAAACCCAGAAGAAGCCCGTCTCTCTTCCATCATCAACTTCCAAAACCTCAGGCATCGACAGCCCAATTCCCCCTCTCATGCCACTCCCACTCCCACTCAACGCGTCCATCCCCTGTAGACCTCCAGCTCGCCTCTCCCCGTGTCACCGCTCCACTGCCAAGTATGGGCGCATCTCACCTGGCGCTGCTTGATTCGCCACACGGCATGGCCTTGCGGGACGCGGCCGGCATGTCTCCACCGCTATGACGGCCAATCGTCGCGTCCATCTGTTGATGTCGCAAAAGCAAGGGAGACAGTCCAATGTATCTCTCACGCCAGTCAGCCCAGAGGTTCGACGCGCATCGCGTAACAACACTTTGATGCGTTCACGATGCGTCCACACGAGACGATTCCTCTACCGTTGCACCACATCATCATCAGCCGCCTGCCGTACCGTTGAACTGGTGATGCTTGCAGCACCTAACCGTCAAGTTTGCCCGTTGAAGATAGACACAGACACAATCTATTGTTCAATTCATTGTGCACCCATCCCATCTCGACGCCATCATCTAGCTCAAGTCCAATAACACGACTGGTCGTGTCGATGCGGCCTCATCACAAACCCATCACTTAATATACACCAAACCTCTTGCAATTGGCTCATCCTCTATCCAGCTGATCCACGGACACACCGCCGCACCTTGGCCCATAGAACTCCAAACCTGGTCCCAGTCGAGACATACACAACAACCACTTCAGCTTGCCTACATAACAAGTCTTTTCCCCGATGCATCTTGTTTCCATTAAAAGGTCCGGCCACCCGCGTCCCCTAATAAACTTCCTCATCGCGTCCATTTTGTGTCGTCGCGACCGTGTCCGTGTCGCATCCGCGCTCGAGGTGCAACACCAAATTTGCCTAATGCACTCCTTTACATGCAGCCTGGAGGCTGGGGATGGGACCGCAACATTCGTCCCTCAGCCAAGTTTCTCATCAATGACCATCTGATCAGAAAATCTTGCTGTTTCTGATGCTGCGCCGTCGAGACGCCAATTGTCGTGTTGGCCGTCATCAACACCTCGCCCGGCCACCTGGCTGCATAAGGTCAAGGGCATCGCCACGGTTTGCAGCTGGATTATTTCATCAGCCTGGCACAATTTTCTTATGCTTTCCGTCTCTCATGCTCCTGGTCATAAGCCACCGTTGCAGGTCCGAGGCCTGCTTCTGGATTCATTGGCCCAGCGCAAAGCAATCATCCGTCATCGTCTCTACATCAAGTGATCGACCTGCCCTCTGGCTCGGAATTGGATCGACTTCTCACCGAGACATTGGCCCAGCCTCGAACACGGCGTTCATAAACGAATATCATTCAACAACTGCCTTGTCTATGGAGTGATAACAATACTGGCGTGTCTTCAGGTACTAATCGCCATGTAGTCTAATCATGTTGGTCCACCGAGGCCATCCGTGGCCGTCCTCGACCATGTTCGTCCGCATCATCAGCCCGTCCTGTCCTCCGTGTCCAAAGTCCCTCACTTGTCGTGCTGGAGATGACTCGTCCGCAAAACAAGCAAAAGAAATGTGCTACAGAATAGTGCATAACCCTAACCCGAATGGATCGGTCTGGAGGATTTCTTCATCAGGACGATGACTACCATAACCATGACGACGATAAAAACCATAGGAACTGTAGTATTGATTTTCCATCAATTCACGCCCACGCCTCGATACACGCCCACGCCTCAAGCGATGAGCGCGAAGCCTGCGTTCGCAGTCACAATCCTGAGCTGGTGTGTGCCAGCAGGGACGAGGAGGAATATCAGTCCCGGTAGAGGCAACCTGCGCCCCAGTGTCATCCTAGAGGTGATGGGTAGGAGGCGAATGCGACAGGGAAGCTGGGTCCTCGCTGAGTCTATGGGGGGCTGAGTGACCCTTCTTCATGGCTGGCGTAGTTGGGTCCTGGCTGAGTTCGTGGGCGTTGACGAGGGTCGCATCTGTGGGCGCGACTGGATCACGCGGCGAAGTTGGGTCCTGGCTGAGTTCGTGAGCGTTGACGAGGGGATCACGCGGCGTAGTTGGATCTTTGCTGAGTCTATGGGGGGCTGAGTGGCCCTTCTGCATGGCCGGCGTAGTTGGGTCCTGGCTGAGTCTGTGGGCGTTGACGAGGGTCGCATCTGTGGGTGCGACTGGATCACGGGCAATCGATCTCTCCCGTCTTCGTCTTGCCCTGGTACGGCGACTGCTCTTCGAAGATGAAGCTGCAGTCGAACAGTCTTCGGGGATGCATGGGAGCGGCTCATCGCATTCCGTGTTGGGAGTGGTTGCTTGACTTGTCGAGCTTGAACTCGAAGGATAAGTCATAGGAGAATGTGGTATGTACCCGGTGGAAGACGAGGCTTGGCTGGCTTTTCGCCACCTGGCTTGTCGAAGAATGATCTCGTTCTCGGTTTGGATGAGAGTCTCGGCGGGCCAGTAGCAGCCAGCATACGCGTCCAGGCTGTCGTCGCCCTGAATGTCGAAAAACTTTCGAACTTCGCCTCGAATGGCAGCGATGAAGCATCCATAAACTGACCGTGTTAGGCTGATCACCAGAGAAAATCTTGGTACTCACAAGGCAAGCATGATGCAAACATGCAGCAGGTGGGCGTCAGGGGGCCGAGTGGAACATCTCCTGTGATGTCCTGGCCATCGCGTTCATCCTGGGCGCTCTGGAGACTATAGGTGGTGCGGCCATAGACGACACAAGGGCAGCAGACTGATTCCTAGTACTGGCCACGGGTGGGCTCCTCGCCGTATTGCCATTCGCGATGGTAATCCGCCATGATGAGTGACGATGAGTGATGAGTAGTGATGAGTGATGAGTGATGAGTGATGATGAGTGATGATGGGTGACGATGATGATCCAAAAGAGAAGATGGAGAAATGATGGGGAGATGATGGAGGAAGAGAGTACGAGTGTACGCCGCAAGTTGCGGAAGAATTTGTAGTGGTTGACGGCTGTGGAGGAAGGAGCAAGTGTATCGGGTGAAGGCATCTCGATGGGAGAAGGGGGCAGTAGCTAGGTAAGAGCTTGGCTGTGGAAGGAACTTCACGTGATTTCAAGCTGTCGAGGAAAGAGTCAGTTGCATCAGATGAAGACATCACCAGGAGTCACCAAGGATGGTCAGTGGGCATACAGATGAGGTAGTCAAGGTTGTTCGACTTGACGATGATATTGTTCTAGTCAAATGCAGTTCATTCATTTCAAGACCAGCTCGAATGCCTCGTCTCTCCTCCACAGAATTGCAGAGCAGAGCAGAGACCTCATTCCTTCCACGATCAAGCAATGGGGAAAGAGTCGAGCAGGAGGAAAGGAGCACGGCATCAGATGAGGACACTGGGAAATCACGGATCAGAGCAATGGGAAGAGCCAGTAGCTGGGTAGGTAGGTTGAGCAGGCGAATGGCACGATTCAATTGCTTGCAGCATAACCATTCAAGGGCCATGCGGGTGTCTCTTCTCGTGATGAGAACATTCGAACACAGGAAATCTCATCAAATCGATCATCCAGCATTCAATGCTATCATCAAGAAAACACGAAATCGATCGAGCGAGATTGAGTCATCATGGCAGACGCATCAACCAACTCGCAAAAGGTCCATGTTCCTTCTCGAGCTCAGAATAGGTCAAACATGAAAGCGCGCCTTGGGTCAATGACTCATCTATCTGCGACAACGGCATGAACAACCAAGGCATTGAATACAGGATCGATCATGGCAAGCAGAGCCTCACGTCCAGATCACGTATCACAGATTCAGATTTTGACCGACAGAAGGACAAAAGGAAACCACAGCAGCCTCAAACCTTGTGCATCATCGGTCGCGGAGCAGCCGAAACATGCTAAAAGACGTGTTCCTGACGCGATGACTGGAACTGTGGACGACTGGAATTGTGGCCGAACGCCATGGAAGGTTGGATGTTTGACGAGTCCCAAATATCGAAGCTTCGTAGATGGCGTAGATTCCCTCTCGACGGCTGTGATTGACATCCGTCGTCGTCGATTGACAGCTCCTCCCGTTGGCTGCGCCACCAAGCGCCCGCTGAGCCATACCAGTCTCGACTGCTCCCGATGCTGCGAGTGCTGGGGGGACCCTGCATTAGTTCACCCGCGTTCTAGACCCTCGTCACACTCGTCGTTGCCAACCGGATGAACTCTCCCTCTCGACCAAGAGAGGAAGCTGTTGGGCTCAGGCACACCAGTGACCTTCAAAGGAGGGGAAGAAGCATAGACGGAAGAAGCCATCGAGCAAACTGTGTCAAACTCTGTCGCGTCGTGTCGTGTCGGTCGTTATCTGGTTTGAATAATGGATCGTCGGCAGAGGGAGGTGGGAAATTAGCCGCAATCTCTCCATCTCAGTGGTAGAATGGGATTTGCATAACGCTGCAACACACATGGGAACCGACGTAATGCCTCAAATAGCACCTCTCTGATACGCGGGCGATGCTACGCCATACGCGGACATCATGTAGACGCCCGTACACGGCGCATCACATCAGTTCGGTTCAGTTGGATTGGGCACCCACTGAGACAAGAGCCTATCTTTCGGTCTCGTAGCGAGCACTCTCTTTACCGAAGACGACTCTCAGTGGATGCTGCGCCCCAGAGTTGAAACGCGGCATTGTGAAAGCGCGCAGGGAGGTCCAAGCATTCAGAGGACGCGCGGATGTTGGCCGCTCGAGTTCGTTCTTTGCGAGGATAGGATTTCCTACGGACCAACTGAGCGGGGTCCACGAGTTGAATCCATTTGCACCATGCCAAGGAAGCATCCTGTTGCATCGGTGGCTGCATTGGCCCTGTCAAACGTCGAGCAGAGTTTCCTTGATTCGAAGCTTGAGCTTGCTAGCTTGGAGTAGACGACGGCTACGGGCACGATAGTCGGATAGAGGAACAATGACGGCTATGGAATCTAGTGGCGGTTCACTCCCGTTGGTAAACCTTGCCCTGTGCCTGGATCTGAATTTACTCCTGAGGCTGCCTGTACCTTGCATCCTGTGGTTTCGGGTGTTGAGAAGTCATAGGACAAGCATAATGACCTAAGTCTTGTGGTCAAGTCGAATGTCGCAGTCATGCCATGGATGGAGTCAAGGGAGAGACACGGCAGAGCATCATGTGTGATTGATTGATTGATTGTGCGTGCTTTTCCAACGATATATCGAGATGCAGCACACGACTCGTCCCCCTCCCGGCTGGTCGGCCCCCTGGCCAAGAGAGTAGAGTAAAGATGGTGGGCGAGTCAGTTCGTTCTCGGCTTCTTCTCCAGATGGATGGACCCATCTCGGTGGCGCTCGCACCGGCCAAGAACCATGGCGGATATCGGGTGAATAGCCTAGGCCGCCGCTAGACTGAGGAGAAGGTCGAGTGAGCTATATTCCTTGTTGAGAGGGGATTCGTGGAACTGGTTCGGTCTGTAGGCATGCGGCCGTGCCACATGGTCGAGAATCTTGGGGATGAACGGGCGGTGACGTGCGTGACTTGATTTGACAGCGTTTGGGACTGGATCTGATCTTCGCAACTGGAATCAGGGTCAATATTGAGGCACAGAAGCAAGAACATGGACACCCAAATGATGCCATCCTGTGTCCAGTGGCGATGGAGCCATGGAACTCAGCAGTCGCAGCGTCTCATCGCATGGGAGTCAAGGTTAGGGGTAAGTTAGCGCACCTAGGTAGAGGCCCCCCGCTGGCTGCGCGTTCCCGCCAGGCCCAAAAGCGGCAAGACCGCCCCTAGCGCACCCGCTTTAGGCCCAAGCGTCCAGGCGAGGTCTTGGAGATAGGCTCAAATCTCCCGGCGGGGGCTGCAGCACCTGTTTCTGCTGGGGTACAGTACGGGTCCATCTCGAAGGGACAGGACAGGACAAGGAGGCCTAGAACAGGGCCTGAATGAATGCCCCTAAACTCTCGGTCCCGTCCTCGTGGGCTCGTTCTTGTCTGGTCTGTGGCTTGAGAGGTAGAGAGGGTGCTCCTGTTTCTATTCAAAACCACCAGGTCCCTGCCCTGTCCGGGGTGATTCTGGCGTCTGGTTGTACTCGCAATCTCTCATCTTTGCCCCTTGAGAAAGACTTGAACTTCTTCTCCTTCAACCCTCGCATCTCCATTGTTGGGAGAAGGAAAAACGAGAGAGTGCAATATTCAACAATACATCATCTCCTCTCCTTATTCGGCAGCTGATTCCTTTTCCTTTTTGGCTCTCCTGACTCCTTCTCGGAACCGTTCCACTAACCGGCCGGACTTGAGCGAACCGAATCGCCAAAACGACCCATGCTCTGAGACCTGAGACCTACCAAGAACGAACCAGCCCATCATCATCTGCCTTCCTTTGCTTCCTTTCTAAGGATTCATTCTCTTTTGCCACTCCCAACGAAATAACGAAAGGCATCAATCTCTTGGCCTTTCTTTTTTTACGGATACTCTCCTTGATCCATCATCTCCTCTGTTCTACATCTACTCGCGGCTCCTTTGCGAATACGATTCAATTCATCGACTGCATTCTCGCCCTTGGCGTACGCGGCCTCCAACCAACCTCTTCCCCAATCATTCTCGGCGCAAACTTTCTCCCAAACTTTGCTATTCAACGTCCTCGTGTCTCTTGACGGGCGATACAAAAAGGTATGTTCCAGTCTTTGCCCGTTTTTGTGCGACTACTTTTTGTCGCACGCGCATGTTGATGGTTCCATCTCCTGGGACACGCTCAACATCAACTTCGATCGCCACATTCGCGTCACCTGCAACAAGACTGACTGAAAATAGCTGCCGTTGAATCAGCTGAATCCGCCTTGATTTAATTCATCGCCAATTCCTGGTCCTAGTGACTCTACTTGACCCTCCAAAACACATTCGCATTCTCATCCTTCACGATGCCTTCAAACTACGAGAAACTCTCCCGCCCTAGTGGCCCCAGCATCGATACCCTCACCCTCCCCGAAAAGGCCGCCTTCTCAACAAATACCACGGTCTGCCCCGAGACTCCTCGCATGAGTACAACCTCGACACCGCGCTCCGATCGGAGTACCAACCCCTTCGACACCGACATCGAGGCCATGGTCCCTACCCACACGACCGATTCCTCCTGCATCCAGCACAAGACATCTGCCAGTCCCCTCGCTAGGAAGAGCGACTGCCAGGTCTGGCCTGGCAAGGACCACTGGAAGCAAAAGGCCAAGGCAAACAAGGCAAAGAACCGCTGCACCTGCATGGCCAACCTCAGCCGCCGAAACCGCATCATCGTCAAGGTCCTCCTGGTGTTTCTCGTCGTGGGCATCGCAGTCGGCGTCGGCTTTGGCGTCAGCAAGCCCTTGAACGCTCCCATCTGGGGAGACAGGGACAACAAGCACTAAAGTCTTTTCTCTTTTGGTTTTCGGATTTTCGATGCATCTTTAGATACCCCCCATCGGCAAAAGCAGCAGCTACACCCGCCAGGGACTCGTCGACTGCGGCCCCTCGAGATCAGAACTCTGTACATGTAATCACCGGGACTTTTTTCCCCACCTTCTACTATATTCTTTAGCGCGCTGGGGCTTTTTCACTCTTTTCATCATGAACGGCGTTCTGGTGTTTCTTTTTTTTTTTCTCCTGTTGGAACCGGCGGGCATTCTTATATGGAACGGATTGAAGGAGTACAGAACCTTGGTGTCTTTTTGTTCTTGATTGTCACTTTCTCTCGCTTCAGGTCTGCTCGTCATCATCTCGAGCCGGTATAGAGGTAGACCATAGAGTCAAAATGAAATATCTGCTCACTTGGTCAAGTGGCAGGAGGACATGTGTCCAGTTTCAGCGAGAACATCTTATCCGCCTACACAATGTGTCTACTTCCACTGTCTACTAACACCAAGATCAGAGTGCTTACGGTGTAAGTCAGATTATGCATCTCATGCAGCCATGGCCCATGTACGGCTCCACCACATCAAGCCAACATGCACCAGATCGTCAGGAACGAGATCAAGCTAATCAATCAAGATTGCGGGGAAATCAAAAGGACCCTAGATTCTTTCCTGCATTTTCGTATGCAGAAAAGGAATAGAAAGGCTGGAAACGTCGTCAAGTGGCCTGTCGAGTTCTAATGGAGGGGATCCACAAGCTTCCGCGGGTTCCGGAGGTGGGACGGTATAAGAGGAGCAAGAGGCCCGGCTTACAGCGTGTAGCGGTGAGTCCGATGGTTACTGTTGTACGGCTTTTACTCGACTGGCCGTTTCTTTGGATGTTTGTGTTGTTCACCGCAGTTTGTGCTGCTATGCCGGTTGTGTGGTGTGGCTATTCTTGACTACACCGCTGGAAACTCGACGCTCGTGACACTGGAAACTGCGGCATCACATGGTTTGAGCAAACTTGGTTATTGTGATGCTAACACGCCTTGACTGTCATTCACACAGCCTCTTCATGCAAACGCGCCTTCTCCCCACTCGTTGTTGTGCTTCCAGCTTGTCCGTCTGTTTCCCGATCCCCATCCCGTTCCGCGAGGCGACCTCGGCAACAAAGGCTCAGCGCCGTCATCTGCAACCACCTCCGTCTCCCGAAGTGCGTCCTTCCACGGAAACTCCGCTCTCTTGGTTCGGAAGGGCCGTTGTGTAAGCTTGCGTCCGACTAGTCGTGCGTGGCGATCTCGTTGGAGGGCGATGGAGATGGAGAGGATCCAGCAGAGGAGGACCACATGGATGATGATGAAGCCGGCCACGACCCAGTGGTTATATGGTCGAAGATCCATTTTGCGTGGCGGTGAGTGTGCGAGCGTATTGAAGCGATGAGGATGGAGGTAGGTGTTTTGGGTCTTGAACCTCATGGTGCTGGATTTTATACACGGAGGCTCTCGGCAGGTGTAGCTCGTCATTGTCGATATAGGCCGTGAGGAACGGCTCGTCAATCTATGAATGAGCTCTTCGTCAGTGATTCACAGCCAGAGGAAGCACTGTGATCTACATGATGGTAGAGTCAGGCTCCCGCTTCACATATATGCCCTCGTGGTATCGTAGTCTGAGACAAGACCGCGCCTACGGCAACATGGCTACGGAGAAGCCCGCATACCATCAACTTAACTGTTCTAGATGCGGTATACTAATTTCTGATTAACGGGATATTCCACTTGTAGTGATTCATCGACTTGGCTTGGCGTGGTTTGTAGCCTTTGTTCTGTCGAGTCTCAAAGCGGGCACAAAGCACCTGGCTACAAAGACACAACAAAAGAACGATCTGGGTAGAGCATGAAAGGCGCAACAATCGCTTCATTATAAATATTCAGAAAAAATGCAGGTTTGAATACTATTCCCCAGAAATCCATCGCCCTCAAGACTATAAAAAATGACACGCTTCACTCACACTCCCTCATTCCCCCACCTCCTCTGGCCATCAACCAGAGATGTGAACAGCACTGCACTCCCGGAAGAGTCCAATAATAGCTCTACAGTCTGGGCTATTGTCGCTATCGCCCTGATTGTCGTGCTCCCCCTCCTTGGGGGTGGACTCATGAAGCTTTATCAGTATGTAAAGAAGAAGAGAGCTCGTAAGGCGGCGGATATTGAGCAGGGCACGACCAGTGCCTAGAAGAAGTAGAATTTTTGAGACACCCCAAAGTACAAGGTCTCGCTCAAGATGACACGACTTTTGCCATAGTTAATACACAAGATTTTCGATGCCTGCCTACATACTGGACAAAGAGAGCTATACAAGTGGACGAGCTTCATCGCAAAGAGCTACGTAGAGCAGCAATAGCTGGATTGTACCATGCCTAGCCTCCACGAAGAGCCACCAAAGTTGCTGTGTATACTGAAGAGTCCTAATTGGCCGAGCTAATAGGCCTCGGCGTGGGTCAAGTTTGCAGTGAAGAAATCCAGTTTGGGCACCCATGATCCAAGGCAGCCTCACTTTGACTAACGACGCAGCACGGCCATAATAGATACCCAAGGTAGTGGAGAGTGTAAAGCGCTACGTGTTCCCATTTCTAGACCGTTGAAAAGCCCTGTTCGAGGGACCTCGACGTGGGTTAATTTTGCAGTGCAACTGCTTCGCTTCGCTACCGATCCACTTCTTTCGCTATCGATACACTTTTAAGCCCTACTGTCATGCAGTCAGTAGCACTGCCCATCTCGAGTGAGGCTGTTGGCGCAATTGGCCGTCTTTTCCTCCTAGTTCTCGGTGAGAGATCCATCTCGGCCCTACGAGTTGACAATGTTAACTTATCCGGCACGAAATGGGCGATGAAAGCACGCCAAGCTTGACAAAGAGCCGAAACTAGAATTATACTTCATCATGGCCCGTCCATGTGATAGATATCCATACAATGTTGTACGCCACCATGAGTTTCCTGTGGATGGACTGGGTAGGCGAAAAGTCCTGTTGGGGGATCTCAGCGTGGGTTAAATTTGCAGTGAAGGACACCCGTGCGTGCCGTGCTGGCGCGTCCACAAGTGAGCGTGTGCCGCCGTACTATGTAGGTAGGCGGCACAGATCGCCTCCTGAACCCTCTTTCAAGAATTTGTCTTGAACCCCCCTACTCTCTAAGCTTCTATCATCAACGCTTGGTGGTCCTCGTGTAGTGTATCGTCTGCTCACATCATGGATAGAGTCATCTATCTAGCAGGGAGTAGGCACAGACTTTGAACTTTTGCATTTGAAAGCAAAACACAGGCTATAGGCGCTCTTTGTTCGCTCTGGAAGGTACCTAGAGATGACTGTCAGTCTGCATTCTGCCTCATCTTTGTGGGCTTCAAGTTGCCATGCACGTTGAGCGGCTCTAATTGGTTGGCTAACAAAGCCTCAGGGCGGGTCAAGTTTGCAGTGCAACAACCTGATTTACTTCCCCTCCCTTTCGCATCCTCACCTCACTTTTCTTTCCTGACCACCCAACTTCTTCCTTGCACATCCCATGCAGCTCGGATTGGGATCTCCCTGTTCTTCCCAGATTGTCACTCTCTTCTCTGGATGAGCATCTTCTGTCACAAGGGCTTGATATCTTTGTGCCAGCTAGTAGTGAGTACAAGGGCAATATGCTTCCGTTTGATATGGAGCTTGCTGCAAGCACAGCATGTTCTCTATGAGAAATATAGATAAGGATTGCACCGTGTTAGGCCTTGCTTTAGCCAGCTTTGGTCTCTGCTCAATTGGATGTTAGCTTCGTGATCATGTATCTTGGCTGTGTGTTCGCTAGGCCCGTCAGTGTTGCCTTGCTTTGAGGATTACTAGAAATGCCATTTAGCTACGTCAAGTTTTTTTAACTAGCTGGGTTGATATCAAGTCTCCCTCCGCGTGGGTTAAAATTGCAGTGAAGCTGGTCAAGCATGGCGTCACGCGAGTTGCAGGCCTCATGCAGCTGCATTAAATGTTTCCGATTGGCCGGTGTATTGATATAAAGTCTTCCCTCTGCTTGAGTCAAAGTTGCACTGAAGAGACTTGACATCACACCACTTGCATCACGGCCGCTTGCGCCACTGTGCCTAGGCAGCATGGGCTGCTTCCTCCTCGCTGCGCTCGTCGAGGGATACGTCGTGGCCCTTCTTGTGACTCTGTGAAAACTTGTTCTGTCACCTGGAGCTTACTGGGCTTTGTACTGTATACCGGCTGATAAGAAAGGAGTGTACTGATCTACTGGAGAGCATATGGGTTAAGGCTGCACTTCAACCTAAAAAGGAAACAGCCTTTAAGCGCTCTCTGTTCGCTGCGAAGAGTCAATTATGGGAGTCACAGTACTCTATTGCGCCCTTGAGAGCTCCTATATCCAACTGACCGGTCAACGTCTGCACTGCGTGCGTTCAATTTGCAGTGAAGCTCGGGTGTCCATGAACGTGCAGCTATCGGAATATGCGAGCCCAACCACTACCTAGCTTAGCCGCTTAGTTGTGATCCAATAAGCCATCATTTCCCTCGTACGCTTCTTAGGATTAGTCTTTGTCCTCCTTTGCTCCTGTACGCCAGGTAGGCCCGTGCCATCACTAGACGTCCTGTGTAAGTCTACCGTCTGATAGGAGATGTGTGTGTTGCCTATTCAGCATTGAGTAAATGGGGTTCAGTGCCCATACTTAAAACGGAGCTTCCCGAGCTACAGTGTGCTTATCATAAGTAAGTAGAGACGAGGAGGATGCCATCCCATGCCTGGCCTTCGACGGCCCAAGTTGCTGTCTACGTCTAAATGCTTCAACTGGTCGACCAACAAGGCGGTCAGGCGAGTTAAGTTTGCGGCGAAAATCGCAAAATTGAGGACCAAACATAATGAGCAACATTTTAACTAGTCGGCTTACTGATATTGAGCCCCCCTCCGTATGTGTCAAAATCGCAGTGAAGGCCCTGGAACGCTTACCGACTGTCCCGATTAATCGGTTTGCTAAAGCCAAGTTTCCCATAACGTGGGTTAAAATTGCAGTGCACGCAACACTCGCAACAGAATCAATCTCAGCCAACAAAACTTTATAGTAGCCTCCCTTGGCGCGGGTTAAATTTGCAGTGAAAAAAGTTACCGCCAATGTGACCGCCAATGTGACTGCTAACATGATATCTAATGTTTGCCCAATGATGCCCGAGCCTCTGCCATAGGACATTGACTCAAGCGCACCGAAATGGAGACACTTGTGCATGAAACACGTTTATTCCAGCTATTTCGAACAGTCTACATCATTGACAAAGGCCGAGAATTCTCATAGTAAAGCCATTGGTTGCCCATAACCTCAACTTGGCGGGCAGATCCCTAGTAGGCCAGAATTTGCAAGATTCTCTCCTTCAGTTCTACTGGCCATACAATGTAAACGATGAGAATGATGTATTTGCTTAAAAGTTATATACAACTGAAAGGAACCTGCGGAGACGGCGCTGTCGTGCTTGGGTTGGGCTTTGGGACCACGATTTGGTTGCAAACAACAAACACAATGGGCTATTAGCCAACTTGGCTATTTCTCTTATTCTCCTCTAATACCAAGAAATTATGTTCTACTGAACATTCTTCAAAACAGGCGTTTGTGGGCAATGTTCTGCACTCAATGGCGCTTGTTCTCCCAACAAACAGTCTTCATTGTTCTTCAACCCATCCAACCACGACTCCTATCCCTATAAAACCCCCCAAACACACTTCGCGAACTAACCATCACAGCCTCCCATAATCTCTCCGCACGAGAGATCAAGGTAACTCCCATGGCCCCCTGCAACACACAAAACACCCCTTTTACACCCCCTTTCCGCAAGATCCCCTTCTATCACCACCTAACAACTCGCGAGGAAGAGCCCCCAGCAGAATCTCACACCGTTCTCCTAGTAGTCATCTTTGTCGTCGTAGTTCTTGCCTTCATCTTTCTCTGCATCATGTCTTTTGCCCCTTGGCGCAAGATCAAGAGAGCACAGTATGGACAGGTTAACCAGGATGAAGAACACGAACTGCAAGAGGACGCCCATCAGGATTGGCCTCTTATCGTTGACACCCATCCAGTGAGCCCCCCACGTCCCCGTTTGGAGGAACAGATTCGAAAGCTGTGGGAGTCTTCGCGCGGAAAGCAGCGTTCTCCCAAGCAGGCGGCAAACAATCGAGACTCGATGGACCTGGCTGACTTTGATGATGTGAGCTTGGCAACTCCTTGGAAGAAGGGTGAGGCGTATGATGAAAATACAAACTACAAGGACGATGTGGAGGACAAGGAGAGAAAATGGGTTAAGCAGCCTGTCAAGGGACAAGGAGCTAATCACAAGTCCAGTGATGAAAACATGAGTAACAACTTGACCAACTCCAAGAAATTGGCTTGAACTCGCGTCAGATCACATAGCCTATTACCTCATGGGGCCTATATATTAGCAATCAACTCTTCAACACCTTGTCTCATCTCGTACAACAACCGCTCATTCCTCATCTAATGCTACCTCGTCTCTCATCCTAGCATACATCATCCCCCCTGAGCCAACAATACGATTAACGTTGCAGCTGTTTCATGATATCCTTCTGATATCCCCTGTAGCTCCTCCAGGACAGCAATAAAGGCCGCTGAGCTGAACACACCCAACAAGCAATGTGGACGCACCCGCGCCAAAAGATACCCATGTGATTTATCTATCCTTGAGAGGTTATCCCGACCTCTCCATTATCCGTAAAGTGTAATAAGACAATTGAGTTTAGTGCAGAAGCAGAGTAATAACGAAGGGAAGGGAGTCGATCCAGTGGTGTGTAAGACAAAGGGAAGGGAAAGTCGCGCGCATCAACGGCAAGTTACAAGGACAGTTTTACTATTTCATTCTTCCTAGCTGACTGTAGATAAGCCGGCCAGTAGGCGTAGGCGCTTCTTTTGGCGCCTGCGATGCTGTTCTTCCAGCTCGCGGTGTATGGTTCGTCATTGTTGTCGGGTATCTCGACGTGATAACATGAAAGGCTTGTCTGAGACATGCCTTGTGTGCCTTGTATGTGACATGGTCTAGACGTAGTCTTGAAGGATGTGTATCATCACACAGACTGATATAACAATAGGGGCTCGCCGACGTTTTCGATTTCGGGGATTGTGCACTTGAGGTCGAATGCCTTGGATAGTACGATCTTGAAGATCTATAACGGTTAGTGGTGGGATGAATAGGGGGGTTACAGAACTCACCTTTTGCACGTTGATGCTATGACTTGTACTTGAAAAGATCAAGGCTGCCCTCATGGCCTTGGCAAACCGTCTCGCCTATTTCCGTTAGTTGAATTCACATGATGGGCCATCTTACACACCTGATTTGAGATCTCCTCTTGATCTTGAGGAGGAAAGTTGACGAAATGATCGTACTTGGTACCCACAAGGATGGGAATGGCCGTCTTGTTGAAACCCCGTCCTTGGCGATACCACTCCTTGATGCTATTCAAGGTACTCTTGCGCGTAAGGTCAAACATGAAGAGTATGGCGACGGCGTCGTTGCACACTAGCGGCAGCATGTTGACGAATTCTCTTTGACCGCCCAAGTCCCAGATGGAAAAGGTGATTTCTGTATTGCGGATGGAAATTGTCTTTTCCATAAAGTTGACGCCCAGGGTCTGAATGTAATCCTCGTCCCAGCTGCCCTCGACGTACTTGACCATGAGCGACGTCTTGCCAATCTGGGCATCGCCCACCATGCCAACCTTGATCACGACATGGTTACGGCCGTTGGATGAAGGTTCGCCTGCACCTTGCCGATAGTCATTGTAAGCCTGGTGTGCGGGGTTGGATAGGCCGCTAGCTGGTCGGGAGATTGGAGGCGCCGGTTGGACAGGAGGGGTGTATCTGGCCGAAGGATCTTCCTCTGGTTTGGGACTATTGGCGAGGCCCTGGTCGAGGGATGTGCTCTGTTGATGACGGAAGCCGTTACTGCTGGAGGCGACTTGCGGAGAGCCCTCGATACCGCCTAGAGTGTCGTCGGGGACTTCGTGTGGGGGAGGAACCTCGGTCTCCATGGTGTCGACGGCGATGACGGGAGCGTCGGGAGGGGGAGGGGTGAGGTCGGGGATGGTGGCCGTGGCCGCGGTGATCGTTGAGTCGTCCAGGGTGAATAGCTGTCGATGTCGCGATGGAAATATGTGGTCAAGGCTGGGCGAAGCAGCGGTGCGGTGCGGTTGGATGGAGGCGAAGCGAAGGAGCGTGTGGGGGACGAAATGAGCGAGAGTCAAGGTCGGTAGAGAACGTGGTTGGAGCGGACGAGGCGCCTATAGCGGTCGGAAGAAGACAAGGACAGACTGGTCAAGAGCTTGTGCGAGGCATGAAGCTGAGATGGAGTCGGTAGAGTAGCGTAGCGTAGCAGTGGGGAGTAGTAGCGGCGGTAGTGGGAGCTGAGCTGAGGCCCAGGCCAGGCACTCGTCGGTAAGTGGTCGTGTGTGCTCCGAGAAGGCTGTAGGTGGCGGAAGCAAAGAGACTCCACGGGATCGTGTCTGGGGCCTAGGGACTCGAAACGAAAAGCCACCCGACAGGCTCAAGAGGGAGAAAGAAGACAGGACAGGCTGTAGGGAGCCGACGTTGTGGTGGACCTAGTGAGACAAGGTCTCGGAGGGGGTTACGAGGAGAGGATGGATCCAGGCCTGGACTAGATGGCGGTAGGGAGAGAAGGAGGGAGACGCCTAGACTGACAGTCAGTCTCTGGCGACAAGAACTTGAAGTAAAGGGACCGAAAGGGACTGACAAGGGGCGAGGGGGATGGCTATTCGTCGCTGGGCTTTTGGAAGAGGTGATGGTGGTGAGCCTCTAACTTGAACCTGGGCGGTTGCGAGTCCCGGGACGGAATTTCAAGACACCGGGTTAAGCCACACGGGCAGGAGATTTGACTTGTACTGCGCTGTGATGGAGTCGCTGCAGGAGGAAGTGAAAGAAAAACGAAAAGAGAAAAGAGAAGAGAATGGAAATCAAGACACGGCCTCCTCTTCTGATCCACCCCGCCCGAGTCGGTCGATTAGAGTTGGCTAGACCTTGGATTCAGCCCGTGTTGTCAAGATGGTCTAGAGGTCAAAGGCCATGTGGAGTCGAGTTTTTGCTGTTTAGTTTCGGGAGACGACGCGTTACAGAGCTAAACGCTCAGGGCGCGTCTGCGACGAATGGTTGGTTGAGACACGGGGGAGACGATGGAGATGGCTGGCTGACGAGCAAACAATGATGCAATTGGAGCCAAACAGTTTGGACTGGATCACAATGACTCGGTTTTTTATCTGAGGGCTTGCATTGTCTCGTAGTATTAAAGAGTAAAAAAGTCCACGCAGCCTTTACATGCTAAAAAGCACAGATACTGGTTATTCTTGGGTATCATTTTGCCATCAGCCCAACTCATCATGCATCGTCAAGTAAACAAGCAACCAATGTTTTCATCTTGTTTGTTTGCATCCACCTGTACGACATCATCGCTTGGTCAATTGGGTCCCATGCCCGCACGTACATATAGCTGCCTACCTCTCTCCACGAGTCTTGATCTCGGGATCATCGTCATGCAGAGCCAACTCATCACGGCTGTCACTTCTTGATGCTCATCAGATCTAATCTTGACTCCAAAGAACCCTTGACCCTGCATCTGTTTATACATGTTGCAAGTAAACAACTTGACCATGTTGACTTTTGAAACTTGTCCATTGTGCGACTCTTGATTGGTTCTCAGTCAAACAAACAAGTGCATCATGAACAAACTCCCGGGCTGACTAAGCTTCCGGGTTCAACCTCCGAAAACCTGCCGCTCGGCCCATGCCCTCCGTAGTGCCGTCCCATTCGGTTGCTTGCGGGCAGAGCTTGTGAGAACTTGTCTGATATCACCAACTCGGCAGATCTCGTCCAACCTCCCTCGCCAAACCCATCCACTCTCCCACACTCACAATGGCCTCAATTGCCCGGTCCCTGCGCGTCGCTGCGCCTTTGGCCAAGGCTTTTGCCCCTCGCGCTGCTCCTATGGCCCGTTCCTCTATGCGAGCATTCTCCACCACCAAGCTGAGTGAGTTGCGATCGCCGCTATACAATTGCGACGGAACTAATTGAGGATCAAGGCCTCGCCCGTAGGTACACCAAGGACCACGAGTGGATCGACCTCTCAGCCGACAGGAAGCACGGCTTCGTCGGCATCTCCGAGTACGCAGCTGAGCAGCTCGGCGACGTCGTCTACGTCGAGCTCCCCGATGTTGGCACACTGGTCGAGCAGGGCGACCAGGTCGGCGCCGTCGAGTCGGTCAAGTCAGCCAGCGACATCAACGCCCCGGTCAAGCTGCTCGTAGTCCAGGTCAACGAGAACC
Organism: Fusarium sp. MBC 441; assembly: GCA_030779165.1. Lineage (NCBI taxonomy): Eukaryota > Fungi > Ascomycota > Sordariomycetes > Hypocreales > Nectriaceae > Fusarium > Fusarium sp. MBC 441. Next base: position 109,191 of record JAPFTC010000035.1, read on the forward strand.
TCGAGGAGAAGCCCTCCACCATCAACAAGGTCCCCGAGGACGACAGCGCCGGCGGCGGCTGGATCGTCAAGGTCGAGGTTGACGAGAAGGGTGCCAAGCAGTTTGATGACCTGATGGATATCAAGGCCTACAGGGAATTTGCTGGTAGCGAAGAGCACTAAAGAGTCAATGACCGGATATGGGTTACGATCGGATACAAGAGAAAGGAATGAAAGACAGTTCAACCTGCAAGCATAGACATACGTCAGGTGTACCATATGGTGATTCGCGTCCCGGGGGTATATTGGGTTTTATTTTCATGTGCCGAGTTATAAATCGGCTATGCATCTGCCATGTCCTCGTCCATTTTTGTGTCTACTTGACCGTCTCGGGCACTTGCCTCTTCTCGTTGATGGCATCCAGGATCTTGCTAGCTCCCCGGTCCACGAGATCCTTGGCCACCTTCTTTCCAAAGGTGTCGGCCTCCTCTTGTGTCTTGATCTCCTCCGTCATCTCAGAGTCGACACCCTCGTCGCCCCGCAGAGAGACGACAGTAGCTCTGAGCCGTAGCTTGCCGTCCACCCACTTGGTCTCGACTCCGATGGGAACGCTGCACCCGCCCTCGAGCGCCCTCATGACGGCACGCTCCGCCTCGCACGCCAGCATCGTTTGCTCATTCTCGATCGTCTTGAGGAACTTGAGCACCTTTTCGTCGTCCGCCCGGCACTCGACTCCTAGAGCACCTTGGCCGACGGCGTGCAGAATGCCTCCAGTGTCGGACTCGAGGAATTGAGAGATGTGGTGGCCGAGATCCATGCGCTGGAGACCTGCCGCGGCAAGAATGATGCCAGTCAGCTCTGGGTCGTCCTCAAGCTTCTGCAACCGGGTCTGGATGTTGCCTCGGTGGTCCTTGAACTTGAGCGTGGGGTAGCGTCGGACCAGCTGAGCAATGCGACGCACACTGCTGGTGCCGATGATGCTGCCAGCCGGCAGATCAGCCAGAGTCTTCCATCCGTGCTTCTCCTGCAGACTCTTCTTGATTACCAGTGTGTCCCTCGGGTCCTCGCGGGACGTCACACATCCGAGAACGCAGCCCTCGGGGAGGCTCGTCGGCATGTCCTTGAGCGAGTGAACCACAAGGTCAAGCTCCTTGTTTACGAGCCTCTCCTCAAGCTGCGACGTCCACAGACCCTTGCCTCCAAAGTTGTACAAAGCCGTGTTCTGATCTCGATCGCCGGTCGTGGTCATGCCGTGGATGGGGAATTCATGATCGGGGAACTGAGCCTTGAGGGCGTCGACGACAATGTTTGTCTGGGCCAATGCAAGAGGCGACTTGCGTGTGCCGACGTTGATGACGTTCTTGAGGGCGGACTCGGACATTGTGAAAGGCTTTCGGAGGACGAGTTTGCGGATTCAAGGATGGCCGAGCTGAGATGCGCTTGGAGGGGCAAAGTTATCAGCTTTTCGGAGCACAACGGATGGTGGGGTTGATACAGTTTCAATGGCACAGTGCGGGGGGTTAGCACGGTACAAATGCCGATGCCGGCCGGCCTGGATGATACTACCTGTAATTGGTATGGAAGTTGTTTTCTTGCTGAAAGGTCTTATCCTGTAAAATGTTTGCTTTGAGTATATACTTACACTGAAATATTAGTTGAAGCAAACATCTGCAGGCGTATATCACACAGTTGTCGTACTCTGAGTTGCATGTCCCACTTACAACAAAACCATCAATCTAGGAACCCAGGAACAGCCTTGATCATGACAATAGACAAGTACGAGTTGTATAAAGTGAACATGTGTCTGTCATCACGATACCTCTGTCACCGTTCAAAAACTTGATCGGAGCTTCTCGCCTCGGAACTCGCTCATGCCACTCCCGACTCGTCGTGATACTAGACAAGAACAACACCATGGAATTCTTCTACGTTTGACCAACACTCGTCCGGACTGCCGATGGCTCCACGATGTAGGACGCGCGACGTGTTCGCAATGCTATTGATGGAAGCCTTCGTTAACGAGCAAGCGTTTGCTTCTTGGACGACCTGGACATTGGATGTCCGCCAGATATAAGGATGGATAGCCATCATCTCAGACCAGCTCAGCATCCCGACCGACAAGTCCATACCTGGACAGATTAATCATTCAAGCCAAACTTTCGCATTCGTTACCAACATGAAGACATGCTTTATCCTCCTCGGGCTGCTCGCCTTTGTCATGGCAAAGCCTCAGGTCCCTCCACCTTCATCCCCTCAGCCTGCGCCTGTTCCTCCTCCATCTCAACCACCAGCTCCCCCAATCGACCCAGCTCCTCCGGCCGATCCCCCAGTTCCCCCAGCTGAACCGCCAGCTGAACCACCTGCTGAGCCTCCAGTTCCGCCCTCTCCACCTCCAGCTCCGGTCCCTCCTCCTGACGAACCGGCTCCTGCACCTCCACCATCTTCTCCGGCCCCTGTCCCGCAGCCCCCGGCGCCAACGGATCCGGCACCGGCCCCACCAGCTCCGAACCCTACGGGCGCACCAGCACCACCAATTGAAGGACCAATCTGCGAATGCGGGTATACTTACTGCGCAGAAGTCCTCATGGCAATGGGTATGAACACTAATCTCCAAGTTACTGTGGAAACGCTAACGCCTCAGCAGCAAAACCCTGGAATGAAGCCCAACTCTCCGAGGCGTACTGTAAGACGCCAAACGCCAACTGCCCGCAGGGCTCTCCAGCCACCAGCGTCGACTCGGCCCTGTACATCTGCCTCTGCGACCAGATTGACCAAAAGGTCGGAGACCACCTCGAGCTGCTCTGCGGCTGTGATACGTGCCTCAATGTCGGGCCGGACTTTAGAGGTCGATGCAAGACGCCTTGCCTGCCTGGTCACGGCGGAGGAAGCGGGGCGGGTGATCCAAACATCAAGGAGGGAGACAAGGGGGAGAGCCCGATGCGAGGGAGTGGTCGGCTGGGGAGATTCCATATGTAGGATGATTGTGGCTGGATGTTGTTGAACAGGCAGACTGCAGCTGTTAGTGGATGAGAATAATGGTGGATGAGACGAATGAGGTTTCTGGAAGTCACTCATTAGATTGTATTGTCAATCCTTTATTGTAGCAAACATTCAACTCATGATCATCCTTTGTCGTGATTCAAACTGAAGCAGACTTGGAACGACACTAATCCGGGCCCCCCAATGACTGGAGCGCTAGAAACATCGGAAAACGCCCACAGCCCACCCGCTCATGTTGCGAATGCATCATGCATCATGATCTCGGCTCATCTTGAACCGCCCATGGCCGGACAATGAGGCCGGACTTGCAGCTCCGAGTGAGGGGAACCCGGTTTGCCAAGTCCTAGGGAGGGCACCCAAAGGGCAAGTCCGCGGGATGAGCAACCCTTCAAGATCTCGCTATTGCAATTCCCCCGAGTCATCCGCCGTCTGTCCATGATGATCCCGTTAGAAACCACACCTTGTTCTTCCATGGAACACTCAGAACCCCCGCGCCCAAGAACTCGATGCCCCGCCCCCAGATTTTAGCGGCATTAGCTTCCTCGGGTCCCACTATCAGCGCCCAGTGGCCCACTGCTCGGGGCGGCTAATAGAACCCCGGGCCAGGGCTTTCTAGGCCCGAGCTCCAGCGGGCGGGCGGTGGGAGGTGACTCGAACGAGGAATGCCGAGTGACGTCCCAGACAAGGAGGGAAAACACATGACACGGAGACGAGGTCAGCCCCTCTCCGGATGACCCTTGATGTGTGTCTTCTTTTTTCACTCCTTTTCTTTTTTTCTAGATTTTTTCTAGTTGTTTTGTTCTTTGTGTGTTTGGAGACGCAAGTCTCAGAGAAGTACTGTACCCGTTAGAAGCAGCTCTTCTCCGATCTCGCTGCTGGCCTCCATGGGCTTTCTCCATCATGGTAGCCAACATGCTTCGTCCGCTGGCCACAACCGCGGTTCCAGCCTCGGCATCTGAGCTGTGCGCTTCCTCCTGCTTTGTATCAAAGCAATTGAAGCGTTACAAAGTCCGAGGTGAGCTCCCTAAAGCTACTGGAAGCTCCGTTGACCCGAGTTAACCATAGCTTGCTTTAGATGCTATCCTCTCCCGTCGCAAGCAATGGCAGAGCACGTTTGCCTCATCTCGCCAGCGCGCAATTGTTCCTGCAATCTCGAAGCCTCTAGCATTGATTCATCATGTCTCGGTTCCTGTGACTCCTCCTCGGACTTATTCTACCGTGGTCCTCCCCAAGACGACTCCATACGATAACCTCACCGTTGGCGTCCCTACCGAAATCTTTCCTGGAGAGCGCCGAGTTTCTCTGACGCCTGCCAATGTAGCCCTACTAAAGAAGAAGGGCTTCAAGCAGGTCCTCGTTGAGCGCGGTGCTGGTACATCGGCAGACTTTCTCGATGCCGCTTATGAAGCGGCTGGCGCAACTCTCGTAACCGGTCCCAAGGAAGTCTGGTCCAACGCCGACATTATCCTCAAGGTTCGTGGTCCTGGTCTTGGTGAAGTCGACTGCATGAAAGAAGGTCAAACCATCATCTCTCTGCTTCAACCCGCTCAGAACAAGGAACTCGTCGAAAAGATTGCCGCCAGGAAAGCCACTAGCTTCGCCATGGACATGATCCCCCGTATCTCTCGCGCCCAGGTCTTTGACGCCCTCAGCAGCATGGCCAACATTGCCGGCTACAAAGCTGTCCTCGAAGCTTCAAATGTGTTTGGTAGATTCTTGACTGGTCAGGTTACAGCCGCTGGAAAGATCCCCCCCTGCAAGGTTCTGGTTATCGGTGCTGGCGTTGCTGGCTTGAGTGCTATCGCTACTGCTCGTCGCATGGGAGCCATTGTCCGTGGTTTCGATACCCGATCAGCTGCTCGTGAACAGGTTCAATCTCTTGGAGCCGAATTCATCGAGGTGGAGCTTGAAGAAGACGGATCTGGCGCCGGTGGCTACGCAAAGGAAATGAGCAAGGAATTTATCGAGGCCGAGATGAAGCTCTTCAAGGAACAAGCCAAGGAAGTCGACATCATCATCACTACTGCATTGATCCCCGGAAAGCCTGCCCCAAAGCTCCTCAAGAACGATATTCTCGATGTCATGAAGCCCGGTAGTGTGATTGTCGATCTGGCTGCTGAGGCTGGAGGAAACTGTGAAGCTACCAAGCAGGGCGAACTGGCTGTTTACAACGACGTCAAGATTATTGGTATGTAACTCGCAAAGAGTGAGGCTTTTTGCTAACTGGGACAGGATACACTGATCTGCCTTCTCGATTGCCAACTCAGTCCTCTACGCTGTACTCCAACAACATCACCAAGTTCCTGCTCTCCATGACCCCTGAACCCAAGGCTTTCGGTATCGATCTCTCGGATGAAGTTGTCCGAGGCGCCATCGTCACTCAAGACGGAGATATTCTCCCACCGGCTCCTCGACCTGCACCTCCTCCCGCACCCGTCAGGACCGAACCTGTTGCAGCAGCCCCTGAACCCGTAGCTCTGACCCCTTGGCAGAAGAAGACTCGTGAAGTCGCTGGCGTCACAGCCGGTATGGGCAGTATCTTGGCTCTCGGAAAGTGGACTAGTCCTCTTCTCATGTCTAATGCCTTTACTTTTGCCCTGGCTAGTCTTATCGGGTACCGTGCTGTCTGGGGTGTTGCGCCTGCGCTGCACTCTCCTCTCATGAGTGTCACCAACGCCATTTCTGGTATGGTCGGTATTGGCGGTCTGTTCATTCTTGGAGGTGGATTCTTGCCAGAGACTGTTCCCCAGGCTTTTGGTGCTCTGAGTGTTCTTCTCGCTTTTGTCAACGTTGGTGGTGGTTTCGTCATTACCAAGCGCATGCTGGATATGTTTAAGCGTGAGTTATATGGTGCTGTATCTGAACATCACTGACAATTCCCAGGACCAACTGATCCCCCTGAGTACCCCTGGTTGTATGCTATCCCCGCTGCTCTCTGCGGTGGAGGCTTCGTTGCCGCTGCGTCTACTGGAGCTGCTGGTCTCGTCCAAGCCGGATATCTCATCAGTTCAGTCCTCTGCATTGGTTCCATCTCCAGTCTTGCTTCTCAGGCTACTGCCCGTATGGGAAACATGATTGGAATACTCGGTGTCGGCACTGGTGTTCTGGCTAGTCTTCTTGCTGCTGGCTTTACCCCTGAGGTTCTCACTCAGTTTGGTGGTCTTGCCGCTCTTGGTACCATTGCTGGTAAGTATTACTCAAAGCAAGGAGTACAGTTTCTGACAGTATAGGTTTCCTTATTGGCAAGCGTATCACTCCTACCGATCTCCCCCAAACTGTCGCTGCTCTTCACTCTGTCGTTGGTCTCGCTGCTGTCCTGACCAGCATCGGCAGTGTCATGGCTGATGTTATGGATCCCTCAACACTTCACCTCGTAACAGCCTACCTCGGTGTTCTCATCGGTAAGTCCACCAATCCTATATCTCATAAATACTGACCTTTTAGGTGGCATCACCTTTACTGGTTCCATTGTTGCCTTCCTTAAGCTCGGCGGCAGGATGAGCTCCAAGCCCAAGATTCTCCCTGGACGTCATGTCATCAACTCGGGACTGCTGGCTACAAACGTTGCTACCATGGGAGCCTTTGTTACAATGGCACCTGGAAGTCCCATGATTGCAGCTGGAGCACTTGCTGCCAACGCTGCAATGAGCTTCATCAAGGGATACACAACTACCTCTGCCATTGGAGGTGCTGACATGCGTAAGTAGTCAATAACTCTTGCACGTCAAATGCTAACCAGTTCCAGCTGTCGTCATCACCGTCTTGAACGCTTACAGCGGCTTCGCCCTTGTCGCCGAGGGCTTCATGTTGGATAACCCCCTCCTCACCACCGTCGGAGCCCTAATCGGCGTCTCCGGTTCCATCCTCTCATACATCATGTGTGTCGCCATGAACCGCTCACTCACAAACGTCTTGTTCGGAGGCCTAGGCACACCGACAGCAATGCAAGAGTACAAACCCCAAGGTGAAGTGACGACTACATCTGTAGAAGACCTTGCAGATGCCCTCCTCAACTCTGAAAAGGTCATCCTCATCGTCGGCTACGGCATGGCTGTGGCAAAGGCCCAGTACGCCTTGTCCAGCATTGTCTCGTCTCTGAGGGCCAAGGGCATCACTGTTCGCTTCGCCATTCACCCCGTTGCTGGCCGTATGCCTGGTCAATGCAACGTGCTTCTCGCTGAGGCTAGTGTGCCATATGATATCGTCCTGGAAATGGACGAGATCAATGATGACTTCCCCGACACGGATCTTGCTGTCGTCATTGGCGCTAACGACACTGTTAACCCCATTGCCCTGGAGAAGGGTAGCTCCATCGAGGGCATGCCTGTACTTCACGCCTGGAAGGCCAAGCAGGTTGTTGTGATGAAGAGAAGTCTGGCCAGCGGCTATGGTGAGTAATTGCGGCCACTTTAGCCGATTAACCACTAACAAGAGCAGCCGATGTACCCAACCCCATGTTTTACATGCCCAACGCCAAGATGCTTTTCGGAGATGCTAGAGTCACTTGCGAAGGTTAGTATCTCATCCATCTCCAAGTCCCTCACTAACTTTCCCAGCCATCAAATCGGCCATCGAGTCCAAGTCGTCGTAGAAGTTTGAGTGATTTCATATATAGTCGATCGATTTCTTTACAGGAAAGACCATGTGGAGGAGCTCATAGAGTGCAAATGTTTGCTAGATCCTATACCATATATCATTCACTGGCTGCAAGGGACAGCCCACGCAGCGGCTCGATTGATCTGAATGAATTCAAGACCCTTTTTTCGGGTTTGTCTTTTGACAGTTTGATTGTCTAACCGAGATTCATATGTACAGTCTTCAACTCGCTCATGCTCGGGGAGCAGCCACAGGCTCCCATGCCGTGATCTTGGACTTGGCCCTAGAGAATGTCAGCATGCCACCACCCATAATTTCACATTGTACGCACGTGTTGTAGGTCTTGAAGGCTCCTCGGCTCTGGGTATAGTTGGGGATGGCCTTGGTGGGCTCAAAGTGGCGGGTACCAGGGGTCAACAGAGCATCCTCGGTAGGGGGCTTGTCGACAACGTAGCTGATCCACGAGTGCCATCCGGGCTCGATATGGGCGGCGTCGTAGTCGTGCTTGGCGTACTCGACCCAGCGCGTTCGGAGGGGCAGTTCCTCGTTGTTCTCAAAGTACTTGTTGCCCGCGCGATCGGTACCGATGAGACGACCGTACTTGGTGTCACCTGGACTGGTCAGATAGGGTCGAGAAGAGTCATAATTGGAACGTACCGATGTACTATTCGTAGCAAACAGACGTCGTTAGTCAAGCTCGAGTGGTTCAATCGTCGGCACATACCAGCATCTGTCGGAAGTAATCCTACTCAGGGTCAGCATTATCACTCAATGGCGGTTTCCGTAAGGGCTCACCTTGATTCCAACCTTTCGCAGGTTGGACAGCGTTCGCGTAATCGTCGACATGATTGCGGTTCAGCGACAATTGACCTCGGCGTGCAACGGGGGATTGAGGGTCTTGATCGGCCTCTGACGATGAAGTGATTACCGGGACGGAAAAATACCGGCAGAACTGGTTTGTGACGGCATGCAGGTACGTACCCACAGCTTCTGAACCAGAAATATCCAGGCCATTAACAAGCAAATCTTCAACACCACGTCAAGCTTTGACAGGTACCCAATTGAGCTCCGAAATGCTCGCACGGAGCTGCACGCGATGTACGACTAGGCTCCGAGCCGCACGTCCAAAGCCGAGCGTCCCACGACCGAGGATTCAACGAAGACAGTATGGAATGTCGGCTGGTGCCCCAGCTCCGGCACCGGCGTCGAGTCCTGCGAGCGGCGTAGGTGCTCTGGCGCCGTTTGTCAACGAGTTGGACCGTCTCGCGCCGAGTTTCGATGTTCGAGGGGATCAGATACAGATTATTAGGACGCCGACCGAGTTCTACGAGACGCTAAAGGTGTGACTTTCGACGGAGTGTAGAGGAACATGGCTGATGGGATTAGGATCGGATACGAAAAGCCCAGCGACGAATCTTTCTGTCGACACTATACATTGGGAAATCAGAGCGAGAGCTTATTGAGACGTTACAAGAGGCACTGAGGAAGAATCCCGAGGTCAAGCTCAGTATCTTGACTGATTGCCTCCGTGGTACTCGAGAAGCTCCAAATCCGTCATGTGCGTCCTTGCTGGCGCCCCTCGTGGAAGAGTTTGGGGCAGACCGAGTCGAGATTCGCATGTATCACACGCCGAACTTGACAGGATTGAGAAAAGAGTACATTCCCAAGCGTATCAATGAGGGATGGGGACTCCAGCACATGAAGCTGTATGGAGTTGATGATGAGATCATCATGTCTGGGTAAGTCACCAGAGGCATTCCCATGAACTTGACTAACTTTATAGTGCAAACTTGTCTACCGACTACTTTACAAACCGTCAAGATCGCTATCATCTCTTCTCATCCAAGGAGGTGACAGACCACTTCTGGAAGATTCACTCAGGGGCCACATCGTTCAGTTTTCTCGTTCAACCCTCAGAGGAACCAGCAGGCTTCAGTCTCTCATGGCCAGCAACAAACTCGGCTCCTTCACCTCTCGAGAAGCCCCAAGCTTTCATCACGCGCACTACATCAACACTACAGGCCTTGATACATCCCACCTCCAAGCCGACTCAGGACATTTCAGATACTAGGGTTTACATGCTCAGTCAGATGTCCCAGGTTATGAAGCCCGATACATCGACTGAACTTCCCATCATCACTCACATTCTCAAAACCCTTGCCTCACCCGCATATCGCGACTCTTCGTGGACATTTACAGCCGGTTACTTCAACCCAGCTCCCTCCCTGACAAAGCTCCTCCTCGGCACCGCCTCGACTTCAAATACAGTCATCACCGCTGCCCCAGAAGCAAACGGATTTTACAAGTCCAAGGGCGTCTCTGGACTCCTTCCAGACGCTTACACGCTGCTCGCTCGCCGCTTCGTCCACCGCGTGCACCACGAAGGTCGAGATGAAGACATCACCCTCAAAGAGTGGCGTCACGGCATGGTTGGTCAGCCTGGAGGATGGACATATCACGCAAAGGGCCTTTGGGTAACCATGCCTGGCGATAAGCATCCTGCCATGAGCATCATCGGAAGCTCAAACTACACAAAGCGAAGCTACTCTCACGACCTCGAAGCTGGTGCCCTGATTGTTACTCGCGATGAGGGCTTAAAGGCTCGGCTCGCAGATGAGCAGCTCTGGCTTCAGGAGCACGCGACAAAAGCGACAAGAGACGACCTTGCCAAAAACGAACGAAGAGTAGGACTCAAGGTCCGAGTCGCCATGTGGATCGTCTCCCTCGTTGGCGGGGCGTTGTAAACATAATGTACCATGACTGTAACACTTGATATTGTAGAATAGACAGTAGATGGAGGCGTTGTTGACGGGTCTATGACATGATACCCAACTTTCAACCTTGCTCAAATCATATCTTTTTGACGTTCAGGTTGTATACACAATAATACAAGGCTATTCCTACATGGTTCTTATGCCCCAATCACCCTTGTCCCTGTGGGAGCTCCTCCCTTGACAAGACCCTGCATCACAACCCGGCTCACAAGGTCACTCTGGTGCTGCTCAATCATCTCCTTGAGCACGCTCCTCTCCAGTACCACCTTGCCCGTCTCCAGGAGATCCTTGACGTCCACATCCTCAAGGTCCAGTGCTCGACCCTCCCAAGGGACCTGCTCCATAGCCTCGAAGAGAGCCTCGCGGCGGTTACCCGTCACAAAGAGAGTGCGACCGCTAGCCCGGCCAAGACCCAGGTTACCCAGCATGCCTGTCATGTACTTCTTGAGATACGTCTCCCTCATGCCGTCCTTGAAGTACCTTCCAGCAAGCAGCTGAAAGTCGGTCGGCAGAGCAAGATCCATACCATCCTCACACACAATCAAATCACCCTTACGATAACGATAACTCAACGCAGTGCGCCAAGCCTTGTCGTAAACCTTTCGGTTAAGACCAGTTCCAAAGTCGCGAGGCTTAGGTCCAAACACCTTTCCACCACCACGGAGGAGAGGACTCTGCTTGGTTCCCAGACGAGCACGACCGGTTCCCTTCTGAGGTCGCATCTTGCGGTGCGAGCCGTTGATCTCCCAGCGGTTCTTGGTCGAGGCGGTTCCCTGGCGGGTGTTGTCGCCCTCGAAGACGACGGCGAGGTGGAGAATATCGCGGCGGAGGGGGAGGTAGAGGTGGTTGATGGACCATTGCTCGAGGGCTGTTGGCTCGAGGGAGGGGAAGCTATGGATTGTGAGGGGGACGGTCGAGACTGGGTGTGTCAGTGGAGGTTGGTTCGACAGTAGGTGGGAGACTGACCTGGCTTCCATGACTCCAGAATGCCCTGAGGGGTATCGGCAGACTTGGCGACAACAGGGGCATCAGTAGAAGACACTTCTGTAGCCATTGACCTTGTGAATGTCTTGCTAAGAGCAGCCGGCTATAGAACATTAGATGCGAACACCTCGAAAGACTCTTCCACTCACCCTAGCAGACACCCGGAGGGCGCCCATGGCCTCGGCTAGGCAACCAATTCCCTTGCCCGCCATGGTTTTCAATTCCACGTATGCTCCTTCTGTCGTGGATTGGCGTCGGCGTTTCACAGACCCAAAGAGTGATGCCGTTGTTGGTTCCGTTTCCTCAAAAACCGTGATGCTCAAAAAGTGGTTCGGCATCTTCCGCCTCCGGTCCCCGACTTTTTTGTGGGGCTGAGCCATTGCAAACCATGCCCAAGCTTTTTCTCGATATTGACGATATCCAACCGAGAACGACGACCTCGAACTACCCCTCCACAACGCTTCCAACATGTCGCGTTGTCAGGCCGTCGTGAGGCCGCTCGCACGGCAGCTACGGCCGCAATGCGTCGTCCGACCCTTCACCACAGCCATCCCCCGGCCCGCCGAAGTCGAGACGACGACGACTCCCACACCCGCAGAGACGAACCCGCTCGACCTGGATCCCAATACCGTTCTTCCCGAGTTTGAGGCGCAGGTCATCAAGGCTGGAAAGATGCCAATTGGCTCCCGTCGTCGTCGTGTCGCCATCCGAACTACCGGCGACCTCCCCTTTGAACACCTGCCTTACCAGGCTTTCCAGGAAGCACGCAAGATTCTAGCCGCGGATCGGGAGGAGAAGCTCGCCAAGATCACACAGGAGGTCCAAAAGATTGCTTTCCTTGAGAAGAAGGATCCCGAAAAAGTTCAGGGTGGGCAGAAGATGAAGGATGTCAAGCTGGCTAGTCTGCGGAGACATGTCGACAAGCTCAAGATTCTCGCCGATGCCAACGATCCCATCGTCAAGAAGCGATTCGAGGACGGTCTGGGTACGCAATTGAGTCAATTGAGATGTTATCACTGTAACTAACAATCCCAGGCGACATGAACAAGCCCATCTACCGCCACTACGCCGAAAAGAAGTGGCGCTCCTACGACCACCGCCTCATCACCCAGCGAATCAAGCAGTTCAACATCGTTCCCGACGTCCTCCCAAAGCTCGAGCCAACCGCCGACGTCCAGCTCTACTTCCGCAAGCTCAAGATTCCCCCTGGACAGATCGTCGACAGCCTCGTCAGCGAAAATGCCCCTAGACTGCGCGTGCAGGTCTTTGACAAGGGAGAGCGTCTGGTTACCGTCGTCGTCGTTGACTCGGATGTTCCCGACCCGGAGAGGGATACCTTCTCCAAGCGCTGCCATTACTTGGCTGCCAACATTCCTCTCAGCCCTGCAGACACTTCTCTGCCCCTGAGCAGGATAAAGGCTGAAGACCAGCTCGCCGTACCCTGGCTACCCGCCTTTTCCCAGAAGGGAGCACCCTACCACCGTCTGGGCATCTACCTCCTCGAGCAAAAGCCCGGCGAGCGTGTCGACGTGGCCAAACTCAAGCAGCTCTACTCCAAGCGCGAAGGCTTCTCCCTCAAGTCCCTCCGCGACAAGTTCAGCCTCACCCCCTTCGGTTTCAACCTCTTCCGATCCGTATGGGACGAAAACACTGCCTCTGTGATGAAGCGCCACAACATTGAAGGTGGTGACGTCGAGTTCCGACCCACGCGCGTGCACAGCATGAAGCCACCTGTCAAGCCTCGCGGATGGGAGGCCAAGCGCCAGGGACCAAAGTATCGCCACCTTTGGAAGTACACCAAGAACATCAGGGGTATTTCCAACTCGAGGGGTTGGATCAAGAGGAGGTAGAGCTAGGGGTTTATGTGTATCATATCACTGTACATTTAGATGGAGTCAATGTAGGACTACAAGACGAAAAAGAAAAAAAAAATATGCAACTCATGTGCTACGATGAATAGAGTGTCGATGAGAATAGTATTATCTGTGAATTCACCGTCATGTATCCAATCTACCAATGTACAGTAGTGATTGTTGCTCAACAAAGGGATATCTACCAATATCAAAGACCAAAGACATGTCGTAATTAGAGTTTAAACCTCAAGCACATCAACCAGTAATCGTCTCTCAATCTCATTCTCTCTCCAATCAAACACTCCCAACCGCTGATCTTGCCGTTTCACATCACGGAAGCTTTCCCTTTTGATAGAGCTCCTCCGTGGCGAAACCACATCGCCACAACCCTCACCTGTCAAAACAAAAACCTGGGCAGAAAGTCCCAAAAGGTCGATCAATATCCTATTTCATCAGGATCCATTAAAGCCCAACGAGGGGGTCCCAACTTTGTGGCAAAATAGGGGTCTCGCCACCCACCATGGGTAAACTCAAATCTTTGATAAATCCCATATCCCCGAGATCTAGACTCTCAACTTCATTCTCACGTGGACATCATCCTCTGCCCCTAGAATCGGCAGTTCTGTTCGGGTTCAGTTGTCTGGTGGCAAGTTGTGCTTGTCCTCGTGTTCAGTGCTGATGTCCATGACAGGTTACAGTAGTCTCAGTTATAACAAATCGGAGAATATCCTCCAACGGTCTAAATCATGGCATTGGTAAGGTAAAACCTATTCCAAAGTTGGAGCCTATTTCCTTTGTTGAATATTCGAGATTGTTTGTACACTCGCCACATACACATCTGCCCTATGCCATTGAGTTTGATTTATAGGCGAGACTCTTCCCCAGTCTCTCTTCAGTGTAACTCTAGTTCCCCCTTCAACTCAGTCATGTCAAGAAATAAGCTCCATATGAGACCTGTTTGCCACCTGTCATGGCAGATAGCACACTCCACGCAAAACACGTCAAATCAAAATCAAACATTCGTGAAAGCATCAAATCATCATCCATCACAAACACGCTTTGCCCCCTTTTCCAATCTTCATGCTCATCCTTTCAAACTCGTGCTTGACAACCATCTTCCAGCGAAGTCGCCAAGGGTATAAAACGCCATGCAGCAGAAACTCCCAAGGCAGAATTTCATTCAGAAATCTGCTGCCTGCCCAACTCCGTTTTGACATGGTGTTTCGTCTTGTCCCCCTCTTGTCCAGTATCCTCTATAGTATCATCGTTCGTGATCCGTTTTGAAGGACACGTGCCCATCATCTACTTCTGCTCCCATTGATTTGCCCTGGTATCAGGCGTTGCTTGGGAAAATCAAAGAAACATAGACACTCGACTCGTGATCGACATATCCGTCGAGTTTGGTGGGGCAGAGTCAAGATAGAGTCTCCTTGTTTCTCCCTTCAACTCCGCAGGCGTTTGACTGTCGAGCATCTTGAAGCAAGTGCGCTGCCTTTTCATATTTCATCGTCGACTCGTTATCGTTAATAACTCTTAATCCAACATATCGTCGGGCATGTGGTCATAGTTGATCTCTGACCCTGTCGATTTTGCTATCGTCATGACTGGAGCACAGTTAGCATTATCCTCCAAGTCTGGAAAGGTCATGACTCACCACTTGAACTTCGACGACGGTCATGGTGGCAGCAGCTGATACCATTACAATGCGCCTGGCCCGTGTGGTGCTCAGCTGCCGTCCGCTGAACAAACTTTCTCGCCTCATTCTCTATCCACTGGTTGATGTTGGAGTCGTTGCAACCAGCATGTTGCATCAGTTGGTTCTTCATCTTGCTCACTTCTCCAACAAGATCGTTGTATTCTGTCTGGAGGGTCGAGTGTTGATGCTCCAGTTCATGTCTTGTCTCCTCCAAGTTGTTCACCCACTCCTTCTTCTTCTGTCGACACTTGGACGCTGCTATCCTGTTGCGCTTCAAAAACTTGCTCCTTTTTAACGACTTGTCGTCATTCATATCATCATCCTCCTCATCTTCTTCGAAAACTGGTTCTTTTGTAGCTAGTCGACGTGGAGATGCGGCTGATGCTCGTCGATGGTGCGAGTTAGTGCTCCTCGTGCTCTTTCGAGCCTTGGTATTCGTCTCTCTCGCCATCGAGTTGATAGATGGTATGGAAGACTTGCTCGAGGTACGTGATGTCTCGAAAACTGGTTCGCTTGATGTGGTTCTTGGCGATGACTGCGTCTCGGTCGGGGGTCTCGGGCTTTCCGTGGAGGTCGTCGGTACCACGGTTGACAACTCAGGGGGGAAGAAGCCAACTGGGTTACTCAAGGCTGGATTCCACATGGTGGGATTCACCATAAATTGAGTATCCATGGGCCTGGAGAGGGTTGGCATCAGGTCCTCGGTCGTGCACGCGTTGAGCATGGGGTCGATGTTCGCGTCGTCAGTGGCAGCCAACAAGTAGTTGTCGCCGAACTGAGTGGACTCGTCTGCAAAGCTGTTGCTGCTGTTCATGTTGACTGTCCTGGTACTTGTCTAAAAGGCCTGTTCAACGTACTGTTCCTGGCGTGGTAGCCTAGGCCCCGAGGGTTGACTCTACGTTCAGAGCGCGCGAGACTATCGCGGCAGATCTCTTAAACGATGTCAATCTGATGTCTTCTCAGGCACAGGCACAGACACAGTTCTCGATCGAGTTTTGCGGTACCGGTTTGGGTCGAGGACACAAGAAACGGATAAGGGGGGGTGTGTGTGTGGCGGGTTTCGATAATGGCTGAGCGACCAGCTTAGAAGGGCAGAATCCAGGAACGGGTGGCAAAGTTGTCAACCTAAAAGGGGCGATATTGTCGATTGATTGCCCGAGATATTGGCCGAGTTCGGGTCCAGAACCCGTCCTTGAAAGATCAAGAGAAAAGGATGAAGAGGGAGGGTTGTGTCGCAGCTTGAGAGGGTGGAGGAAGGCCACAGAAGCCAACCAGGCTGAACCAGGGCCAGCGCCAGCGGAGAAACCGATCCTGCTCAAGGAGACACCTCCGATGACCGACGCAAATAGTCGATTCCAGACACAGGTACCTTGAATAGATTGGTCAAGCCTTCGGTCAGTTGGAGGCGAATCTGCCTCGTTTCGTACTTGTTGCTGCTGTTTGATTATTCGTCCGGAGAGGCCGTAGACGTCCGCCACACAGCCAATCGTCAACAACCGAAGATCTATTGGAGAGATAGACTTAAAGATATGATTAACTAAAGCCACACGGCTAAGCCACGAACCCGGAAAGAGTACCTGTTCTCGATCGATGTTGCTGGGTAGAGGCGAGTATGCTTGATTCACAAGCTGGGATTGATGTAACAAGTCGACAGTTATATGATGTCCACGCGGGACGCGACCATTAGTGACGGGTGCTTGCGTCACTGGTCTGTAAGGATGTATCGGTTGACTCTTTACAGTGACAACCCGGGGTCGAGGGAGTAAAGCTAAGGGGGTGGAGGTCCAAGGCACAGTAGAGCAGCATGTAGAGTTGACTCAACCAGTGTCTGCAAACCGGACATGTCCGGGGACTATCATTCGCAACTGATGGGGAGAGCTTCTGGAAATGAACCAGGGTGTGGAGAATGTACACTATAAACGACAGTGGGAGTTGACTGTGGAACGTTGCAAGTGACTTTGAAGGCCAGATGCCCCGCTTTGTTGGCTTCCTTGTCCGCGAATGGCAAGCAGAGCGCAACAATTACTGTGCTGTACAGTACTGTACAGTACGGCGAGGAAGTGTGATACGTCAGGTAGATTTGGCTGAAGATGTCAGCTTCGAGAGCGGCGGTGCGCTAATGGAATGTCATCCCGTCTCTGTCCGCAGAGGAGAAGTGGAAACGAGGTGATGGTCTATCTAGATGATGGCGAGCTTGGTGCTCATGACGGAAAGGTGTCGACGCTAAAGCTTTACCGGCGGAATAAAGACAGCCGCAGCTACAGTAAACGATTAGCAACTCATCTCTAGTGGTATCTGCACCAAATGTCTGCGTCTGCATCTCTTCCAACCAGTAACTCAGAACGGACCTGCTCCGTGGAAATGTCGGTTCCTGGAGGCCGACCAATGGTTAGCCGGAGCAAAAGCCATGTACTCCGCAACCTTGCACAGTGCTAGAGAGACTGTGCTCTCGAGACTTGTCGTCCATACAGTACACAGGTACGCGGCTCAGAGCTGAGGGTGTGGTCACATCCTCGGGATACGGCCCTCCAGCTGTGGCGCTCAACATCTTCGGCCCCATCTCGAACGGCGCTTTGGTTCAAGATGCCCTGTCCGGCGTCCCGGATAGTTATCCTGATGAGGGGTACATATTCCCAGACAGGGAGGTCCTGGGTAAACAGGGCAGTGTGTTTTTGGCTTGTGCTGAAATTCTTCCATCCAGGCACAAGCTCGAATCAAGTGAGGGGACCGGGCATCAAGGCGATCAAGCGCATTCAGGGTCCTTTTGCGGCGTAGTTTCATGTCCGATTCCAACTCTTGGACACGGTCACCAAGAATCCCACAGCATGCGCAATGATGTGGGCTCTCCAGAAAAAAGGTGACAGCTGGGCGATAAATCTTTGCCATCTGAGAGGTGGGTTTCCGGAAAGAAATCTGCCTGCCGTCATACTCATGAGAAAATTCTCCTTGTGTTACCACGGTGCGATAGTTTTCTCTCGCCGAATGAGAAAGAAGAGCGGTCGATCTTCAATTGGCAGGTTTCCAACAGACGCAACGAGTAACGATCGTCTGGGGCCGCCTTTTCTTTAGACTGACCACTGAACTGTGAGGGGCGTCGTCAGATGCTTCTCAGTCAGATGCAAAATCCCGTTTTCAGGGTCCATCCAACTCCCTCCTAGGGTGGTGACACCTTGAGTGAGCCAGGTTTGCTGTTAAAACGGTCCCTGTACCGTTTCTCATCTGTGGCTAACGGAACCAGGGGTAATTTTGCAGGGCCACCAGTTCGCAGGCAATTTCGTACACACACGCCTCTTGTTACATCGTTGTAGATGCTGCAGCTTTTCAACAAGAAAATTTCGAATTGTTTGTCGTGGAAAATGCTTGATCGCACTCAATCAGGCTCCGGAGGTTTTGATCCGGAGTGTTTACTCCGAGGACTCTCTGCAAGCGGTGCGGGGTCCAGTTGAAGCGACGCCAGGAAGGCAATGCTAGCAAGAGACAATGGAAAAGTCTGCAAAGAAAACAGGGAAAACAGGGAAAACAGGTTATCGAGGGGCTGACATGGCTTGGCTAGCGGGGAATTGGTTAGAGCCGGCCTTCGGGGGACACGGTCGGCGCTCCGGGAGATCCCTGGGGTGGTAGCGGTGGTTTTGATGTGCTCGCTTTTCATGCCACAACAGGCAAGTACCAGGTCATCCATGGCAGGTTCATATTTGCGAGATTCGTACAGATCTGGAGGTTGAGGTGATGCTTGATGCTTGAAGATCATGTAAAATAGAGCTGTCTGCCTTGGAGCATCAGGGTGCTGTTAGAGGTACAGTAGCACGTGCACAGTCACCTGATAATAATCACTCTCAGCCATTCGTACCACGTGACCTCGCGACATCTAGGTTCAAACGCGCTCTGCCCCTCCCGCGGTTATCGCCAGCAGCCTCACCACTTTCCTTGACGCCCTCGCACTTCATCGTCCACGGCCTTCATCTTCTTTTCAGCCAAACGTGCAGAGCCACTCTGTCGGTCTCTTCGCACGCTCTTATTGCTTTTCTCTTCATATCCGTTCTTCGCAGGCGAAAACCAAACGCAAACATGGCAGAGCAAATGTCCACCCCGCGCATCACTGCACCATACCTCGACAACTTTGTCGGTCGAGTCATCATGCTCGTCGGCAAGGTCACGCAGCTCCGGGGTGACCAGGCGACTCTGGACTCTGATGGCACGGTCACCGTGTTGCTGAACAGGGTACGTTGAGCAATCTGTTGTCAGCCTCCCGGCAGCAATGTAACCTCGACATGGAAAGCTAACAAGCACTCCAGGATGCGCATCTCGCCAATGGAAACTCTGTCCAGGTCATTGGAAAGGTCAACCCGGACCTGACGATCAAAGTTTTGACGTCCCGGGATCTGGGGAACAGCGTGGGTAAGTACCATCATCTGTCGTCACCATGACCGTTGCGCGCTTCTCAGCTGCGTTTAATGCGCCTACCTCGACACCTTTCTTCATGCCTCAGTGTGACATTCTGTATGAATGCTCTTGTAACTAACTAGCATAGACTTTGGCCTTTACTCCTCTGTCGTCGAGGCTACACATCGACACTCTTCCATCTTTGTTGGGAATTGACTTGGGCAACCAGATCATGGCCCTGCCCAGTCACAGGCTTACACCCCCCGTGTGGCCATGGTCTGGACCTCCCCTGAAGAGTCTAGGACTCTCTCTCTCTCCTCCCACCAACGACAAGCTTCTTACGATGAACGAAACGCAAATTCAAACACCATCTCCCCTGGCTCCCCCTCAACCTCCACTATCAGATCTTCTAGACCTGCCCGTGAGGCGTATGCCGCTGCCCAGAGATTGCAGCGGACGACGAATGGATACATCAGACCATCCACATCAATGTCCTTTACAACTTCGAGCTCCGACAGTATTCTTGGCCGCAGCTTTGAATCTCGATCTCCTAGCCCTTCTCCATCATACATATCTCGAACACCAACTCCAACGCCACCACAACCCCTCTTACAGTCCCTCCCTTCCCCCCCAGAAGATGAAGGCTATCCATCATATTCGACAGACAGATCGCAGACATCCGCCTTTACGCAGTCGAATCAGAGCCAACAAACCTCACAGCAAAGCTCCAGCTCTCAATCTATACCCTCCGCTCAGCCCTACACCCCCGTGGCTCCTCTCTCCCCTCAGTCAATGTCATCTCCAAGCCTCCTCCCATCCCCGCCCATGACACAGCCACGAGACGACCCCTTCCAGACATCTTACCCGGCGCCAGTCCCCGCAATTCCTCTCCTCTCCCCGCGACGCCACCCCCGTCCGGCTGCCCACCGGTTCCCCGCCGGCCCCTCGACGACAACTCCGAATCTCGACGATCCAGACTCTGCGCTGCTCGATTCTGTAATCGAAGGAATCGGGCGAATCCATGTGACAATGGGCAGAGACGATGCAGGGAGGTGGCGAATCAAGAGACCGCCTGACATAAGATCATAGCATGCTCCCCATCTCGGTCCTATTTGCCACATTGCGTACTGGGGATCCGGAAGATTTTATCAGTAGACACGACACAGTATACACTGTTCTCTCTTGTCCCTCGAATCTGACAGGACCCCGCGTCGAGGCAAAAACGATTCTAGGAGGGATCGACACTCGAAACCCAATCATTGCCGGCCATGCGCACTTGAGAATTAAGGGTCCAGTTTGGAATCAGCGATTTTTTTGCCATGGCATTTGGGACCGGCAAATGCAGAAAGGGGATCGAGATTTCAAATACCCCAAAAGGACCTGTCACAAAGACGTCTCTTCATGTACATACTACACAGTGAAGATTGGCTTCTACGGTTCCAGAACAGATGACACAACCATTGCAGACCCTGCATTGATGATGAATGAAAAAGATTATCAATTTGCCCGATGGCGATACCTGGTCCCAAGTCTTGATATCCATACACCTCGCCACCTCCTGACCTTGACGCTCTAGACTAATGTGAATAATCAAAATGTGCCTGCTATAGCCGTCGCCACCAGGGGCTCACGACCAACTCAATGGATCTAGACCCTTCCTACGCCTTAAACTCCCTCAATAAGATATCTCCCTGGATTGGCTGCCTTCCGTCCTCTGTCAAACGTTGCCCTTGTTTCTCCTCGAGATGCAATAGTTCCTGTGCCGCCATCCAAATCTCAACCGCACTTTGGTTGACATCTTTTGCCGCTCTGTTAGAAACGTTCTGGGCCCGTCTAGCTTCAGATAATGGAGGACTGTCCGGAGCGCCATCCGTCTTTCCCGGACCATGCAGACACTTGCGAATTCGGGCCGTGACAACGCCAGCATCCTCTGTTCTCCTAGAACCATCACTCTCGTACCTCGTAGTTCTTCTTCCTGAGACCAATGTCTGTCCCTCTCTCGATTCATTCTCGTGATCCGTGTCGATCGCGTCGTCACTCAAGTCGTGTGGCTCTATTGCAGTGGCCGCCTCCTGAATACCCCTGAGTCGAGCTGTGAATCGTTCAAACACCTTGATCCTTCGTTCTGCAGCTTCTGCTCTCTCCTTCCACATCTGTGCCTCCCTCTTTGCCTCTCTGAGTTGTTGGCTTAGTGTTCCCACGTCAGCATCTTCTTGAACCTCGAGTTGTCTTCTTAGATGAAGTGTCTCTTCTGTCTTCTGGTGCAGCTGACGTTGAAGGGTTCGGATCCGTGCAAGTAGAGTTGTTGCACTGCCGGGTCGTGAGATGAGGGTTAAACTGCCATGAGTGCTCCTGGAGGTGGATTGGCCATCTTGCAGGTTAGATGACGATGATGAAGGCCGGATAAGGTGGAGATGGTGAGCAATAGGGGGTTGCTCGGGGTGTGGGATCATGGTCCCCAAACTTGGTGGGTTCTGCAAGGAGACCTCGGGTGCATTGTCTCCCGGCAAAGGCTTCCTGGGTGGAATTGTCTGACGGTTCGCCAACATTGCAGAATGTTCAGACTGTTGAAGTTGGACTGCTCTGAGGGCTGCCTTTTCACCAATGGAGGCTCTTAACTCGTAGTCGCGAATGCTGGGGCTTTCAGATGGGTGTTGGGATTTGTTTGGTGTCGAGATATTGGGCAGACTGTGCCGTCCCAATGTTGAACCTGAGCTTGAATGTCGCATGGCCTTGGCAGGAGATGATTGTGAAAAGCGAGGTATAAAGCTGTGTGCCATGCCTTCAGACTTTGTTCTCGGTGGTGATGAATCAGTAGAGCATGTGCCACCTTCAAACCTAGCAGCCATGGCTTTGACGTTTCGTGGTTTGTTGGCTACTTCAGATGCACACCGTCGCAGGGACGTCAGGGGTTGTCTCTTGGGGATAAAAGAAGTCCATGAGGGAGAGTCCGGCAGAGGTATTTCCTCTGGTGGTTTGCCAGAATAGTCTGTCTCTTGGTGCTTAACGTCTCGAATACCTTCATCCAACTCACCAGGGTGTTGGGCCTGGGTAGAGATGCTTGATTCGTGAATCTTGGGCAATCCTCCCCCCGGTGTTCCTGGAAAGGCACTCTAGGCCGCTCTAAGAACCTCGGGGGAAGACACCCCGTGGCACGAAACATTCTCCTCGGTTAGATTAAGAGGTGTTTGCATCGGCGAGTAAAACTCCCTTGGCGTTGGTACAAGGGAAGCATGGTCCGCAGGTGCTTTGCTGTCTCGTTGTGTAACCACATTTGAAGCAAAGTAAGTATTCTCGCCGTTATGAATGGGCTCTTCCATCTTGATGTCCAGAAGTCCTTGCCTCTCAGTGTGGTGGCCGGCAACGGAGTTTCTTTGGTGCTCTGCTGCATCCAATGCTTCTAACTGCTTCATCTCCTCGGCATGAGCCTTAATCGCTGCCTCTAGGGCCTCTTGTTCTGAGAACTCTAGATGGATAGATTGAGAGTCGCGAAAATCTGTCGCTGTTGATGATTCGGTAGTTGTGTCTGGCCACTCAACAGCAACTGGTTGATGGCCAGACTTCTTTCGATGTTTATCTTTTGCTGGGTTCTTCTTCCTTCGTATCGCATTCTTTCGCTCGATGGGCACATCCTTGGTTGCTTTGGGTGGCTTGGATTTGGGGGCGTTCGCTGGATCTGGTCTCTGCTTCGATTGCAGGCGAGAAGGCAAGCTAGACCTTCTCGAGAAGCCCAGCAGTGTCGACTCCTCCAGCTTGCCACTCAGAACATCTGTTAAGGTCTCTCCAATTTCTCTAGACCTAGTAGAGTTGGCTCTCTGCTCAAGAGGTGGCATGGATTCTAGTCTCGACGAGGTGTTGACATGCCCAGGTCGACGGCAAGGCGTGCCATCTTTTCCCTTACCAGAGACAGTGCGCCTGGTCAGGCTCTGTGCATCTCGAGAACTGCCATCGTCTGGGCTAGTCTCTTCGACAGTTGGACTGAGTATACCCACGCTGGGTCGCGTCACAAGTCTCGTCGATCTTGGGCTACTGTGGCTCCTTGATCGTTGTCTTGATACTCCGGGCGTCGGCGTTGCCAAACTTGGACTTCCCTCCCTAGGTACCTCTTCGTGTCCACTGCTCCAGGTCTGGTCCCAACCTTGAGGTTTAGCGAGGACAAAGTTGGACTGAGATGATGGCAAAGACTCGTGTTGCCAACCAGGATTGGGCAACTCTTCTTGTCGATGAACATCCAGAGACTTCATCTGCCGTACCACATCCCGCCAGTTGGAGATGAGCATTTCTGCAATAGTATTTGCAATGTGGATCTTGTCTACCGTGGGAGGGCGAAAGTCCTTGGCCTCGGACGTCCTCCCCCTGCGACGGTCTTTGTGCAGTTTCGGGGATCTCAGGGGAAGCACCAATAGTCCTGATTTCGGGGCGGCCAGTTTCATGGTGTAGTGTTCCAGCATGTCTCCCAATAGCAGTGGCCCAAAGACTATGCCAAGCGCATTGTATCCCATCAAGTCTGTAGTCGGCAGCGGGTGTCCTGATTCATCCTCCCTTGGTGCAGTCTCGGCGTGTCGTCCAATCAAGCTGAGTAACCCAAATACAGCGCAGATGAGCTCTCTTCGAAACTGCGACTCGACTGTTGCGACGGCCAGGGCAATGAGTCGTGCCCGTACCCTGGACTGTTTCGTACGAGTGAGTTCAGGGTCTCCTTGGAGCTGGGAATTGACAGCAACAAAAGCATCAAAAAGAGACAGTGACCCAAGGATGCCGCCAGGTATGACTGAGAGAAGACGTTTAAAGGTTGAAGCGACATCGTTGACAGAGGCATGAACATGTGTTGGGAGGGTTGGACATCGGACAGTGCCCGTGATGCCAACATTGCCATGTTCTATGCAACAGTAATAGTCATACAGGGTATTGACAACCCGAAAGGATCCCGGAATGCGAAAGATGCCTCGAGTCGGAACATTTTGAGAGAGGTAATGCGCAGTAGCACGGATGCTGGTCGGGAGGATAAGAGCAGACGGGGCGTACTCGGACGGAAGATAGAGCGTACTCTTGCCGCAGACTCGTACCATTGTCTGGATATCAAGCCTCTTGGGGGATTCGTTGCGGTGTAGCAGACTGTGGGCAAAGTCCGAGACGCTTCGCTTGTGACGGGGAAGTTGATGTACTGGTGCCTTCATCGATGCAGGCTGACTAGAGACGGACCGTAGGATGCGCCGCAACCATGACGGTTTGCGGGGACTTGTAGGCTGGTTTGTCTGAATTGTTGTCAGTCTTGAGGAGCAAACAGGGAATCAAGACTTACAGGATTCCGAAAGTCAAAGTCCTCAATGACCAAGATCCGTACTCCGTGCTATGGTCGTCAGGCATGTTGATAGCCCCGTATAGAAAAGCTCCTCACCTTGGTCGCGAGGCGATTGTATTCTTGGACAAACGATGCGCGATCCTCCCATTCGTCTGTATCACTCATGATACCATGATCGCCACTGCTCGTCGTCCATGTCCTGCTGGTATGCAATGTCGGCCCTCGATCCGTCCGAGATATAGGGCCTTGAAGAGACCGGACACTCCTTGAAGGCATCAATATCGTCCGGGGAGCATCTGGAGGAGAGTCACAGCCCAGAGAATCTGGGGAAGGCTGATCCATGGGTGGCCAAGATAAGGGATCCAACACAAGTAATATGCGGCTAAGGCTGACGATTGGGCGTAGCTGTATTAAGATGTCGCGTCTCGATGCGCGCAGAGAAACAGGGACAGGGACAGGTCAGGTCAGTTGGTGTTGAGCGACGGACGAAAGAGGCAGGCTCATGTGTCACAGCGGCGATGCGGAGCTCGAAGTAATGGCAGCTTCATTGCGAAGAGAATTGGGAAGGCGCCGACAATAGCGAAAGGACAATAGCAATAGCTTCAAAAATGGGTGCAGTTGCTGCCAGTGGCTTGACAGTCTATTGCCAGCAGTTGCGAGCAGTGAAGAAGAGTAAAAAAAGGGCAGACGACGTCAGCGATAAAAAAAAAAAAAACCAAGAAATACCGGCAGACGACGATGAGGGATTGGAGGGAGCACAAGGCGAGAGACGAGCCACAGAGGATGAGCGGCAGGCGAGGTACAAGACACTGACGTGCACGAACTGAACGGTTGCGAGTTGATGATGATTTGAGCTTCTCTTGATGGCTTCTGGAAGCTGATAAATCAGGTCAGATCAGTCATGACGATGTTAGGTTCGAGATATAAAAAGAAGAGGCGTAGGTCGTCAAAATGCAGCCACCCGAAGACAGATCTATCGACGGCCCGTTAGGTACCGTCCGTCACTCGCTCACTCAGCTCCAGCTCCAGCTCAATCCCACCACCTGACCAGTCCTGTACCCCTCAGACGGCATCCTCCATCCTCCCTCCATCCAAGGTTCCATTACTGCGGCACACTTGAGCTCACATGAACCGAACCTAACCTCTCGGCCTCTCATGGCCTCATGGCACGTGCATCAGGCCGTATCGTGGTCACCTGCAAGTCTATAGGTAAGGTAGATAAGTAGTCAGAAATCCATATCCACCATGCAGCACCATCCATCCATGGTATTCATTCCATCCACATGGTTCCCCTTGCGCCGTTATATGCTTCCCCATCCTGGCTTCGTCGCACATGCAATCGTTGGCTTCGTCGTCTTCAGCATAGACATGTCATGCTCATGCAGGTCGTCAAATCAGAGCCAGTTGGTCGTGTCTTCCACCCCGTACAGCAACACATACTTGAGAATGTCCGACAGAGAGATGATACCCTTGAGCTTGTTGTCGTCGTCCACCACAATCAGACGGTGTACTCTGCTCTTGCGGATTGTGTCAAAGATCGAGTCTAGCCGGTCGTCCTCGTTGCACGTGTAGATGCCAGGGCTATCGTCTGACCTCTTGCATAACGCCTCGCCCACTGAGCCGTCCAGGTCGTCATAGTTGCCACCCTTGACACAGGGGATAACATCAACCGCCTCGAATACGTTGAGAACCCGGTTTTCCGCATCAACAATGGGAACGCAGCTGATGTTGCGGTCAACCATAAGGTGGACAACTTGAAGCACAGAACTGCTCATGCGGGCAGTGACAATGCTTCCGCCATAGGTGCCCAGACCGATATCGCGAACCGTCTTCTTCAGCAAGACCGTATTGTGCTCGTTGTTGACGGCAATGAACTTGAGAATTCGGTACTGCGTAATGACCGAGACCACCATCTCCTTACCCGTCTCGCTGTCGACGTCTATGAGGGGAATACGCCGGGCGCGCGTCTTGAGCATGCGACGGCATGCTTCAAACAGTGGCTTCGAGGGATGGACCGATACGGTCTCGATAGGGATTGCGCCGATGGCCTTTTCGATATCTATACTCATTTTAGCGACGCCGTACATATCTAGGCCCGCGATGCGGACGGGCGAGTTCGGACCGACCTCGCAGACTGCTCAAGCGGAACTGATCGAGCTTGCTAATCTCGTCGGGAAACTGGCAGTAGTATTGAATCAAATTGATAAAGTCGGTGCTCGTAAGGATACCGGCGAAGCGGGAGATCTTGGAGTCCCATAAGGGAGCTGATACGATAGCTGTTGTTGACCTGTTCAGCATGGACACGCACGTTGGGTATCGGGCGACGCACAGTTCTGGGTCAGGATGCCGATACTCTTCTTGATGAGTAGGTCCGTATCGAGGACGATGAGGCGGAACGAGAGAGGCAAGACATCGTAGCTAGTGCGAACCTTGAGGAAATCACGAATGGCATTCTATCAAAACATCAGTCTCCTAACCTGTGAGGACGGAGAAGGCTCCGGCGACAGCCCCGCGGTGGGTGATGCCACCCGGCGAGCGCAACGGAACGGGCAGACGGAAAAAGACTTGGCTCAGGTACACGACACGAGACAGCCTCCCTTGTCTGGGCGAGGGCACGAGCGAGGAATACGGGCACATACCAGACCCTGCAACTGGTCTCTGTCCAGCGGACTCGGGGGCTTGGGCTCGGTGGGCGCCATTGCGCTCCGGTTGGAAGTCCTTGGTCGGAGGTAGGATGACGGAGCGACAAACTGAGGGACGAGGCCATGGCCAACAGCGGTGGTGGAGGTGGAGGTTTCTGTGGAGGGGCCAGTCCGCGTCCGCCCGGGAGCTGTTGGAGTCACAGCGACGGGGGATTCTCTAGGTGCTGCAGCGCCTGCGCCTGTGCCTGTCGTGTCTGTCGCTGCAGCACCATCATTGGGGTTGGCGCCGGCGCGGGGCACCTCATCGTCACCCTCTCCGTCGCCGTCGGCTTCGGCCTCATCGGCCGCGGGTTCGATGATTTGAGGCTCGGGCGGAGGTTGCTGAGGCTGAGTCTCGATCTGGTCCTTGATCCACGACTGCACATGGGCCTTGGCCGGGTCGTCTTCAACCGCGTCGATTTGAATCTGCACCTGATCTCGTGTCTGGGCTTCGTTCAATTTGTCGCCTCCCTCGAGGGATTCATGCCCGCGCGCGGGTTCGGTTTCTGGATTTCCCTCCATTCCAAGCAGAGCCCCTGTTTCCTGGTGTTGCACAACGTCGCCGCAGTAAACCGTCGGCGTCGCGCACCTTTGTCTCTGTGGTGGTCAATTCGGAGGTGATGGCAAGGGGGAGATGAAATTGCTGGGTTCTGGTCAAGGGCCAAATACATGCGCTAAGTTGCGACGCATCACCACCTCAAGTGAGGTTGAGGAGGCAGAGGTTAGTATGGAGAGTGAGGTGATGTAGCCAAGTTTGTGCCACCACAGCTAGAGGATAAGATGGGAAGGGGGGCGTAAGTGCAAGTTACCTACAAGACCTCCATATTATTAAGAAGTTGGGTTAGAAAGTCTGTCTAACAGGAGCTGGGAACATGGAGGGAATAAGTACGAGGGCAATGCCCAACCCAAACGTAACGACTGGCCTCTGACGTCTCCCACCTGGGCTCCAATCGATGGATGGATGGATCTCTGCTGCCTCTGCCATACACCTCTTATTAGCAATCGCAATCGCCCCGGACTCGGGTTGGCCTGGCTCATGATTTCTGATAAGAGAACCACCTCGACAGACAATTCGTCCGACATGCTTTCTACGGCTAAGCAGGCCCTGGCATCCACATGCTAACTGCGGATACTGTACGGACGAGGGCGTCATGGAGGGATCGACGATGAGCTCTTGCGTCTTGGCATGCCCTTGGTGCTTTAAACGTCCTTTTGCCGCTCATTTCTCCGTCCAGGGATTGGTCGACTTGGATTCCGGCTCGCACGACTTGGTGTGTTTAAAGGCGTCTGCAGACGGTTCTTCTCAACCGTCGGTACCATTATCGTCCGTCATGGCTCGAGTGAGTTTATTTTATCATTTATTACCATGACACCAAAATCCCTCAACGTCTGTTGCATTTGACTCACTCGGGGAGTCGGTCTGGGAGCTCTACCAAGGAGGGATCGCCAGGTTTGACGCCTCGTGTCTGACATTGCAGCCATTTTGAGGTCGTGTTTTGTTGGTTGCTCTCCGAATTCTTCCTCTTGGCGAATTGGACAACAGGCAAAAGTCTCAAATGCCATTCCAAAGGTGACATTGGGGCTGCCACGTTTTTAAACCGGTTGTGTTGGGTTGTTGATGGGTGGCGGCTAGCTCTCAACATTGGGTTGACATTGTCTGGTATGAGCAATCATCGTGTGCTGATACTCTAATTCATCTCATACTCCATGGGAATCCGAGATAGGCGAGTCAGTCATGATAATCGACCGAGTCCGGCACCACAACCCACCATCACGAGCTGTCAACGTGTTGGTGCAGGGTAGATCGGCAGCTCCTGCAGCTGCGGTTCAGTTGAATGCGGTGCAGACCGTGGCAGGGGATTCATCACAACATCCAAAAGCAATATTAAGACCTCATATCATGACAAATCGGGTTGGGTAGGTTCATAATATGTAGTCAGTGTGCTAGGTCATTATTGTATTCTGCATACATGCTTAGCTAGCCCTTTGCAAGCAAGAGCACCATATTAGATTGGATGCCCTCTGTGCTTTGTTTGTTTGGGTTGTGATACTTCCCTCAGCACTATTAGCCGCCCTCTTCTTGAGGCAGCACTACTCGAGCCAACTCAACCTCAAACCCCTCTGCCGCCAGTTGATGATCATGTTGGTTGGCCCAAAGCATCCTAGGATTCCCATACGCAGATGTGATAGAGGTCTTGGCAAGTCTTGTAAACCCTTTGAAGTATCAACAGCGACGATCCGTCGGGGTTACAGGTGCTCAACATGGACCGGTCGCTCTGCATGCGAATATCCTCGCTTACTCCAAGAAACTTGAAAAATGAGGCGTTGGAATGACAGAGATTGGGTCAGAGGGGGATTCCAGGATGGCCCCAGCTCTTTGGACGACCCACACAAGCACCGTCTGTCCGACAGGTACCTGCAACCGCATAGCAGCATATGCGCTTCTTTAGGTACCCCCTCGACAGCAACCTGCATCCCCTGCCCGCGGTCCACTACGGCGGCCATCTCTAGGGCACTAGAGACGCAAAACAACAGCGCACGTCGACCGCCACAGCGTCCCTGCGGTGGACCCTCCATCTTGAATGACCCTCTAGTGAGGTCACTGCAACGACCTCGGAAATCCCTGCAGTTACTTGATGGGGCACGCGTCGGGACAGCTCAAGCTTGTACCCACCAAGTAGCTCCCTTTGGGTTCTCGTACCTGCCTGACCGTGCACTGGACTTTCAGGGTACCTTCCTGGGCCTTTACTTGCCTCACCTGCCCAAACAGCTTGCTTCCACTTGGGCCTGGAGCTCTCTAGCAGGTCCTGCCCGGCCAGTCGCCTGTCCGTCCTGTCTGCATTGCCTGCCCGCCTTGCTTCTTCCTGGCGCGCGTCTCTTGATTCTCCATTCTTTCCCTCGCCAACGCAACGCCAACCAACTGCAAGGCCCGGATCAACTCCCCTCGAATTCATCTCTCACTTCTGCGTCCGCCATCCAAATTTCCCTCCTCCATCCCCGGCTCGGCCTCCCTTGACTCTTGTCGTCGCGCCGTTAATTGGCCTTGACCGTCCCTCGCGCCTTCGACTTCTCCTCTCCGATCTGGGGCCTCTGCCTCCGGATCCTTCTTCAAACCGCCAACCGAGCCCCCCGATTGTCGTATTCGAATCTTGTCTGGGTCCGCGTTGCCGTGACGTTATTTCCGACAGTGGCATCTCGCTTCGTCAACAACTGCATCATCAACGATTCTCTATAGCTTCGACAGCTACCTGACGCCGTTGACTTCGCCGACATCGAGACCTATCGAGTGACGATACTAGAGGCTTTGTGCCCTTTGTCGAGGCCATGGGTATCTGCAGCTCGTCTTGCTGCGGAGGTATGCTCCATCACGTCCCATGACGATGCCTGTCTGACAGCTGCCTAGGACGGTCCCGCGATGGCCTTTACGAACCCGTCCTTGCCGATAGTGAGCGGGAGGCTGTGGCCGACCTGCTCCAATACCTCGAAAACGTGAATACCCACCAGCCCTTCTACCGATGTCATACTGACTCGATGCCAGCGCGGCGAGACCGACTTTTTCTCCGGCGAACCCCTTCGTGCCTTGAGCACCTTGGTCTTTTCCGAAAACATCGACCTTCAACGTAGTGCTAGCTTGACATTTGCCGAGATCACCGAACGAGGTATGTGGATGGTCGAGACTGATGCTCAGTGACGACTTGTCATCTGCAGTATACTGATCCGTTCTAGACGTTCGTGAGGTCGACCGCGATACCCTCGAACCAATTCTCTTCCTCCTCCAGAGCCCCGATATCGAAGTCCAACGAGCAGCCAGCGCCGCCCTAGGGAACCTGGCTGTAGACAGTATGTTTCCAAGCTGACCGACCTTTCAGCAACTGACATGTGCTGTAGCCGAGAACAAGGTTCTTATTGTACAACGCGGTGGTTTGACCCCGTTGATTCGCCAGATGATGTCTCCCAATGTCGAGGTCCAGTGCAATGCTGTGGGATGTATCACGAATCTGGCTACCCACGAGGAGAACAAGGCCAAGATTGCCCGCTCCGGCGCTCTGGGTCCTTTGACGAGGTTGGCCAAGTCCCGGGATATGCGAGTTCAGCGGAACGCGACAGGCGCTCTCCTCAACATGACACATTCGGGTATGTTGTAATGCCTGAGCGAAGGGGTGTTGCTAACGAACGTAGACGAGAACCGACAACAGTTGGTCAACGCTGGAGCTATCCCAGTGTTGGTTCAGCTTCTCTCCTCGCCCGACGTTGATGTCCAGTACTACTGTACCACAGCTCTCAGCAACATTGCTGTCGACGCAAGCAACCGACGGAAGCTGGCACAGACTGAGCCCAAACTGGTTCAGTCATTGGTTAACCTCATGGACTCGACATCCCCCAAGGTCCAGTGCCAGGCCGCCCTTGCTCTACGAAACCTTGCCTCGGACGAAAAATACCAGCTTGATATTGTCCGAGCCAACGGTCTACACCCACTTCTCCGTCTCCTACAGTCCTCTTATCTGCCGCTCATTCTCTCCGCTGTCGCCTGTATACGAAATATCTCGATCCACCCTATGAACGAGTCTCCTATTATCGAAACCAACTTCCTCAAGCCCCTCGTCGATCTTCTCGGATCGACCGACAACGAAGAGATTCAGTGCCACGCTATCTCGACCCTCCGAAACTTGGCTGCTAGCTCTGATCGCAACAAGGCTCTCGTTTTGGATGCTGGTGCTGTGCAAAAGTGCAAACAGCTTGTTCTGGATGTCCCGGTTACTGTTCAGTCTGAGATGACGGCTGCTATTGCAGTCCTTGCCCTTAGTGATGACCTCAAGTCTCATCTGCTGAACCTGGGAGTGTGTGCTGTTTTGATCCCGCTGACGCACTCGCCCAGCATCGAGGTTCAAGGCAACAGCGCTGCTGCGCTAGGCAACCTCTCCTCTAAAGGTTAGTGACAGATCACATGCCATTTTGACGATGACTTACAATAGTAGTTGGTGATTACTCCATCTTTGTGCAGAACTGGACGGAGCCTCAGGGCGGAATTCATGGATATCTCTGCCGGTTCCTTCAGTCCGGTGACGCGACGTTCCAGCACATTGCTGTCTGGACTCTACTCCAGCTGTTCGAATCTGAGGACAAGACTTTGATTGGGCTCATCGGTAAGGCCGAGGATATCATCGAGCACATTCGAAACATTGCAAACCGTCAGATCGAGCCCAGCGACGAATTCGAGGATGAGGACGAGGGCGAAGTCGTCAACCTGGCCCAACGTTGTCTGGAGCTTCTGGGACAGAGCATGTCCAAGGCTCATATCGAGGGCTGATGTTTGGTCGTGGAGGTAGAGTTTCTTTTCTCATGTCAAAAGCGAAAGCGTTTACGGGGGTTCTGCAAGGCACGGCGGGACGGAACGGTGTACGGCGTCTTGTACCTTCAAGAATGATGTTTGGTTCTCGGGGGCGGATCGTTTCTTTATAGGGTTGGCATGACCCATTATCGGGCTTGTTTTATCAGTCTGTTTCTTTAACACGTCCAACCACAGTGTTTGACGGACACGATGTAGGGAAGGGTGGGAGGGTGATGGGACAGATGCAGGAGGGCTAGGGCTTTTATTCTCTTTGTACTTTTGACGACGCGCATGTGGCGGATATGGCTCCGCAGGATCAGTGATTGGGGAGGAAGACGAAGTGGAAGCGAGAGGAGAGCAGTTGTAATTAGACAGGGAGAGAAGTTTCTATACCCAGATAAGAAGACGTCTTGCATTATTATACATGGATTCTAGATGATACGGAGAAATTGAGAAGTAGTTTGAGGTTTAGTCTAATTCTGGAGGGGTTTCAAGGCCATTCTTGATCCATTTTCGCTCGTTCCATGGTAGGACCTTGGCGATGGTGGTGCCAGCGACGAGAGCTAGAGGCAAGGGGCCGAAATGCCTCGAGTCTCGAGAAGCAGGGAGGTTATCTCCTGTGATCCAGCAGTGGCCTTCAGGAACCTGGAAAGTTAGTAGTGAAGAGGCTTGAGGGGAAGCTGGAAGTACCTGGATCATCAACTCTTCACCTGGATCTCCCGGTGTCCCTACCGAGACGTAATCGCCCGGCATGCCCGTTACTCGTTTAACACCCCATTGGTTGGTAAAGATGGGAATTCGGTAGACGACAAGATCTCCGACAGAGACACCTCGGCCATAGCGACGGGTATGGTCACATAGAATCCAATCGCCGTCAACGGTAAAGGTCGGAAGCATAGAGGGACCTTGGGCTGGACTGATGGTGTAGCCGTAGGTGATGCCGAGGTGGACGAGACAAGCTGCTTTGACAAAGGATACCGTCGCACGCACCGGACGGCGTGCAAAGTGAAAGGCCATTGGGGAGGATACCCCGACGGGGGCCCTTTATGTGATGAATTTGAGTATTAGCTATGAAGCCATTTACACGGGGTCGCGAGGGTATGCGACTCGACCGGTTGGTGTTGAGATTTACAATGTCTAAGAGCTCAGATTGAAGGGTCTCGTGAGCTTCTACACAAATGATTGGCTGTTGTGTCTGGTGTGCCCCGCAGTGACGTTTCTGCCGAATCCAACCGCCCTACATCTTCAATCCCAAGACGAGGGCGACCATCAGTCAGTCTTGGTACACTCCGTGATCGGTCTCTTGAACAAGGCCATTGCCAGAGATACACACTCTTTTTCGACTGTACAATCACACTCCTTGCACGTTCAAGTGCTGCCGTAATCATGAGCAGCTTCTCGTGTCTTCAGAGCTCCCGTAGAGCTCTCTACCGGGTCTTTGTCTCCCCGCATGAAGCCCTCGCACGCCAGCTCCTCCCAGTAGCTGGAGCGACACTCTCGCCAATTCGTCAGAACCGTCTCTTCTCAGCTTCTCCTGCTCAATTGAAAGCTGTGCGCGCCTCATCCGAGCCCACACTCGTCGACCCCGATGAGCGAGGCTTCGACCGTCGGTACATGACCCAGCAGGACTGGGTCAAGTCTGGTCGCGACCGTCTCCCGCAGGACTTTGAGATTACAGACCCCAAGATTATGGTTTTTGACAATGGAAACTTTGACGGTCCCCTGCTCACAAGGAACGTCATGAGCCGCATCGACCCCTCCGAGTCCCTCCGCATGATTCAGCCCTACGTCCCCGCCGACCGCAAGGAGAACAAGCCCGTGCAGTACGCCGTATGCAAGGTGGTCAACAAGAAGGAAGAGTACGAGCGAATGCGCGAGAAGAAAGAGAGAGCACGCGTGTCGAAGCAGACTACCCCTAAGAGCAAGGAGCTAGAGCTCAGCTGGGGTATCGGAGAGCACGACCTGTCGACAAAGGTGCGGCAGCTGGAGCAATTCCTCAGCAAGGGGATGAAGATAGAGGTCATCCTCGGGTACAAGAAGAAGTCGCAGAAGAGGGTCGACGAGGCGGCTGCAGCTGACGTGCTGGCCAAGATCAAGAAGGGGATTGAGGAGGTTGGCGCGAGGGAGTACAAGGCTCAGAGCGGAGATGTGGGGAAAACACTACGATTGTTTGTTGAAGGCAAGGCCAAATAGGTTCTTGAACTGTATGAATTGGGATGGGAGAGGAATTTGTGAGTGAAACTCGCAGGGTTTATTGTATCACTAGTATCTATATCTGGGTATCTCTTACCAGATGACGAGTCTATAAGCTTGAAAAAATAGAACGAAAAGAAAGTTCATGAGGTCGTTCCAAGACCATTTTTGAGGAACCCAATTTTGCACACCTAAACTCCAGAACCCATGTCCCAGCTGTCGTGATAGCATGTCGTTGTCCTCAAAGGATCTCGTCGTCGTCGTCCACAGGGAGAGGTACTGCAGCAGGCGCAGCATCTGGTACGACAGGAGCCGTCAAGGTCTCCTCATCAGCACCACCCATATCCTCATCCAACTCAACACCCCCGTTGCGCTTCTCAACCTCGTCCACCTCAACCTCTCCCTCAGTAGCAGCAACCTTGTTAATCTCCTCCCAAGCTTTACTCCTCAACTGAATATTCCTCCCCCTTCCTTTACTCTTCTCAACCTTGCTCTTCGTGCGCTCAATCACAGCCTCAGCCATCTCGAGACCCTTCTCGTGACGTCGACGAGCCTTGGCCGACATGGCGGTCTTGCGCTTGGACTTTTTCGAAACTCCGGCAGAGTGTTGAGCGGCGAGGACGGAGGGGCGGTGAGGAGCGCTGCGAGGAGGAGGTTTGACTTCTTTTAGGGACTTGTCTGCGTCGATGCTTGGGGATGTTGCGCGACGGGCGGCGCGGGAGTGAATGGAGGGCGCTGGTAACTAACTGTTAGCATGGGTTTCGAGTCATCTATATGAGTCAACGTACCTCTCTTCTTGGCCATTTTGATCGTGTGTGCGAGTTTGAAAGGTTGTGATGTTGAATCAGTAACTATCGGGTTTGGTGGGGGTGGAGGATTTGGAAATTTTGATACCCCACAAAGATAAGAAATGCTGACCGAGACTGACCGAGCTCACCGAGGGTGCATGCGACAACCTCCAGAACAATGTAGGGATTTAAAGAGAATCTTGAACTGAATTTTGAATGAATACTATGGTGTATTATAATCGAATTTTAGGTATTGAATGTATTTGATATCATCGATATTTGACCCTTGGTACTACCTGAATAGCCCGTTTTGATGGTTTCCTAGGCTACCCGCTCACGTCTCACAACTTGCCTCCATCAACAACACATCTCGTCTCTGCCTCTTTGCGCCACTCCATCTATTGTTCCAATACTTGCGTGCTTGTTTGATATTAACAAGTGTATTGACCCGATCTATAAAAAATGCCTTTGAGATAGCTCCGAGTCCTCCCTTCACCTTTCATGACCAGCTGGCTGCCTAGGTAGTCAAAGGCGGCAACGATGCTGCCCTTCACCATATGTGTCGTCGCTGGGCTTCAGTATCTAATCCATCCGCAAAGACTGGTGAATAGCTGACACGATTTGCACCTCATTCCGCAAAAACCATGCTAACTTGTGCAAGGGTTCCATCCAAGAAACCATCAACTCGGATGCCATCATTCCCATCACTCTTCTCACAACCGACGAGGTCTTTGGTGACCTTGAAGGAATACTGCAGTTGTTTGAATCTTATGACGATGTATTCAACTCAGAATTTGGGTCCATCCTCGTAGAAAAGCCCGGACGTAGCGGCAATGATGTTGTCAACACGACCAACACAGGGCAACAGGTCTATCATCTGGATCAGATAACGGCCCTCGAAGATATGGCAGAGCTCCCATCTGGGCCATACTTTTTACACGGACCCAATCTTCATCAGGCATGGCGGCTTTATGATGACGAATTTGGAGCCTTTACTTTTGGTGTGGTACCTGATGATCTATACCAGCCTGATGAGTATGTTGTATCTGAAGAGTCTGTATCTGGCTAACATCTTCCAGATTTCAACCTCTCACATCTTCATCTCTTCAAGGAGACTCGCAGGCGATACCTGTACCCTCTCGTCTCTACCATCCTCGGCCTTCTCCCCGGAAACCCCTCTCTGGTATCCGCATCTCCATCAGCGATACAATTTCTCTCAAAGGCACCCATACCACATTCTCTAGCCGTGCATGGAAGTCCCTCTACAAGAATCCTTCAGATACAACAGCCGATTACGCACAAAAGCTGCTGGATCTGGGCGCTGTTCTCGTCGGAAAGACCAAGACATCGCAGTTTGGTACTGGGGCAGAGTGGATTGACGAGCAGGCCCCATGGAGTGCACGAGGTGATGGATATGAGAGATTGAAAGGAGTTTCTGTTGGAGCTGCAGCTGCGTCGATCGGGTACGAATGGTTGCAGCATAGTATTGGCGTTGACAGTGAGTTTGTTCATGCCTTGGAGATATGGGGCTGACGATAGCAGATGGGAGGATTGTACCCGACGGAGGGATCTATTCGATCGCCACATATCAAGCTGGCATTTCCGTTGATGAAATATGGAACACCTCCAGGTAAATTGGCACTTCAAACTACGCAACTCAACTGACGATTGCAGCTTTGACAGCACCAGGCTACTTGGCCGTAGCCTGGAGGATCTGCTCGATCTCACGACCAAGACTCTTGACCAACAGACACAGGAACCTAGGTCTATAAAGAGGATTATTTACCCTCTTGATTTGGTATCAATCGACGAAACGCAACAAGAAGCTCTCGATGGTTTTGTGACGGCCTTGGAGGAACTCCTGGGGGTCACAGTCCAAAGCATCGACATTGGTGAGATTTGGGCCGAGAACCCTCCAGACGAGGCCTCGGATGAAGAAATGCAGGCATACATGAGACATGTGGGTATTCACACCAGAGGATTCCAACTTGCTAACATTCCAGGCACCTTTTCGGTCATGGTGTTATGAGTATTCCCACGCCTTTGACGAGTTTCGACACGAATACCGGCAAAAGACCCAAAAAGAACCCTTTGCCGAATCCACGTCGCAATTCTTCTGGTCCGTCATCCCCTTTCAGTATTCAACACAACTCACCATTACCCAGGGATAAATGCAAAACAACAACGGAGACGGAACACCGAAAAGATCTCAAACGGCTCGAGATATACCGGCAATGGTTCCACGAAAACATCATGGCGACCCCCAACGCCGACGCTATCCTCGTCCTCCCGTGTGGCAAGTCGTCTCGGGTTGAGCATCGGGATGAAGCTGTGGCGTATGTATCTTTGCTTTTTTGTTTTTGCAGTGTGTCTTGGCTGACGGGAGATTTAGTCCACCAACCATCTATGAGGGAGTCGGGCCTGAGATCCTGGCTTCCATCTTGGGGGTACCGCATCTGGCAGTTCCTTGTGAGTTGTAGTTTGATCAATATTGCCGGAATGGTGCTGATGTAGGCTTGTAGTTACCCAGGTCCCTTACGAGTCCCGTATTAGTGGAAGAACAGAGTATCAGACTGTATGCGTCTCTGTTATTGGACCTCAAGGAAGCGACACGGACATTATCCAAGTCGTCAAGCCAGCATTGGAGAAAGCACATGTCCGAACAAGGGTAGAAACCGGCCGATTCGCCTTTCCAGCCGACACTTTCAGGAACGGCAGATATCCCAAGCCTGTGCCTCAACCTCCTAGCCTATCGGATGAGCTTTGACATATAATGCTCGCCCCCAACGTCACACCACCAGGCGGGAGCGGTCAGCTGCGGCGGGCGTCGACAGGAAATTTTTCTTTCCCCCAGATGAAGGTCCCTTGCCTCCCCCACACGAGATTTATTGTACGACGGCATACAGTTCGTAAAGTGTTTGGGGTCCCCGGAATATGGATGCGGCCGGTTAAGTGAAGTCCGGGGCCGGGTCATGCGGGGGGAGATACTCCCCGCTTTTGTGTTGCTGGCATGATGGTGGATATTGAGAGGTTGTGCTTGTTTTGACTCTTTGATGCTATTTCGAGGTTTGAAGTCTACTATTCAGCTAGTTAAACAAACACAATTGGTCTGGTCTCAACTAAACAAATACACACACACACCTTCATCTATAAAACCCGGCGCTTATCCCGGTCCCCCCTCTACAAGGGTCCCGCCGTTAAAACAAGCCTCAAAAGCTGAAAGGGACCGGCGCCCGGGGCCCGGGCCGTGGGGGTCACTTTGTTTGGAGAAACATTGAGTGCCCAACCAAGGTGGAGAGTCTTTGTGCAGCAATCGCTCCACTTGAGGCCCATCGCTGAGCTGGACACCTTGTCTTGCGGCTCGGCTCTTGTCCTGACTTTCCACAACTGGAGTTGAATCTTTCAACTCTCTCTACTCTTTGCTATAGCTGTGCCTCACCAATTCTTACGCTTACTCACTATATAACTCACTCATCTCCCGTCATGGCGGAACCAACAAACACGCCGGTACCGGCTTCTACACCGCGAGCCACATCACCAGCTCCCCCCGTCCCCGTCTTCTCCCACCCCGGCTCACCCTACCAAACCAAGCTCACCATGTCTTCTACTTCAAGGCCCCGAGTCCTGCACATCGGTGATCCCATCAAGTATAACCCGGACACGTACATCCGCTTCATCGGCCAGTGTGAGCTCGTGAGGCCATCTGTCGAGGAGCGGCAGCGTCCGGCATTCATCAAGGCCCTCAAGGACCGCCGATGGGGAGACTTTCAGGCTATTTTTCGTCCCTTTTGGGGTACTGGGGGTGAAATGGGTAATTGGGATGCTGAGTTGATTGATCTTTTGCCTGAGAGTGTCAAGGTGTTTGCGAGTGCAGGCGCTGGGTTTGACTGGGCTGACACAAAGCTCCTAGGCGAGCGAGGTGAGTTATACATGAGCCATATGTGAATTAGTGACTGATGGGGTGCAAGGAATCATCTACTGCAACTCTGGTCTTGCAGCTGCTGAAGCAGTAGCCGACTTTGCCATTGCTGCCATCATCTCTACATTCCGTGTTCTCCCCTGGTGTATCTCGGCAGCCATGTCAGGCGACGAGGAAGCCTTTCGGATCAACCACCGCGACGCAACACTGCAGTCGTATAACCTACGAGACCAAGCTCTTGGCCTAATTGGCTTCGGTAACATTGGCCAGCAGATTGCAGCCCGCGCATTTCACGGTTTCGGAATGGACATTCACTACTACGACGTACTCCCCAAGCCAGCACATGTCGTAGCTCCCTTGAGAGCCACGCACCACGAGACGCTCGCCAGTCTACTAGCTACAGTAGACTGTGCTGTACTCTGCACGCCCGCTGGAGACGGAACCCTGATAAACGCCAAAACGCTACCCTTGTTCAAGACCGGCTCCCGCTTCGTCAACATCGCCCGGGGTAGTCTGGTAGATGAAGACGCCCTAACAGCAGCTCTACAAGACAACCAAATCTCAAGCGCAGCTCTCGACGTACACGCCACAGAACCGAAGATGCACACCGGTCTTTTGGAGTTGGCTCGTCAGGGGAGAGTGATGCTCACGTGTCATAATGCGGGCGGAACGGTGGACACGCACAAGGGGTTTGAGGAGCTGAGCATGAGAAACATCATGGCTGTGTTGTCGGGAGGTGAGGCTATTACGCCTGTGAATTTGCAGTTTTTGAAGAAGTGAGGTATTGGGATTGGGTTTGAGGTAGGCGTTTTGGGTCGTGTGTTGGTGGGAAAAGAGGTATAAGGGTAGAATCTAGGAATAACTGTATATGAAGTCTAACTTTCTTAGCACAAATGATATGTATGTTTGATCATAGGATGCCTCCAACAGTGGAAGAGAAAGGGAGACA
Organism: Fusarium sp. MBC 441; assembly: GCA_030779165.1. NCBI lineage: Eukaryota > Fungi > Ascomycota > Sordariomycetes > Hypocreales > Nectriaceae > Fusarium > Fusarium sp. MBC 441. The sequence goes on from JAPFTC010000035.1 coordinate 149,613, forward strand.
AGTGACTGTAGGTCATGCACTGTTTGCTATCCAACACAGCGTAGTCGCCAACTCATGATGCAAACTTGTCCAAGAACCACCTGACCACCCCTTTGACGAATGTTCCAACTTGTTCTCAGTGTAAGAATCGAAACAAGACTTAAAAGAGTCCTTCTAAGCTCTGTCGTACACTGGGCCTCGTTCCCATATTACCTACCGATCAAATTGCGACGCCGTCGATGTAACATGAAGGACAACGATGAGTGCTTACTTACGGTTTATGGCTTTTAGGAGTATGTTAAACTAGTAGCTAAGCGGGCGTGCCAAACATCTACTTCCATTTGTTCGTCTGTACATTGACTTGATCACCGCCAGCCTACAGCCTCTCTTGCTTGAAACCTGAAACGCCTTCTCGCGTACCATCTCGATATCCCTTCAGCTTGGCCAACTAGATGCTGTCGCTTTAATTCCTTTGGCCTCGCATGGACTTGGCAAGAAGGAGACATCCCGACATGTGCCTCGCTCAAGATCAGTCACAGGGAATGCTGTACCTAAGCGCGCTCATCACGTCTGTTAGGAGCCAAAGTGCAACTCGCCCCTATTGCTGCATTCCTGACTGGCTTGACTAAATTATCAACTCCACAACGACTAATATGCTGCTATGTGCTGTGGATATGTGCTGTGGAGCTCTTCACTGCAATTTTAGCACCCCTCAAGGGACGAGTTGGCTACCATACATAATATTAACCGGGGCAGACTCTCTCAATTGCATGGGTACAGGTTGTGAAACTCATAGTGTAGACCAGGAACATAATCTACGAGCTACATTGCGATATATAATAGACTATTCATGATAAGGCTTATATTAGTTCGAGACATCCTTTGATCCGCTTGCTTTTGTTTGTCTGCTTGTTGCCTTAATACATAACATCGACATAGAAAGCTCTTGCTTGAACCCTTCGGGGTCTGTCTTTACGCGCCATCACAACATTCCCTTCATGCTCAACTTCGCGCTGCCTATCCAAGATCTTTGTGAAATCTCTCGGCCTCAACAAGAAGTAGACACTACTCCAACTGGATGTTGAGACCAATCACTCGGGAAGGCCGCACTCAGCAGACATAAGCGCCTGGATTTCTATGGAAGTGGCTTGACTTACTACGTCTGGTTGGCCCGACTAAAGTATTCACTGCATAATGGCCATGAAATCTCTAAGGTGTTGAACGTAACCCCTGCTCAAAGTGTGATAGTAATGTGACAGTTCAAGCCTCACGCTTACACTGCAATTTTAACCTCTCTCAAGAGGCGAGTTGACATCGGAGAATAACATCAACTGTGGCAGGCTCCCGCTGATGCACGGTTCCAAGTCAGGAAAACTCATAGTTTATCGCAAACTTGCAACCTGTTGCCTCAACCTTGAGTGGTAGATAAGCCTATGACGGCAGTCTTCCTGCACTGGTAGGCCGTGCATTGCCTAGACGAGTTCTTTTTCCTCTCCAGTGGTCTGAAAAAGAACTTGGCACTCTTCCATGTACCTCGTTAGAGGCTGATCATTCGAAAGGCTCTGTCCAAGAGCCCTCACTACGCCTCTTAGGGGCTGAAGTGCAACTCGCACCCATTGCTATGTTTCTGGCTGGCTTGATTAGATCATTAGTTGCATAACGACTGCATGATCACTTCAGGGCCGTGCGATCGTTAGCGCAGCGCTTCACTGCGATTTTAACATCCCTCACGGGAGGGGTTGAATGTCGTGAATGGTACTTGGGGGTAGACTCTCCTTGATAGACTATTTAGAGTCAAATAAACGCTTGCCATGTGCTAGAAGAATAACTTACGGTCTATTTAAAATAGGACTCATTGTAGTTGGAGACTTTCTTTCGATCCGTTTCCCTTTATTTGTCTTGTCTGCATGTTGACTTATTGAACATCGCCAACTTGCGTGCACAGCCAGCCGTTTAGGGCGGGGTAATTTCACTGCATTTTTAACCCACCTCAAGGTACGTTTTGGCCATGATGAGCAGATCTGGGTGACTTACCTCGCTGCGTTTCTGACTGGCTCGGGTAAGCCATTGCATAGCGAGCCGCCGCAGGTTGGAGGTGTTTGTCTAGGGGTTGAAAATCAGCCGAGAATCGTTTGGCTGGGACATGCCCTCGTTCGGACTCGATCCTTGTTCGATACCCACCAGAGTTGGCAAAGATGGTATGTCTGGGCTCTACCCTTCACTGCGATTTTAAACCCCCCCTCAAGGAACGACTTGGCCGTGATGATGGGATTCGCAGAGGCAGATTCTCCTTGATGGGGGTTGAGTCCATGGTCTCAGATTGCTAGGCAGACATGTATTAATTGCCGACCAGGAGGTCATATCAAGGTGTTTAATGGGATATGTAAGAGGTCACTTGTCTATTGGTTAGATGCATCCTCTGATCGGGTCCATTGCTTGTCTAGATGCCAGCTTGTTGAAGGAGGTCACCTGGGAATCTTCTTGCTTGACAGACTACTCTTTATTACGGAGTACCTATGAAGGTAGCCTTTCTTAGCTAGGCAGACAGGACACTGCCTCTTTCTGCCTTGGCAAGGAAGAAGTGTATGGAGACCCTTCGCCTAATTTTCGGCCTGCCTCAAAGGACGATGACTGGTTACGACGAACAAGTCAAGACGAAGGTATGTAGCTCGCATGGAAATATCTGGGGGTGGCTCACCTGCCCGTGTTTCTGGCAGGCTCCCATATGCATAGTCCGCCTCGTCCTAGAACAATAGGCAGGAATCTTTCTTCACTACATTTTTAACCTACCTAAAGGGACTATTCAAGTATGATGATCGGACCAAGACAGAGGTAGCTTGCAAGGATATCCTTGGAATGGCTTACCTTTCCGTGTTCCTGACTGGCTTAGCTGAGCTATTGCATACATCGTTCGCCTCAGGAAAAAATAATAGGCAGGAATCTTTCTTCACTGCAATTTTAACCCAACTCGAAGGACGATTTGGCCGCGATGAACAATACTAACGAGGAGCGGCAGAGGAGGCAGATTCCCGGAGAACTTTCTAGTCAGAGATGTTGAGTTGCCAGGTAGGCATCATAGCTGTCTGCTGGAAGATGAAATTTAGGCATGCGGCGAGGTATCTAAGACGGATGGGGGGTTTGACCAGCTTCTCATGGTTTATCGAGCTATCGGCTTGTTGAAGGAGGCCGCCTTGGAATCTTTTTTTAACTTCAACGACTGTTATTTTCCCATCCTGGAGGTCATGTTTCCAAATTGGGTAATTCAACGTGTTACTCCCTTCACTGCATTTTTAAACTCAAGTCAAGGGACGGCTTGACTATGATGAGCAGACCAATGACCCGCAAGGATACATTCGTGGCCTACCTTGTGGTAGGTAAAGGAGGCAGACCCTCTCTGATACGGGCCATATTATGGATCTCGGGTTGCCAGATGAGTATCACTATCTGCCTACTTGGAGATAATATCTAGAAGCTGCTGCTACGGAGTATTATTGACATTACCCTGATAGGTCTCCCGCTGCTTATCTAGACATTAGCTTATCAAAATGAGGCCGCCTTGTAACCTTTTTGTCCGAGAGTGTGACCTTTCTCTATGTATCAAATCAGGCTGTGGTAACGACCTACATCACTGGCTCTTCTTTCACTGCATTTTTAACCCACCTCAAGAGACAATTTGGCTACAACGAGTAGACCAATCGCCCGCAAGGATATATTCGTGGCTTGCCTTGTTGCATCTCTTACTGGCTCGGTTGAGTTCTTGCATAGTGAGCTACTGTACTGTAACAGTCAGGTTTTCACTGCAATTTTAACCCGCACCAAGGGCCGATTTGGCTATGACGAGCATGATTAACCGTGGTTGGCAAAGGAAACAGACCCTCTCTGATACGGGTTGAGTTAAGCATCTCAGTTTGCCAGGTATTCGTATAGTAACTACCAGATTGGATCTTATACCAAGGTATGTGGCGAGCCATCTATGAGGGCACTTACAGGAACCAGATGCATTCTTTAATCTGCTTCGACTTGTTAAAGAAGGCCACATGAGAGAACTCTGACTTCAAAACTGTTTTCCCCACCATGAAGGTAATCTCTCTAGACTGGGTATCCAGGCACTGCCTCTTTCCGCCTCGACAAGCGTCAGTTGTTCCTTCGTGTGCAAGTCCATGCTTACTCCGTACTCACACACACATCTCGCCTCTTTCACTGTGTTTTTGACCCATTAAGGATCTCAGGTTTCTAGGTGTAGGTATAATAGCTGCCTGCTAGAATATTAAATTGAAGCAACCGGCGAGATATCTAAGAGGGCGCGTCGCTATTAGGTAGATCGGGCGTTTGACCAGCTTCCCATAGTGTATCTAGCTATCGGCTAGTTGAAGGATACCACCTTGAAATCTTCTTACTTCAAAGACTGGCATTTCATGGAAATCATATTTCTAAGCTGGGCCCAAACCTGCCTCGACAAGGAGGTTCATGCTAAGAAGCACAACTGTCTGCACAGCCCTAAAGGTCTCCGGTCGGGTCGCACTACATCGGCTTGGCCATGATGAGCAGACCAATGACTCCCAAGAATATATTCGTGGCTTACCTTGCTGCGTTCCTGACTGGCCAGGAACTGACTCATCTGGGCAAGTGTACATTTTTTTTATACTTGCACCTTTTCACTGCATTTTTAACCCAACTCAAGGGATGATTTGACCATGATGGATACACCAATAGCCCCGAAGGATATCTTGGCGGCTTCCATACCTTTCTGCTTTTGTGTGATACGATCGTGTATTGATTGGCTCGCCTGCGTGACAGCACACCTCCGCGAGGCAAAGCGGTCACTGTGAGGCCAGCTGCACTGCATTTTTAACTCAGCTCAAGAGACGATGTGGTGGCCACAATCAATACCAGGCAGAGTTGACAGAGTGGGCAGACCTCCCTCAAGATGTGCCGGTCAAGTAAGCTCGGCTTTCTAGTTGGGAATATCTCAATTGGCGGTTTGGGTCTTCATTAAAGCGTACCGGGAGACCTTCAAGGCGGCACGTTGCCATTATTTGACCATGATCTTGGCCAACGCATTAACCAAGGACATTGGTAAAGCAAAATGATGTATATCACTTAAACAAGGCTCTTGCTTCCTAGCCAATACAGTCCAAACTCCAAGCCTAACCCATACCCTTGGTGCTATCCTGTCCAACGCCCAGATCCAATATAATACTATACATCTCCTTCATTCCTTGGACTTCTTCCTCACAAGTCCAGCAGAAAGAACATTAACACCAGCATCCTCCTTTGGCTTCTTCTTGACCAACCCAGCTGCAAGGACATTAACCTTGCCAGGTCCTTCGTCGGTGGTTGAATCCGTTCTCTTCCTCTTGACTAGACCGGATAGATTGTTGACCTGCTTGTCACCAGCAGCTTCAATCTTTGCAGGCTCTCGTGTACCCTTGACGATAACTCCCCATTTGGCTCTTCCGCCGACTTCACTGACCCAGCGACGGGTGCTACCCACAGCCTTGTTAAGGGTCGCAAAGTCCAGGTGAAGCAGCAGTTCCACGATGCGCTTGTACTCGTTCTCATCCACAATCCTCTCACCCCGACCCTCAGGTGTCCACGAGTAGTATGCCGTCGTAGTAGGCTTGTCGAGGAGGTAGTTCCGGTTCTCGGTCTTTATACGAGGTTGTCGAGCAATAACCGGACCTTTGAGTGTCTTTCTCTTGGCCTTCTTCTTCTTTGGCTTGGACTTTTCTTCGGCGTCGGTCTTTGAGGGGAAGAGCTTTCTGGGGGTAGTGTTTGGTGTGATCTGAGCGATGCGCTGCTTCTTCGGTGTCTCTGGTGCTGGAAGTGTCGACTGGGACGACTCGTCCGACTTGGGAGGTTGAACTTCTTCCTTATCACCAAAAACAAGCCAAATAAAGCCCGTCATGCGTCCACTCGAACACTCTTGTCGATAAGCCATCATCTCCCAAAACATATCCAATGTCTTGACGCTCTTCCAGCTCCCCGTCGTCTTCATAGCCTGGGAGCTAGCAGCCTCCTCCTCAAGCTCATCCCAGAACCTCGACTTGGGATCATCCGGGAAGTGAGGGATGAGACACCTTGGGGGAACCCAATCAAACTCCTTAGAGTAGTGCGAGATGCGCTCCAGGGGGTGTGTAAACTCCCAGCGAGAGTCGGCGCTCCTAGGCGTCAGGGCTCGTGTCTCGTAGGTCTCCAGGCCCGGTACAACAATGTATCCCCTTGCGCTCTTCCATGTTTTTGTGCCGAGAAGAGGGTCCAGTACGCGACACCACCACTTGATAAGGCCTCGATCGTCCAAAACATGCTTCCCGCTGTAGTCGACGCTTCCAGGGAAGAGGTACTGATCCTGCGCGCGGGCAAACAAGTTGACGACGAACTGAATATCCTTTCTCCTCCGTTTCTCAATCAAGAATCCAACAAACGCAGCGCATATTTCCCTAATCGGGCTGGAAGTTCCCTTAGGGAGCTCCAGCAAGTTGAGGTACCCCGTAGAGTCGGCTTTGGAGACGAAGAGGGTCGTCGATCGAGCAGTCGTATAGATAAAAACCTCGACGCCAAGAACTAGAACTTGCTTCTTAGGCTCGTCCACAGCTTCAGCTTCTTTGGATTCGGAGGCTTGCGCGGGTGCGTCAATGGACACGGCAAGGAAGTGATTCTCGCAGTAGGTTCGTTCAGGGCGCTCGTTCGGGGGAGGAGAGTAAAGGGGATCGGTCTTTGTGGGAGGCGTCGAGATGTGGTAGATGGAAAATTCGTAGCCCGAAGGGAGAACAGAGGCTAGGCGACTCTGGAGATCGTCGTCGACTTGCTGTAAAGACGCCATGTTGGAGTTGACGATGACGCAGGTTCAAGAGCTTGAGGTTGAGATAAAATGCAGGTCCAGAGTTGTTTAGGTGGTTGGTCACTGTAACGGTCGCTGGGGCAGCAGCGCGGGGCGGGGTCTAGCGGCCCAGATTCAGGGGTTCCCGCCTGGGGATCCAGTAGATTACAGGGGTTGGTCACTAGGTGCAGAATTTGGTGGGAACTTTATGAATTCTATTGACAGGACCGATAAAACAAACTGCACAACTTCTCTCAACACTCCATTACTGATCATCATCAAGCATAACGCAACCGAATTGTGCCATTTCCTTTTCAACTTCAACAAGACTATTGCACGTTGGGCATTTGCATGATACGCACCAAGGGCATTCGCACGAAACTGGATACCCGTGACCGTCTACTCCATATTGGACATCGCTGTTTGTCGTTGATTTGTACCACTTGTCGACGGAGTCAAAGATGCCCTTCGGAGCCATATCCGGTTTCATCCAGTCCAGGATGATAACTTCGGGCTTTAATCCATAGGTAGAAGCTCGGGCGTTGCCTTGTCCTTGGCGAAAGATCCTGACCATCTCCCCAGTCGGTCCGTCATCATTTGCCATAGTTTGGCAACACGCAAGTTGATAGAGGAGCCGGCAGATATCGATTGCGTCGTCGTCGGATATCGAAGTGAACCATGTTGCGCCATGAAGATAAGTGGTTGAGTGCCGATGATCCCAGGCCTGGCAGACGACCCAGGCGAGGAAGCAGAGGCGGTAGAGGCGTTGCCTAGCTTGAATGTCGCCAGAGTTCTCTTTCTTCTAGGTTGGCCGGAATCCTATCCGTCGGTACATGTCGAAGAGCGCACTGTGATGGCCTTCTTCCCAAAGTGATTTTTCACAGTACATTTGAGTCAGGAATCGGTTGACGATAGTAACCATGTCAAGAAAGAGGGACAACATCCTCCCGACGACACCATCATCATGGATGTAGGCCGCGGGCCAAGAGAAATTTCCGGCTGCCCACTCTAGCATAGAATAGTCAAGCTCTTTGCAATTGCCAGGATTGAAGTAGCTGCACTCGCCTTCCAGATAGACGCACATCAGGAGATTGTTGATGCCATCTCGGCCTATGGACCTGGTGAGAACTCTCCATATGAAGGTCGGTTTGTGCAACTCGTAGACGTCGCGTGCGGCGTAGGATGAGGCAACTATAGAAGCGAGTTCCTTGAGGGACGTAGCTTGGTGGAGGGCCTTAAAGTATATCAAATCCTCCATCGGCATGGGAGTCGATTTGCGAGACTCGTCGACGTCACAAGCGTTTTCGGAGACAACAGCTTGAGAGAGCTCTCTGAGGCTCTGTCTAAATTGGGCATCGTTCATGAGGACTTCTTCGGGTGTGGAATCGATATAGTCGAGGTATTCAGCGGAGACAGGGGCCTCTTCTTCCTCTGGAGGTATCGGCTGCTGCGTGATGGACATGTTGTGTTACCAAGAAGGCGGTGTAGGCGATGTTAATGTAAATGGTGATGATGTGGGAGGTGAGAAGAGGGAGAAGAAAATGAGCTGGAGAAGTGCTGGTCATGGTTAATGGAAACGCCAGCCCGAGGAAGGAGAGGCTGTGTCAATGAAGGAACTGGAAGGTGGAAGGGTGAGTTGTTACAATAACTTATTAGCACACACATCATCAATTTATGAAGGTAGTACATAATTTGAATACATAAACCTCACCAGAAGAACAGAAAATATTCATCATCCAAGTGAAGCCAAAAATGCCATCATCACCAGCCGTTTTTGGTGTTGAAGACTCCTACCCAACGGAGCCAAGCCGGAGTGGGGCCGCCGAACACGGAAGTTAGCGGCCCCAACACGTGACCTTGAGAAAATGTTCGCCATGAGCTTCAAGCATGGTAAACCTCGAATCCAGCGCAAATCCGACGACCACCCCCCAATTCCCACCCCGCCATGGCCCTCCAACCCTGCCGCTCCGGCCTTGCACGGAGCAGACAAGCCGCCCGCTCCCTCATGCCATGCCTTCGCACCTACGCCACCGACTCGACATCCACAACCCCGGAATCGTTCAAGACACCCGCCGCCGGAGCACAGAAGCCAGCCCCGAGATGGAGCCAGACACCCGTCGGGATGAAGGCACCCGTGCAGCTCGACTTTGCAAAGAACCCCCACAACAAGATCTGGACCGTCAACAATGACCCCAGGAAGCTGGACGAGGTGTACGAGCGTCTGCTAGGGCAGGGCGGTAGTAAGCTTCTGCCCGAGGAGCTCAAGTGGCTCGCCGTCACGCACAAGAGTTTCGACCAGGGAAGGAGAGGGTTCAACGACCGATTGGCGCTTCTGGGTAGGCATATACTTTGCAATTGAGGTGGATAAAGACCAATTGGCATGCTAACGCCCGTTAGGCCGAATGACCTTGATCATGGAGACTACCAAGTCGATTGTGGCCAAGGACCCCATCCCCGGGTCGATTGTTCCCGACGAGTTCGAGCGCACACCGTTTGAGCATCCCCAGCTACAGTCGCTAGACAACTTGACTATGGAGGGACCGAGGGATGTCGCTGGCAAGGACAAGCTGTACCACCTGGCGGCCCATGTGGGCTTGATTGATGTTGTGCGGTGGAAGCCTCGATTGGTAGGTGGACAAGCCTGTATAAAATATACCCCGCTAACAACTTCAGGTGCGAAAACTCAAGGCCTCGGGTCTCGAGGTGGTGCTCAACGGAGCCGTAATGGCCATCATCGGCGCCATCACGCTACAGCACGGGGCCGTGGTGGCGTCACAGGTTGTCAGGGAGCGGATATTGGCCAGGCTGCCAAAGGATTGAGGAATGGCGTTGAAGCGGGACTAATCTGTATCATATATCTGTACTGTACCATTTGGGGAAAAGGCCTGGGAGCTGTACAAAGCGTGACGACCGTCTCGACTGAACAAGACTTGTAAAAGGATGAATGCATTAACGTGAGATGTCGTTCTATGGTTGTAGTGTATCTTGTGGGTTATGGTTTGCCTTGTTATTGCAACAAAGGCGTCTCTTCATCAGCAGGCTCAGCATCCTCAGAAGCCTCCTCGTGATCATGAATGAGCTTCTCTCGATAAATCCAACCAATGCAAGTTCCCGCACCAGGACCAACCAAGGCGGCCGTGACAAGCGTAGTCAAAGGAACCCTCCATCCAACCTCGACGAGCATCCAGTACAGAACGGTCCAAAAGATGAACTGGGTGTCGACCTCAATAAACACAATGGTTGACTTTGTCATCTCCTTGCGGTCATCGGGAAGGGTGAGGCTCCAGATGACGAGGATGTGTGCCAGGATGGAACAGATGACGGGCAGGGCGTAGACAAAGATTAGCGAGAGTCGGCTTGACGCGAGATGAATGGTTGTGGGGTCGGCTCTCTTGACGAGGTTGACGATCTTGCGCGTGGCCTGGCGGATGAGGGATACGTAGATGGGGAAGAAGAGCCAGATGCCGATAGAGACGGGGGATGTGAAAAAGAACATGAAGAAAGACGGCAGAAAGTATCCAAGCGCGACACTGACGGGGATAGCCACGAGTTCACTATCAGGAAGATGCCGACTCGTGACATCGCGAGATTCCCCATCTTCATCCCGTCCCTCCTGCTCAACAATAACACTCCTCGCGCGATGCAAAAACGCCGGAATAATAACAAGCTCCCAAACAACAGCACCACCCACAAGGTCAAAAACAAGCCAAGGACCCGTAGGGTACGCAATAAGCACATTCGGCGCATTACATATCCTCGCCGCCTCAACAGAGCTGACGGTCAACAAACCACCCACAAACGCGAGCACAACAGCCATGACGGCCGAGCTGCGGACCGAGTGCATCGCGGCGCGGAAGAAGCTCACGACATAGCACAGAGGCGTACCGATTCCTGGAATCCGGCTTAGGCCTGGGAGACGCGCGCGGGAGTGGCATTGCGACCAGAGGAGAGCGGCGTTGACGTCGGAGTGGATGAATAGGGCGATTATTGTTGCTAGGGCGAGGAGGATTGGGGGGATGATGAGGTAGCGATAGGAGAAGTGGTGGATGGGGGCTTTCCAAGGCATGATGCTGAATTTGTTTGCTTTACATGCGTAAATGTTTGTATCTTGATAAGAAAGAGAAGAGGCGAAGCGAGGGAGATGGTCTTTGTGAGACGAGGGTGTCATGTGGTGAGGTTGAAAGTGGTTCCCGTGATATTATCGGAGCCGCCTGGGTGCCCAATTAGGAATGAAGCCAAAGGCACGCGCTCATGACAGGGGATTGGCAAGGAAGTGGAAAAGGCGCATGGAGAGTATTTACAGATTTCTGGTTTTTTTTTTCCTAATGTTTTTACTCCTTTGACTTGATGTTTATTCAAGGTACTGCGAGGCAAGAATGGCATCTCGCCTTGCATCAAATAGAGTGGTCGCCTGTAGACGTGGAATCCAGTCTTTTCTTACTTTGGGCTCCAGCACACAAGAACGAGACCACCCTCTTTCACAATAAAGATATTTAGCTATTTAATCAAGTTGAATCGCCAATATTCTCTTTCGCTGTTATGGTATTACATGGCCGATACAGTAACTGCTAATATCTGCCAGATGACAGCCTCAAAGCAGCTCCGCCATATCAGCAAGCGCTTCAACGGTCGCATCAAAAATACTCTCAAACACACAACTCCCTATACTGATACACGATATATCCCTCATCTAATCTTCCTTGCCCTCTCTTCCACTGTCGAAACAAAAAGATCCAGCACCTCCTCATCCCTAGCCCTCAACCCATCCTCCATCTTCCAAATACCAAACCCCTCCTCGTCAGTATCCCACTCCTCCCCCTCCTGCTCCATACTCGCAATATATTTACGGCGCTCCTCCTCCCACTCCCTCCAGTCCACCCATTCGTAAGTGCGGTACATGTACAGCAGTTGGTTGCGCCTCTCCTGCGAGAGACCGATTCCGACTCTAAAGATGTCATCCCCGGGCGTCTCTGGTTCGGGGCAGTCAAAAGTCCTGAACGCTGTTTGGCGCCACCAGTCGCCGTAACCCATCTTAAAGACTCGTAGACTTGTCATGGTCTCTCGCCAGCGGGAGAGTATCATGTGCCAGCGAAGGGTGGTGGATGTCGTGGCGGGCCCTCCTTGAGGTCCATTAGGTTCGTCGTCGTCATTTATCGACTTGAAGTATCCTTCGTTAGAAATAGATATATCGTTGCCAAACTCGTCCTGTCCTATTACAGTCTCACCATGGTCCATTTCCCACGGCCGACAGTCGTACTGATGCAGGACAGCGCAGTCATCCAGGTAAAGCTTCTCCAGGTTCAACGAGCCAAACCAATCAATCTGCCATTCGTGACTAAAGGTATATTTTCCCAAAGCAAGAACCTTGAGATTGGGCAGCCCTCTACCGTTTCCAAGCCGGCGAAAGTCCATCCTCGGGCTGAAACCCCATGGCTCTTGACAATAGAGGGAGAGTGTGTGAAGGTTTCCCACAACATCCGGGCTCAGCCACGTGGTGTGTAGGTTCTCAAATGAAGTGTACTTGGCGATGGAATTGTTTTCCGTGTTTCTCTCTTCCCCCTCAGTCTCAGTCGTGATGTGAAGTCGGAGATCACGGAGCGCCGGGCCAACGACCAACCTGAAGGATTCTGAAGAAGCAATCCGTGGCTCGTGACGGTCGCCCAAGTTGCGGATGGTCAAGCTGGAAAGCTGAATAGGAGGCCCGTTTATGGTTGGCGGCAACTTTTCCACAGGATAAAAGACAAGATCCGCCATGTCCCCAACCATTTCTGTGATTCTTTCCTTCTCCTTGGACCAGTTGCCTGCTAGGGACTGAAATATCTTGACGAGAATCTCAAATCGATCATCATTGGTTTCATCAGCGTCATCCTCTTCAAATTCTGCACAGTCCTCGTGGAATCTGAGGTGTAGGCTTTCGAGATTTCGAAAGCAGGACAAGAACGGGAAGCATTCCACGAAATCTTCTGGCAGCTCCCAGGCGTTGTGCATTCGATATTTAAAGTCCTGGCCGAGCCAGGTGTCGACGGTGATGTTTTGGACATGGACACGAAGTTGTGAATCTGCCAAGGCTCTGAACCTTTTGGAACTTTTGCCGTAGGCTCTTAAGAAGATGGAGCGAAATGCGCCGGGAGTAACCAGAAAGTTCAAGTGACGGTTGACGAGTCGCGTTTGAAGCAGAACCTCCTTGGGTAAAAATGACAAAACATGGTGCAGAAGCTCTGGAGGGAGAATACTGAGAAGAGGTATAGAGGACATCTTGATGGACAACAGGAAGAGATGGAGGTGAATGGTTAGCAGTCACCTTGGTTGTCGTTTACTGGCCCAGGTTTGTTGTTGGTTGAAGGAAAGCAGAAGCTGACCATTCTTGTCCCCAAGTTTGTCTAGTTCCGATACAGGGTAGGTAGACCATCTCCCAGTGTAGGTATGGATGCTACATGTAGATGGAATCGTGATGGAGCACCTTCGGGGCTTGCTCTGGATAATTAAGAGTGAACTTATATCTTTTAGTCAATTAATAGTCGTTAGTAAATATTCTCTATGGGATATAATGTGTTTTGTGCTCTTGGACTGTTGGGACATGTCCCAACTTCAAGAGACTATTCTAAACTGACATGATGCAATGATGTTCTGCGCAATGACACTAGGCTATCTTTCTGGCACTGAGTTTAGAGTCTCGACGGGCTATCTTCTTGACCCTGGGGTGCAATATTAAGCTCTCAGGGATGTTAAGAAGTCAAGGACTATGCATGCCTAGAACAGTAAATCAAGTCTATCGATATGCAAGAAAATCGCATGAAGTCATTAAAGAAACACCTTAATCTTAGACTTTTCTTTTCATCATATTAGTCCTATGGCTACCGTCGGGGGAGTATATCCCAATATCTTTGTCCTAGAGCCTTGATTCCTCTTTGCCCTGCATGTTTGCTTTTCAACACTGCCAATGTGAAACAGACTCAGCCAAGTGTCTCAACTCAGCTCAAGAAGCCTTCAAACCCTTCACCGCTTACAAAACTCCATGATCATCTTAACGTTACCAGAACCTTTATGGCCTCTGCTCAAACTCAACATCGAGTCCGGCCCCGCTCACGGCCGTGCCGAGGTCCCTCCCGTCCCCACCCGGCGAAAGATGACCCTTTAAGACCGGCGCTACGAAGCGGAGCCTTCCCTCGGGGCTGCATGCCGAGAAGGGACGGCTACGCCCGCGTGTGTGACGTCAGCTTTCTAGAAAGATCAAAAGATGGTTTGTCATGCCCGGGTGAAAGAGTTGTCCCGAGTCCCTGCAAGGATTGGATACGAGAAAAAAGTTTATGGAAGCGGTGGAGGAGGATATGCAAGGTGGGTTATATAAAAAGGTGTGGTAGTCCGTAGATCAACAACATCATCATCAACACATACAACTCTTTCTTTCATCTCAATTCATTACATCTACACAGAAAATTCAAGCTCAATCTCTTCAAAATGGCTCCCAAGAAAGTTCTCGTCGTTCTCACTTCCCGCGATAAGATGGACAATGGCAATCCCACTGGCTGGTATCTGGTAAGTTGTTTTTTCACCCCGCTTTATACGTCACACAACAAAAAGCTCACACCTTGTTAGCCCGAGTTTGCCCATCCCTACTATGACCTCGTTGGCGAGGACGAGTCCAACCCCAAGGTTGAGATTGTCGTCGCTTCTCCCGCTGGCGGCAAGTCTCCTCTTGATGAGGTTTCCATCAAGATGTTTGAGAGCGACCCCGAGTCTGTCAAGTTCCTCAACGAGAAGAAGTCCATCTGGGAGAACACCCGACCTCTGAGCGAGTTCCTCGGCAAGGCTTCCGAGTTCGACGCCATCTTCTACCCTGGTGGTCACGGCCCCATGTTTGACCTCGTCAAGGATGAGACTTCCATCAAGCTCATCGAGGAGTTCTACAAGGCCGGCAAGCCTGTTTCTGCTGTCTGCCACGGCCCCATCGTCTTTGTCAACGTCACCATCGACGGAAAGCCTCTCCTGCAGGGCCGAACTGTCGCTGGCTTCAGCAACTCTGAGGAGGACGCCGTGCAGCTGACCAGCGCCATGCCTGCCCTCCTTGAGGATGAGATTAAGCGTGTTGGTGGGAACTACGTCAAGGGCGAGGACTGGGGTGAGAAGCTTGCTGTTGATGGACTGGTCATTACTGGACAGAACCCTGCTTCCGCCCATGCTGTTGGCAAGGCTCTTGCCAAGGCCATTGGTGAGTGATATGACACGTCTGCTTGAGAATGAGTTGCTAACGTTGTGATAGGCATTTAAGATGTCGAGATCTTATGAGAAATGAGCTGAACAGATTAGCATGTTAATGAATAAAATAAAGATGAATACCCATCCTATAACTTGTCACCTTGCCAACCCATTAGAATGAACACCTCGTAATCTTTCCCACGTGTTTTGCACGAGATCCTTACTATAGACCCATGCAGCGATATACATGCCAATCTCAAGCTTGAAGACTCTGTAGACCTCGTGGCTCGATCGACTACCGAGCCAGGAGCCACAGTGGAACTCATCGCCGAATCTCGTATCAATGAGTTACATTCAAGTTGTTGATCACTTCGGAGCTCCTGAGGACAATCACAAATCCACAATTGAACTCGCAATCTTTGATAATACCTGCATGAAAGTCCTCAGGGAAGTCAAGATGGCCCAATAGCGGAAAAGTTTTGTCCGCGGCACGCGCGGTGGTAGCAGAAGAAGTGGACATTGAAGTACCGCAGGAAGCGCGCACCATAACCAAAGTACCAAGAGTTTATTCATCAGCAGTTGAATATGTTCTTTAACAAGTTCAAACCTCGGCATAAAAACACATGGAAATATTGTATAAGTGACCCCTGGCTTGCACGCTTATTTAGGAAACCGGCTCGGTAGATGGCGTGGTTACCGGCATATAGAAGCCGACTAGAAGCTTGTGGGGAATTTTACCTGATTCGAGAGTGACGTAGGTCAGAACTTTGCAAATTGTAGTTTTGCTTACTCTTTTTACATGAACTTGCATGGAAGGATCTTGCAAAGTAATGAGCTATCATAATGAGTTGTGACAACCGAGTGAAAAGCAACATGATAAGAACAAATATATGTAAATTGTAGCATGTGAATACCTAGGCTGACAAGACATACCTCTCAATAACGGGATAAATCTCCTCATACAGCCTACACCGCTCATCCAAAACCGTCTCATCAACAACAGTAGCCCCCGCTAATCCACCGTCACCACCCAAGCTCACAACATCATACGGCGAATACTTGGACCCGACACCCGGCCATCCTGGTCCAGCTGCTGGGTTTCTTATGAACTGGCCAGCTACTCCGCGGAGGAAATTTCCAAATGTGTACAGCTGAGGGGTAAATGGTATTCCGCCCGCTTCACCTTCAAAGGTGGGCGTGCTGAAGAGGAGGGCTACATCGGAGCCGTGGAATTTTCCCATCCAGGAGTATTTTTCGCCAAAGAGGCTTGTTATGGATGTGTTGAAGTAGAAGCGCCATGCTGGGTTATCGATCGAGGCTGAGATGTTGGCCAAGATTCCCTGAGGCTGTCGTGGATGTTAGAAGTGCTTGGTTAATGGTTAGATGATGAGCACTTACACACTGCCAGAAGAAATCCGTGTATATCGCCGCAGCAATATCAAAATCACTCTTCAACTTGGAATCTGCTTCGTATACTTTGAGAATAGCCTCCTGCTGCTTCTTAGTAACCAATGGCTCAGCGAGATACGCATCAAGAAACGTCTTCATGGTGATGTTCCGATTCACCAGAGCCCGTCCCTCCTCGGCAATCGTGCCCATCAACACCGGGACCTTCGCATTCTTTCCCTCTCTCCATCTCTCAGCTCGTCCACTAGGAAGGGTAACATTATCAGTCACAGGGAGAAACGCCACCTGTGCTGTGCTCATGGCTTTGACGAGGTCTTTCTCCGGGACATCTCGCATACACTGCAGCTGATCCTCCGTGTCGTTACATCCGACCACAGCGGCCAGAGAGTCCCAGTTGGTTGTGTCCTCTGGATTAGCTGTGCTGCCGAGGAGTCCAACCGACATTTGTCCAGAAAACATCATTGCGCCGCGGAAAAGAGGTGGTGACCTGGAACCGTAGGCGTTTACTTGAATATCGACCGACATGGAACCAGCTGACTCGCCCCAGATGGTGACCTTGTTTGGATCGCCCCCAAAGGCACGAGCATTGGCCTGAACCCATTCGATAGCGAGTTGTTGATCATATAGACCGAGGTTGGTGTCTTCAGTCGGTACGTCAGGGGAGTTGGGAAACCCAAAGACTAACACTCCATCAGTAACTCTTCCAGTATATAGAAAGTTCAAAATCACCATTTGTGCGATAGTTAAAGGCAAAAGCAACAATGTCTTCATACCCAGCGAACCCACTCAGGTCAATCTGCCCGTTCCCCTGCTGCCAACCACCTCCGTGGATGAACAACACAACAGGACGACCCTCTGGCGGCTGAGGACTCGTTGGCGCAAACGCGTTTATAAAGAGACAATCTTCACTCTCTTCAGAACCGGTGCCGAAAAAGTCCTTGAGGATGTCCAACCCTGGAGTGAGTTCTGTCACCTAGTTAGATTCCATCTTTACCCAGAATAGTGATATCACTCACCATTGTCAACAAACAACTGTGGACACGAAGGTCCAAACTCGGAAGCATTCAACGGTTCCGTCCAAGGCTCAGGTTTCTTAGGTCGACTGAACCGCTCTGGCTTGGCGGCATAGGGGATGCCCAGGAACTTGTTGACGGGGGCAATCGCTGCTGGGAGAGTGGTGGTCTGGCCGATGACAGGTCCTGAATCGAGAGCAGCTGTAGGGAGAGAATCGGATGTATATGTCGGCTCTCCTTTGGCGCCGACCAATACTGGGAGTACAAGGGGTGTAAGTGTTGAAAGAGGCTTCATGGTGATGCTGTTGACTTGACTGTCTTGCTTCTCTATCTAATCCCATGTAGGAGCCTATGACTTATATACTTTCAAGCTTCCAGTACAATAGTCTTACAAGTCCAATTCAAATTACATAGCCCCGCCGTCAAGAGTCGGAGGACTCTCATGACACGCAAGTGATTCAGCCCTGTCCCGGCTAAGCAACCGCCATCCGCCTTACTGTCTTGAAGCCGTCTCGAAAAATTACAACGCTGTTACTGGTCAATTCACCACTGTCAGTGGATTTGCCCAGAATATTGAAGATAGATGACGTGGGGCGTTTTCGTTTCTTAGCCCGTATCCCTCGCTTCCCAGGCAGACTCACACGGTCAAGTCAGATACGATGAATGCGAGCAACGCGGTCCAACGACCGCCGGTGGAGAAGCCCCCAGAGAACCAATCTGTGGGATTCGATCTGCATGCTACGTAACAAGTCCAACCAGAGTCAATGTGGCTTGCTTGGATTCAAGGTCGAATGCATGGCGATCCCTCGGTGTGGAGAGACACTTCAGTTCAGACAGACTGAACCAACCGTATCGAAATAGCAGTTCCCTTAGCTATTGATCACGACAATAGTCGACGAGAGATCGTCCACGTGGACAATAAGTGTCATGGAATATCATGTTGAATAACAAAGCTCAAAAACAGCTCGCTACAACATCGCCATGAGGCCTCCTTGCCAAGACAAAGCATCAACCTTGTTGATTATCCTCCTCTGCGACTGTCTTGTTCCAGCCAGGCAGCCCAGCCAAAACCAGTCAGCCATTGTGTAGCATTCAAGACCATAAAAAAACAACCCGAGACTGCAAAGACAAGACAAAACAAGACAAAGCAGCTCCCCAAGTCAAAAGTAAAGTCATTGGTTTTTGCATCCACATCCAAATCAAATGGAAAACCCATCAGCATTCTCCTGAATACATCTCCACAACACTCCTTGTCTCTTCCATGTTGTCAATCAACCAGTAACGCCCTATTACCTATACACCAGGACAACCAGATAATACCCAAAGAAAAGTGTCAGTAAGACAGTCAGTTATAGTCAGCCCCATTGCAACCCCCTGCTCATCTTTCGTTTCCATCCAGGGGAACCATTGTAAAGGAACGCGCATTCTCCGCCTCTTGCGGGACTGTTTGGTATCAAATCATCCGCCCATGTTCGCCAGTCGCCTCTTTTGTCCTCGAATTCACATCCTAGAAGCTCCAGGCTTGTTTGCGATCCCCTTATGTTTTTGTTTTTTTCCGTTTCCATCATCACAACTCCATCTGCGAGCATTGTCCGCCAGAATGAGGTCTTAACCCATCTTGACATCGCCATTATACTCAGGCTCAGTCTTGGGCAGCACAGGCTTCTCTTCATCCTGCTTTTGCCTTCGCTTGCCCATGCGATCCAACCACTGTTCGGCGCTGACAATAGTACCATCGACAACACCGCTCACTTGAGTCACCATGTCCAGACCCTCCTTAGCCAGGACAAGGACCTTATGCGCACCCTCAGTAAGAGCCTCTCCATTCTGGGAGTTGTTGTCTGACTGGGTAGCGACACGGAACCGTTGGGGTAGGCTGGTCAGATGACGGCGCACAAGAATTCGTGCGTTTTCGGGCAGAGCACCACCTGCATATTTTGACACAGTCAGGATCGCATCCTGAAGAGTCTTCAAGACGTCGCCCTTGAGAGTAGAGATACGGGCGGCGAGTGCGCTTCGAGATTGTTGCTGTGAGTTGTCACGCGCTTCATTAGCCTCACCCTGCAAGAGCTGCTTCTCTGATCCATTCTGCTGTGCGGCAGATGGGTTGTTTGCCTGCTCGTACTGCTCGAGAGTGGTCTTCAGGGCGCTGATTACACGAGCGATATGGCCATTCGCCCAACGGAGCCATTGCAGACAGTACTTCAAACTGCGAAGACTCTCCTCACTCATGGCGACGCTCAATCCCGACGTCGACATGATTAGCCGAGATTGCCAAGCACCACTAGACCGCGAGGTTGGTCGTGATGAGCTTTGTGTATCAGCTGTTTCTGTATATGCGGGGGACCGCAGCTCATCATACGCTGGGAGGGTATCAATGGTACTTGTTGTTGACATGCGACGAGAGCTTGCCCTGGTAGGGGGCGAGAAGGGCTCTTGTGTTCCAGCGTCGGCTGGAAGCTGTTGAAGGCCAGCGATGTGCTTCATGCCTTCACCCTCAAGACGTTTGTTGCTGATCGGTTCACCCTCGTTGTCCACCTTTCGTCGCTTCTTGCTGTTACCGGCTTCCAGATCTGACGCCGAGCTATTCTGCCTCCGACCGGCACCCAAAAACCATCGCACACCACCTTCAACACCTGTCACTCTACCAACAGAGCCGACAGTGTTGGCGATAGGCGTCAGGTAGCCTTCGACGTATTCAGCTCCTGATCGGAAACGTGGAGAAAAGTTCTTGGCGCCTCCGTACGCCGAGGTGGCACCCTCAATGGTGCTCGCCAACAGGGGATGTGTCGTTGTAAGAAGAGATAATAACGGTTCCGGTCGCGGGGATTGTGGTTGAGTTGGGTTCGACGATTGAAAACCGTGAGAGGTCGGCGGGCTCACAGGAAGCGATGTGTTTCTGTGAGGGGGTGATGATATAAAGTCTATGACAATTATCAGTCGATCATTCACGCATCGCGCATCGCATGCATGAGGAACACAAACCCGCTCTCAAATCGCCGAGAGCCTCGGCGGCTAATCGCACGTCAGGGTCATCAAGACTGACGCTGCTTGACCTCGCATCAAGGAGTCGATCGGGGGATGGAGCGCTGACGACGCTGTTACTGCTCGCATCGAGATCCATTCGAGTCGGGCTATCCATGGTTTGAGGCCCCAACGGTGCCATAGGATGGTATGCGTGAATGGGATTCAACGGAGGCCAATGGTTCTTGGGAGGGTCGAGGGCCATTTCGCTAGTGAGCGAGCTGAGCGACGGCAGCTTGATATCGTTGTCGGCCTCGAAATGTGACAGAGGTGGTAGCTCAGTGTTGGGAACATCGGGGAGCTTTATCGCATGGGCGGAATTGGAATAAGCTGGAGGGGAAAATCCCATAAGAGAGGGCGGCGGTCGAGCAGGCGGTGGCCCGAGGAGGGCTTCGCGAGAGGAGGTCTCGCGATCGCTCGTTGGGGCAAGCATGTGATTGCGCTCCATGGCGGCGCTGGGCGTCGGTGATAAGACGGCTACGTCAATCGGACATCGGAACGGGATACGAATAACAGAGCGGCCACAGGCCGTATACGCAAGCGTAAGGTCGTCGAGACGAAGGAAACAAAAAGATCCGGCGATTCGGTTCTCTTATGGTGGAGAGGAAAGAAGCGGAGGAGAAAATGGTTGGGGGGGGGAAGGAATATGGGATGGGCGCCTCGTGTGGTGGATGAGGTGACGGTAACAGGAAGGGGAAGGAGCGATCGTGGGGGGGAGACAACAGAGAGAGAAGCAGAAAACGTCAGGCGCCCACGGGTCGCTCCAGCTGCAGGGACCGGCTGAGAACAGGCGCGCGAGACGACGGCGCGAACCCACTAAAAACCGGGCCGGGCTTGAAGGGCTTCAGAGGCTTTTCAGAGCGGACGGGAGAGTGGGATGCCCGTGACTCTTTTTGCAGTGGGTTTTTGCTTGCGAGTTCAGTGGGGAAGAAGCCTCGCTAGAAACCTGGAAGCCTGTGAGACGGTCCGTCAATAAGTGGACGGGAACCTGTGTCGGTCTCAGTCAGCAGGTACCGCAGGGGTAGACGACCAGGTTATCGGGGCGACAACACTCACTGCAGACGACGACGACGTTTGAGGATGATCTCCAAGCAAGGAGAGAAAGAGTGCAGTATTAACGTTCCTGACCATCACAAGATTTAACTCGCATTCTTCTCTCCTGGCGCAAAATACTGGGGCTGTACCTGAAGAGGAGGACCTGGGCGGGTCTCCCACCTCGAGCACGTGTCAAAGCCCGGGGCAATGATGATGATGGCGGCGGCGGCGTTGGAGCGGGAAATCATTTGCGGTTTGCATCACATGCAAAGATTAAATCTGCCTCCGCAGGTACGTGCCTGCCGGGTAAACGTTGGTAGGCCGCACCACCCGAGTCATGCCAGAGTCGCTAACAGGATCAACCTGCCGGATCTTGTTTCCTTGGACGCCGTTGCAACTCAACTTGCTGATGGTACGCAACACTTTTGTTATCCCACGGAGGATCATATCCTCGTTCAATCAATGCGCTAGAGTTCATTAGGTATCCTGCCACCAATCCTGTCGCAATGCCAGTCGAGCAACTCTGCTTGCTCATGGCTTGATCATCTCGGGCTGAGCTCTGTCCGTCTCGACGCTGTCACGGTCCACGTCCAATCCCCTTGAGAATCAGACAAACCATTCGGCATTCGGCCCGCTTGGCAAGTCTCGTCCTTGTGCCTGATGCCCCCTCAGCCAAGATACCGATACCGTACTGTACCCGGGCTGCCGGTCTTTTCTCTTGTAGTGGAGGGCTCATATCGTACAAGTCCGACTACACCACACCAAACACATGTGAGGCATCTGACATGTGCCAACGGTGGCAACTCACATCCAACAAGGTCGTGGCCGCAACACACCTGGCTGTCGCTATCGCTGTCGCTGTCGCAATAGGAAATTTCGTGACATGACGATTAATCAACGTGCAAACTCTGGTTCCCTCCAGCCGAGGCCGAAGCTCTACACCATCACGGACTTCAGTTCTGGACAGCTGTTGGAGTAAGCTTCTTGTTTAGGTTTAGTGGGTCGAAGCTGATGCCGAGGAGATGGTATCGCCATCCATTGTTTGGCGAGCAGAGTGCCTGATACGGGATGCAACATGCGAGATGTTAACCGGCCCCGGTCGATACCATGGGAGCACCTTTCACGATACTATGTGCTCATTCCAGCGGTCGACGCTCCCGTCGCTCACCGAGAGATCCATTCCCCAACAAAAGAATTCCAATGGCGAGCTAAAGGTCGTGTGCCTTTACCACATGAACGAGCGCCACCCACCAGTTAGGGGGTTCATGAAAGTTTGCAGCCCATGTCGACACTTCGGATCGCATCCCGGCATTGTTGTTCGAGGTCAGCTATAAGCTGGCTTGATAATACCCTCTGGATGCCAATCGGCAGTTGTCCAGCTGATCCATGAAGCTCAACAACTTTCATCACATGATAACATTGCGTTCTGTTGAACTGAAAAAAAAATGTCCGGTTCCTCTGACACCGCCCAAGCAACGGGAAAAGTAAATACTCGGGCAGTTCTTATGGAACCACAATGTCTCCTTCTCCGCACCACGAAATCGCAGTTTCATCAACGGCTCCACGGCTGGTATGACAGAATGCCACCCTGTTGTGGGCTAGATGATGGTCTGCACTGTCTAGAGGGTGCGTTATAGAGAAGAAAGAAAAGAGAAGCTCTGGTAGCTCTGCAAGTTTTTTTTTCTACTGTTCCCACAAGCAGCTTCATCACGTGACTGTACGGATCAAGCTACCCCACCACATCCGACATTTTACCGACCTCATCCACGCCAACACCCTGTCCGTCAACGCTTGGCCAGGCTGCTCCCAAAAGATGCCAGCGAACCTCTGGCTTGAAACTGACCAATACCATATTGCGCTGCGGACAATCATGACTGCCTGTGCTCTTGTATAACCCCTAATTCTTCTGTTCCATTCTCTCTTTTCTCGTGCTTCGTCCTCTGTATCGTCGTCCCAAGTTCTAGATCCTCCCGCTCGAGCTGTCCATCCTCGCGCTTCCCCTGTGGCATCACCAATTGACGACGATATAACGACCTCCTTTCTACCCCTCCGACCTGCGACCTCAAGTTGACTAGTCTCTCCAACATAACGACTTCTACCGCTCCTCCTCCATAAGTCCTTCATCATGGCGTCTGCATTATTCTTCCTCGACCTCAAGGGCAAGGTGCGTCCAACTTATCCCCTGTCGCCGCCTTAACCATCGCCGACATGACGCTGATCTGGCCTTGCGCAGACCCTTCTCGCCCGCAACTACAGAGGTGACATTCCCATGTCGGCCGTCGAAAAGTTCCCCGTCCTCCTCTCAGAAGCCGAGGAGGACTCGTCCGCCGTCCCGCCATGCTTCTCCCACGAGGGCATCAACGTGCGTCATCCCCTGGAGCTACAGCTGTAGCTTCGCTGACCAGCTCCCCAATGCAGTATCTCTACATCCGCCACAACAACCTCTACCTCCTCGCCCTCACAAAACGAAACACAAATGCCGCCGAGATCCTCCTTTTCCTCCACAAGATCGTCGAGGTCTTTACCGAGTACTTCAAGGCTCTAGAAGAAGAGTCGATCCGCGACAACTTTGTCATCATCTACGAGCTTCTCGACGAGATGATGGACTTTGGCTACCCCCAGACTACAGAGTCCAAGATCCTCCAGGAGTACATCACCCAAGAGTCCCACAAGCTCGAGATCCAGGCCCGCCCGCCCATCGCCGTCACAAACGCCGTGTCATGGCGTTCCGAGGGCATCCGCTACCGCAAGAACGAGGTCTTCCTCGATGTTGTCGAGTCCCTCAACCTTCTCGTTTCCGCAAACGGCAACGTGCTCCGTTCCGAGATTCTTGGCGCCATCAAGATGAAGTGCTACCTGAGTGGTATGCCCGAGCTACGTCTGGGCCTCAACGACAAGGTCATGTTTGAAACAACGGGTCGGGCCACCCGTGGCAAGGCTATCGAGATGGAGGATGTCAAGTTCCACCAGTGTGTGCGTCTGTCGCGTTTCGAGAATGACCGAACCATCTCCTTCATCCCTCCGGACGGCGAATTCGAGCTCATGTCATACCGCCTCAACACGCAGGTTAAGCCCCTGATCTGGGTGGAGTGTGTGGTCGAGTCTCACTCGGGTTCCCGTATCGAGTACATGCTCAAGGCTCGCGCCCAGTTCAAGCGCCGCAGTACCGCCAACAACGTCGAGATTGTCGTCCCCGTCCCCGACGACGCCGATAGCCCCCGTTTCCGCACCAACATTGGATCCGTCCACTATGCGCCCGAGCAGAGCGCCATTGTCTGGAAGATCAAGCAGTTTGGTGGTGGCAAGGAATTCCTCATGCGCGCTGAGCTGGGCCTGCCAAGCGTGAGGGGTGATGACGAGCAAGGAGGTGGCATGATGGGTGGTTTCGGTGGAAGCATGGGTGGTGTTGGAGGACCCGGCAAGGGTGCAAAGCGACCTATCCAGGTCAAGTTTGAGATTCCTTACTTTACCACCAGTGGAATCCAAGTGCGGTATCTCAAGATTACCGAACCCAAGGTACGTAACGTAACACGCATATATATTCATCATACTAACTGTTGCAGTTGCAATATCCCTCTCTCCCATGGGTGCGATACATCACCCAATCTGGAGATATTGCTGTGCGACTTCCCGATGCCGTCTGATTTCAGTCTTGAACGGCAGAGACAAACCATTTATTTACACATAAACAACCTATCCATCCAACCGAGCCGTGCCTCTCAAGCATGCCCATCTCAGCGTCACCGACATGTTTATGCGATTGCTCAAGGCCTGCATCGAAAGCGCAAGGACCCTTTGTCCAAGGTGATCAAAGGTGCATTGAGATGAAGGAGATGGACAACTGAAGGGAGCTAGCTGCAAGAGCTGAGTAGGAAAGGGGACGGGACCATTTTATACCGAAAACTCAGCGAGAGGAATGAATAATAGAAACCACAAGATCGATCTTCACACCGTTGTCGTTCAATCTGATTTCCATAATGACCAAATAACCACGTAACGTATTTAAGAATTCAAGAATGGATCAGCGGGAGGCAGGGGTAGGTTTGTCACCGGACCTGAAGACTGCAAGAAATCCATAGTGCCCAAGTGCAGAGATGGGCATGAGTCTCACCGCGATCCGTAGACGATTAAGACTCATGGACAATGGCAGATTGCCACTCAAACCTCCCAAGGGACACTGCTGTACTCCCTACTGGGTTCTCTGGATCGAGAAACACCTTGACGAGAAAGGCGCATGGGTCGTCCTCGGCAGTATCTGGGTCTGTGTAGACCAAGTCATTAGCTGTTAGGTACTAAACGAAGACGGACAGGTACTCACAACCCCGTGGTGGTGTGTCGCCATTCCTCCATTGATTCCGCCTCCACGCTCGCCGATCTAGAAACAGCTGGTCTATGGAGGCGTTACTATCCTCAACCTTCTCAGCGAACAGCGCCATTAACCCCAGTACGATGGGCAACTCTCCCCCCAAGCCCGCCGAGTCTGGTGAGTGTGTGATAGGTGAACGATATGTCTTCGGCAGGAGACCGGGTATCCAGCTGGGTGACCGGCCGGCGACGTAGCGGACTGGACCACCCCCATTCCCCATGGGACTTTCGAGGGTGACCACCTGAGAGAGGCCGGGGCTGTGTGGGGGGTGAAAGATGCGCAAAAGCTCCCAGCTCGATGGATAAACCCAGGGGTCCGTTTGGACGACCATGATAGGGAGCAGAGGATTGCAAGCAGCGACGGCAAAGGTTTTATACTCTTCAGCGAAGACGTAGTAACCCGTGACTGGGTCTACCATGATATTGCCTTGGTCGAGGCGCGCGAGCTGCCCAGCCGGGTTTTGGCCGTCCCGATACCAGTAATACCCCCTCGCCTCCGAGACTTCGCCGTTGGAGTACCGCATCACCTTACTCGCAATCTCGCCCGCATACTTTTCTGGATATCGCGGCGGGATGTGATGATGATACTCGTCTCTCTCTGGCTCTTGGATCACCAGTTTGTTGATGAGAAAGAGGAAGCTTAGAGGGGGTGCCTGGCTCCCAGAGCTTTTTCTTCCGTGGGTTGAGCCGCTGTTCTTGGACTTATGCTGCCCGCTGTAAGCCCAATTGCCCTCGAATATATTGGAGATCAATACCTACTGTTTTGGACATGGTCAAAATCGAAAGTGTCTCTTGCGGATGTTTCAAGATAGATGGTCAGGGTGGTGTATCGTGCTCTCTCCTCCTCAGCCTCGTCCACTTCCCGAGTAAACCTCCATCTCTTTATATCCTCTCGAGACCCGGATCCGCTTCAAACTCGGCGACAGAGCCGCAAAATTCGCTGCCCAAGAAACGTCCGCGTGAGGCCGACCAAAACTTGGGCCGCCATGCTGTGTTCCGCCGTAACCCTTGACAGAGGGCATCCAGGACCGGCCATCTGCTCCACCTCCCCTTGACGATGGAAATACAGCTTCAGAGGCAGCAAGAAACGGCCGAATGAGGTGCATCACTATGACGTTGCCCCACGTCGACCCGAGGGTCAACTGTCAGCTTCGACGCCATGTGTCCGGGTGCATTGTCTGCCAGACATCCAAGGAGCATGGACCGATTCGGCAACTGTCGACAGCCCTGCCGTACCATTGGCGAGCAGGGCCCTGGTCTTCGTCTCAACTTGACCCCGAGGATTGGTGCCACGCCTGCTCCACGCTATCTCTCCGACTCTGGTGTGCTGCGTCCCGCATGTGTACGTGATGAGGGATGGGGGATGGGGGGGCTTGGTCTCGAGAGCCAGACCCCAGTTCATGCAGAGCGGCTGCGGGCCGGACCCTCTCACTTGATCTTTTGGCGACACCGGTCTCTCTTTGCTGCTCGGCAAATGTGGTCGGGGGGTTTCTCTCAAGCTGAAGAGGACACCATGACCTGGTGTGTGGCTCCAGGTAATGCCATCCCTTGCTAGACCGGTTGAACGAGATGCAGATGCGTTTTGCTCGCGGACCAATGGAGCCGACCTCCAGATCTTTGGCCGTCGATCCATTGTTGGCGCTAGCACTCTTGCTTCCCCAGTTGATGGCACCATGGGTTGTCTTGCTGCTAGGTTCTGCGGTCATGGTGGCGGTTTCAGTTCAAGATGGGAGCTGAGTCGCGTTTGAGGCCAGAAGACTCCCATGTCTAAAGGGCATGCATGGGCATGGTAGATCTTCCCCGGGGTTGAAGCACAACAGGGTCCTGGAGTAGCCTGACCAGAGTCTCTTGGTGAGGGACTTTCAGCGGGTAACCCTTTTGCCGAAAAAGCAACCAAACCCCCAAGCCCAAGGCTCTGAGCCTGCGTCGAAGCGCGGGTATCTAATGACATGCCGAAAGGCAACATCCCGAGCCTACCTCGGGATAGTCCGTGTTGAAGCCAGCCATGAATCCCTCGTATCCCAGTTGCAGCCGGCTTGTCAGAGGGGGGCACAGCCATGACGACGGTTGGTAGCATCCACACCCATCGACCAGAATCTCGGACACTTTGAGGCACCCGACGGTAGAGGTTGCAGCGGTTAGATAGATGATCAGTTGATTCCAAGACTACAGGTAGCCGTAGCGGGCAAATCATCTTGAACTGGCAACGTTAGCGAGGCTTCATTTATCCTATAAGCCATTGGTAACTGCAGCACACTCGTGCTCGCCGGTCAGGGCTAATGCCGACCATGCTGATATGCAAGACGTGGTTGCCTGAGAGGATGAGCCGCGGGAAGCGATGAATTAAGGTCCGTCAGGTGTTGCTAGCTATCTCGGGCAGAAACAGATCCACCCAATGCTGCTTTGTAAAAGAGACCTTGCTCATGTCGGGAGACTATCCGCGTACAGTTGACAGCTCTGTCAACTAGTACTAGCCGTTGGGTTCCAATGCAGCCTATGTTATTTCAAAAGAAGGGACTTTGGTACACATTCGATATCTTTGGTTGTACTGCATGAATTGCAACTTGGTCCTGTTTTGAACGACTATGTCAAGATCATGGCCTGTGGCCGGTCGCGGTCACTTGCTGTGGTTAGAGTCGTGAGTCTGAAGCGCAAAGACACAGGAAATTTTGGGGCAAAACGTCATTTAAATAGTAGAAAATGCAGCCGCGTCGAATTGTAATTTGATTTAGTGCTTGTTGCCTCGTCGCGTTGGGCGGATGGTTCGCATCTTGGTATTTGATGCCTTCTGCGCCTCTTGCATGGGTTGCGATCCCATGGATCCGGGAGGCTCAATCATAATCTCGGGATGCTCCAGTTGCCCGTCGATCGACCGTCTTCCGTTTTAAACGGTCAAAGTCGAGAAATAGGATGACCTATGCTCTTTGTCAATTCGGGTTCCTCCTCAACCCGACCGTTTTGCCCGCTTTGCTGGTCCAGATTCATCGTCAACTGTCATCTCAACGTCAACCGAGGATGTCGACGCGATCGCTTCTTGAAGCAACTTCTTCTCTCCCAGTCTGACCTCGATAGCCATGCGGGTCCGCTGGCTGAGGTCCTGTCTCTGGAGCAGAATTTGGTCCTCCGAGGTACTTGTAGGGTATTTCGACGCAAGAGCTTGTAATGTCTTGGCCAGCACAGCATGATGGATTTCATCTCGCTTTCGCTTGTCGGGAATGGCTTCAGGTTGAGCCTTCTTCACTCCCTTAAGGAACGTCTTGAGCTGCTCCTGGAGGTCCTCGGGCATGCTTTCGAACCGAGCAGGGCCTGAGAATGTGCCATCCGAGTTCACCTCTCCAGTTTCACGCTCCAGCACAAATGTGTCTTCAAACTCCTCCTCCTCTTCGAGATTATGGCGCTGGTCCAAGTCAGCAAGTTAATCGTTGATTTCATTTTCAAGACATACCAGCTTTTCCAGTACTTGGCCAGAAATGCCAAAGTTGAGCCTCATCACTGACTCCACGACATCCCAAGGAATCTCAACAACGTCATAACGAGAATGCCTCTCGGTGACGTAGCCGTATCGCCTGAGCAGCTCCGAGTTGGGATGCGGTCCGTAGTAATTAAAGATCTCCTCACCAGCCTTGATTGGCCTCAAGCTGGTCACCGTGAGGCTCTCTTCTTCGTGGTTCACATGCGCCTATATCCAAGTCAGCTGTGTCACTCTCACTCAGTCACACCGACACATACGTTGAATTCCGCATCCGCATTCAGAATGTCAGCCATTGGAACCATGCCCATCATGGATTTGCCTTCTCGGTCCTCCACCCAGCCATCCGCCTCTTCCTCCTCGTCATCCTCATCGTTCTCGAGATCAAAAGCATATGACATGATGGTGCTGCCCATCCGGTGCGCAATCTCGACAAGATCATCGTCACTTCGGTTCTCGCCGCCAAATACGCTCGAATTGTTTCGAATGATGGGGAGAAGCGTCTTGCGGAACATGTTCTCCGCGTCCGCCTTGCCGATTTTGTGACGCATGTGACTGGCCTGTAGCTGGTCTAGTTCGGTCTCGGACCAGAACATGGGCGTATCAAACGAGGAGGGGAGCACGTCAAAGTAGGGCTTCCACTGTGACTTTTCACCCTGCAGGTACTCGTACATCATGACGAGGATCAAAGAGCTCCATGAGTCCAATCGCGGCGCCTCGTCATCCTCATCGTCAATGGGCTTGTCGAGGTCAAAGACGTCAGGGAGCTTCTTGGGCAACTCTGACGTTTCAACATTGATGATTCCCTTTCTAGGGATTGTGAAGAGTGTCGTCTCAGCAGCAATATCCTGTAGGGCAACTAAAAAAGTCAGTGGCGCTGTATGAGCCAAGAAGTATCAACGTACTTATACCACGGCCCGCGTTGCGATCTCGAAGGTCAACAATCTTGATAGCATCGGAGAATGAGGCCCCTGGGAGTGACTTGAACCAGAGAAGAAACTTCTCACTGCCTGAATTGAAAGATTCAGAATCCATTGTGCCTTGATCTTGCAGCGAGACACAAGAAATTTGTCGGTGTGAGGTTGGTAAAGAAGATTGCAGGTACGATGGTTAAATCTCAGGACAGTGTAAATAAAACTTTTTCATTAGCGCGCGCTCGGTTTACACTGTGCATTCTAGGGTAAGACGACACCAACAAACCAGACAAAAGCGATCCAGGCTCTGTGCGAATAACCTCACCGTTACACTTGTGTAATCTTGATGAATTCAAACATAATTCATTACTCTTAATATGCCCGCCATTAAAGACTTTTCAGAGTCGCAGCTATTGATACAAGTCTCGCAACGCCACCATGTCCAACACCAATGCAAAACATGATAACGCTCTTCCTATGCCAGTTTGTTCTGTTCATAATCCAACCGAAAAAACATGCAAACACTCATTACTGATCACTCGCCTTATCCTTCTTGAGCTCTCTCTTCTTCGGCTTGAGCCACTCCTCCATACCCTCGGGCCAGTACACTCTGTTCTTGGGCCCTCCCATGCCAAAGTCCTCGGCGCTCACAATCTTCTCGGGCACCTCTATCTCATCTTCTACCTCACCGTTGACGCCGTTGGTCTTCTTCTTGCCCTTCTTAGGTTTCTTCTTGATCGCCTTTCGTGGCTCGTCGTCACGCTCGTAGGGAACAACATTATTGAAGGTATCCCATCCTGGCAGCTTAAAGGTGCGCATCAGCTCAAAGACAGCTTGCTCCTTGTCCTTAGCTTCAATCATGAGGTCCATATCATTGGCGCAGGGTGGCAGTGTCTTGACTCGCGCAGAATGTTTGCGACGCTCTCGTGGAGTAACAGCGCCAGCAGTCTGCTCGCTGTAGTGCATCTTTTGTGTGATGTCCTTTCTTGTCCATGTCTTTTTGATGCGGTCATAAAGACCTATGATATCTTGGGTGCCTTCTCGCATACTTGAGTCGAAGATGATGTTGTGGTGGTGATAATCCAGTACCAATGGGATATTGAGCTCCTCGCATATAGGGAGTAGATCGTGGACACTCCACGCAACGTCGTCATTCTCCAATACCATTCGCCGTTTGACGCCATCCGATAGCTTGACGTAGTTTTCGCGGAACCGGTTCAAAGTTGCTTCCTTGTCGCCATAGACACCTCCCATGTGTAAGATCATGACTGCGTCGCGATTCATTTGCTCAGGGAGCTTGAGCAAACTGAGCATCTCGTCGTGATACTCAAGATCGCGAACAGCAGCGGCAACAACTTCCTTCCGTGGGCTTCCAATTTGGGTAAACTGTCCAGGATGTGTCGTAAGTCGATGTCCTAGTTCTGCTGCAACTTTGCCAGCCTCGGCTAGGACACCAGCTGCAAAGGGTGCCAACTTGTACCCGTATTCCTCATGACTTGCAAAGGGGAACATTTCGCTGCTGAGCCTCATGAACTTGATACCGTACTTGTGGTTCCACCGAATCATCTTGACAATATCTCTCGCGTTGGCCAATCCTAGCTCTTGCACATACTTAAGCCCTCGCTCGGGATCCGCTGGCTTACTCTTGTCGGGTCGATTCTTTGTAGGGTGCTCAGGCTCTGAAGGATGTTGGAGGGGATGTCGATGGTCGAGGATGGATGCGATCCGGCAGGTTCTTGACGAAAAGACAGGAGGGCTTGCGTTACGCAGATATGTGTTTAAGCAGGCCTATGAGAGTCAGTCATAGTTGAGTCTCTCACTCAACTGGAGTGAGCGGCAAGATCTTGCCTCATGGGGATGCGCTCACATAACCAAGCCGCCCCGACCACGGCAGGGGAAGTCTGTCGCTGTTGACGGGGGGAGGTCTGTTTGCGCCTCTCTCAAAACCCTCATCGTCGGCCTTGGCGTCAACAATATCACCTGCTGCCAGCTCAGCCTGATAATTGTCCATGGGGGCCTTTTCAACGCTCTCTGCATTTCGTCCGCAGTTGGAAGGGATGGTGTCGTTAGGTGGTGGTGTGCGCATCTTGGGTCGAATGTTTCGCTCCATATTTGACTCTGCTTTGACGTGAAGATCCGAGGATTCAACTGCCTGTCGTTGTCTCCTCACGGCGTTCTGTAGTTTGTGTTCCATCTCGCTCAACTCGCGCATGGCTTCCTCGACGCCCTCTCCTGTAACCCATACTGCCTTTTTCTTGCGTTTGTCGGGGATTTCACACTTGATCTTCTTGCTATCCTTGTCGATTTCCATGTTGTCGGGTCCGAGATGATCCATTGTAGTTGCAGCGGCAGCGTCCCTCAGTCTTCGGCTACTTCGTCTAGGGGCATCAGGTCGTTGCGGCGCTGGAGGAGGAGGATGAGGACCGTCTCTCTTTCGTTTCGGCGTCATGTTGGAGAGCCCTCTGCTGTGTTGATGTCTTGGTACAGGGGCAAAGATACTCGCAGCAGCAGAGGCGAAGAGGCGTGGTCGCATACAGTAGCGCAGTCTTAATGTGAAGGTGACATGCAGGGGCAATGTCTGAGATGAATACAATGACTGGAGGGCCTTAAGTAGTTGTGGAAGGTCGAGGCGAGGGTGAATGATGAAGGAGCAGCGAAGAGAGCAGTTGGCTTGTACCTTGTTATGCGTGCATGTCTCTCTTGTATCTCTCACGACCTTGAGCTATGAGGTTGTAGTCGGAGGAACTGGCCCGAAGAGCCAATGACGCACGTCGCGTCATGCATGGCTTTTGGGGCGACGATGTAATAATGGGAGGGCATAGGGCTATCCGACGAGAGCCCCAAGGATGCGATGCGATTGGGGGGTGATTTTTGGTGCAGCGTGGTAGGGGCATTTCCGGGGCGATGAGCCCGCTGCAGGGCCGGCCGGGGGCCAACTAGGTGTCAATCAGCCGTGGATGGGTTTGGGTCCTGTAGCTTAGGTTGCCCCCCGGAGCTCTAGTTCCCGCCGCCTGCGCTGTGCGTGCTGTGATGTGCTGTTAAGCGCGGGCGAAATCGATCGTTGACCGGTTTTCTCGATCGAGGCTTCTTTGATGGCGATGAAGTCATCGCGACTTTTGGTGTGAGGTCACGGATCGCCGATCGCGGTCTGGCCAAGGGTACGTACCCAGAAGGCGTTTGCTCCGCTCTGACGCCTTTTGCCAGGTCCAAGCGGCAAAGATCTTCGCCGTGAAGAAACGAAGAGGAAACAAACGTCTCAAGATCTGGGAAACAGCTTGGCAAAGCATTGAGAGAGCTGGGGTGAGCCAATCGCAAGCTCAGGGGGCGTTCCGTCGTGTTGGAAGAAATGCTGCACCACTAATGCCCGAGCTAGGTATGAGACATGTCGCCGACATTTTGCATCGAGATGAGCTCAGAAACCTCCTAACTGAGCAACCAGCAAGCTGTCCAGGCTCGCGGCTGACTGGTGTGCTAATCAGCTTTCTCGTGTACCTGGTCTACAGGCTTCATGGTTGTCTCCATGTTTGGTTAAAGAGGTCTCAGTTAGCACCCGGAGAAGCATCCAATGCTTCGGATGTTGTCCTAGCACACGACTCGCACGAAAGCCGCATCCCGTTTGTCGTCCCGTCTGTGCCATCATTGGCCGCCACTGTGCGGTCATGTTGTGTGAAGCTGCAAGCCATTGACTGATGCATCATATTGGCTCCTGAAACAGAAATTGCATTAGTGATTAGTGATCTGGAAGGATAACCGCATCCCTCGTGACCGATATGTCTGGGTGCCGGTGATCTCCTGGCGCCAGTCGTCTTTGTTCATCTTGCCGGGGATCAAAAGAATGGCGGCACTGTCAAGGTTCGCTCGCGTCGTGGACCTCCCTTGTAATAGGCCGTCCTACATACAGGGCAGTCGTGCCGCTCGATCAAGAACCATGATGAGAGACACTTGGAATGGAATGAGTGGCCGCAGGTGTTTAATGTCAAGATGTCATCGTCTTCCATATCCAAGTTGGTGTTAGACTGCGCGGCCGTGCCCTCTCCCTCGCTCCGTGACTGGGTCCCAGGAGCCACCGTTGAAGCTTGACCAAGAGTCGGAGGCGGATCATCGCCAACGGTATGTACGGGTTCCGGCATCAAGGGACCGACCAAGGGACTGATGCAAATAGGGCTGCATGATATCAGCCATGATCTGTAGACAATTATGGAGGGCCGTTGCCGAGGAGTCCGGCCGAGCCGCAGGAAGCGGGTCAGCCGGACCCTCGGCCCCGGGCATGTACTCACCATTCGCCGAGCTCGGACGCCGAAGGCACGGCTTCAATATCGGCATCTTCAGACGGAGTAGATCGCTGAGCGGCCGATGAGCAGGTTGTCACGGTGCTAAGCTTCCGGCGCGCGCGATCCAGCTGATCGGGTTGCGGATTGTAAATCTTTTCCTTTTCATTGCGCGATCCTATCTTGACGCATGTTCTGGTCCGGCGGATACTCAGTCGAGGTACACAAGACAGGGATGCGATCGATACGTACATAGGACCGATTATCAGAACGAATAAGAAAAGAACGAGAAGAATTATGCCGACGGGTTCCATTTCGTCGCTCGGTAAGAAATTCGGATTCGGTATCAGTATCAGTGATTCGGAGGTGGTGCGATGATTCTAGGTGTCGTCACCCCGCTCCGTGCTGCGTGGGGTCAAGAGATAGACAGCGCCGGCAGGTCAACGCCGTCTGGCAAGTGTCAACTCGAGATAAATTGAGAAAAATCAACAATTCACGCGTTTACATGATGCGTTGTTATCGCAACAGAGATGGTGGCAGTGGTCAGTTATAACAGCCGTGGCACCGGTCGCGCGGAGGCAATGATGGGCAACGGGACGGCGTGTCCAGGCCTCGAACGAGGATGAATTGAACCACTAGACCCTTGGTGCAGTGACGGTGGCTTGCATGCCCAGGCGACACACACGACCACCTAGCGAGGGTCGAGAACGCTACACTCAGGTGCTTTGCCTGACTTTGACTGCGCGGTGTCTGGTTCTGGCAAGGGAATTTCTTGGGTGGCATCACGCAACATGGGGCTGTGTCGGTGACTGACCAAACGAGAGCTCAAGGTGAAGCAAATATCAAGCTTTAGCGGGGATGACGAGCGAGCAGCGATGCGTTCTTGGCGGGACTTGGCGAGAACCATCCTGATCGACGACTTGACAAGCGTTGACTCACATTGGTCAACAGCTCAACAAATGTTGACTGTCAGTAGTCTATCACTGAGGGCGGGCGCTGAGAGTTTGCTTGGTGAGGGGAGGGGATTGCGCTTGGCCAGGCAGTCATGGCAGATGACAGCCGCTAGAAGACGGACTGATGCAACCTTATCGACAGAGACCCTGATTTCAGGTTCTCTGATGGTCCTGATTGTGATGGGATGCTTTCTCATGTTGTTTGATGATGGAGTTGTAGAAGTGCCGTACGGATATCATGATGGTTACTATTGCCGGTTAGGTCCTTTACCTGTAACGGCTGCACATCAGGACATGCATAACTGCACAGAGTCTCATGGCCAAATCACCTCACATTACTGCACATTGAATATCCATGTAAAGTGAATTAAGAGGACTCGACTTGTCTCGTCAGTTGCACAAAAAGCATCCCTCCAACCGATACAGGCCGACAGGGGTCTAAACCAATAATGGGAGGTCCTTTGTTTGGTGTAATGCATGTGTCATAGAATAAGAACACGATGCTACCAAGTTTGCCGGGGTATCTGATAGTGCTCTAGCACTTGGAGCACATGTTCTTGGCGGAAGTCTTGGCGTTCTGGAGGAGATAAGAGGTCGCCGCATCCATCGTGAAGCCGGGAACAGTGTTTCGCCACTACACAGTGCAGGAGTAATCTCAACTTCACATGAAAAAGCAAAGCCAAGTACAGTGCCCAGAAACGCCAAGCCTTGCCTCAACACCATCACAATCCCAGCCCATGGCTTTTTGCATACCCACGTGCCCAACCTGACGCTGCCAGGTTGGAAGAGACAGAGGCAGAGATTCGAAAATACCGCTCGGGGCGGGGGACTCCGGCGGCCCCACCCAGCAGCTGGAGGACAGGAGCGGTCACAGGGGGTCCCAGGGCCTGTCCCCACTGGCTCCTCTCTCCCCACGCCCTCAAGCAATAAGCTCAAAATGAAGAGCGTCGCGTAACCCGGGGTTAGGTGATGTGCGGTGCATTGCCATTGCCCTTGAGCCAATGCGACTCATTTGCCGTGCCGAGCAGCGTCCAAGCGGCGGCATGACGTCGGGCTAAAATGTTTATCTCCATCAAAGAAAGGCCCGAGGCAGGTTTAGAGTCATTACAGTGGCATTAGCTCCCTAAACTCAATTGAGACGGAACTCGTCCTCTATCGTGTCAATTCCTTCTGGAAGACCAGGGCGCAGCGTCACGGCTTGACTTCATCTCTGTAACATACCGGCCCGGCTACCAATTCCTCAATCTTCCTCGCATGCGCAGGTAGGCATATCTCGGCTTTGTGCCTTCCACTCCGCCTCCCCCCCCTTCCTCCGCTCTTGATGGTGACTACTGCGATTCCGCTCCACACTGAAAAATTCTCCTCCATATAGATTCCTCTCCTGGCAAACATGCACGGCCTAGTGTAACATCTTCCTCCACTCCGCCTGCACCTTTCAATGTTGGTCGGTCTGGGCATCTTGGCGTCTGTAAGATTTGCATCATGGCTCCTTCCTTCTTTGCCTGCTCGTGAGTCGGATTGTCGCCTGTTATTGGTTTCTTCAGCTTCCGTTATCCACCGGCGTCATTTGCCAATGTTGACCGGCTTAGATAGAGAGATAGATCCATGGCTTTGAGGTTGGCTATAAAGGCGATCTTCTCCCTTCTGCTGTCTTATCTTGGGACTCTCTTCTTTGTCAACCATTCTCGATCACACTTGGATCTCTCATCATGAGCCAAAAACTGATCGAAGAGCCTGCCCACGTCTCGGGCCAGGCCAACACGCCCATGACAGCTCCCGCCCACGCCCTCACCTACGAGCAAGTGGCCGAGCAGCTTCATGCCAATATCGAAGATGGGTTGACCAATGAAGAGGCCAAAGGCCGTCTCGAACAATACGGACGAAACGAATTCGGAGCCGAAAAGGGCGTCCAACCCTTCAAGATCTTTATCGGGCAGATCGCCAATGCCTTGACTCTAGTGAGCTGCCCCATTAACATGCATCCCCTCAGACCTGGATTCTCCCCCCAGGATCGTTGGGATTGCTTTTGAGAAAATGGTAAAGTCGCTCATTTGCCGTTTGGGGGTTAGGTTCTCATCCTCGCCATGGCTGCCTCACTTGGCATTCAGTCATGGATCGAGGGCGGTGTCGTCGCCGCTGTCATCATTCTCAACATCGTAGTGGGTTTCCTGCAGGAGTTTCAGGCTGCCAAGACCATGGACTCTCTGCGCTCTCTCAGCTCTCCCACTGCCCATGCTGTCCGAAACGGTAACAATGAGGTTGTGGTGACTGCTGAGATTGTGCCTGGAGACATGGTCGAGCTCAAGACTGGAGATACCATTCCTGCCGATATCCGTCTTGTTGAGGCTATCAACTTTGAGACCAACGAAGCACTTCTCACGGGAGAGTCCCTGCCTGTTCGCAAGGAGGTCAACTCAACCTTCCCTGACGACACTGGCCCTGGTGATCGCCTCAACGTTTGTTATAGCTCCTCGACTGTCACCAAGGGCCGTGCTCGCGGTATTGTCTTTGCAACTGGAATGTTCACTGAGATTGGTCAAATCGCTGCTGCTCTCCGTGGCAAGACTTCCAAGCGTCGACAGCCAAAGCGTGATGCTGATGGCAACACCAACTTTGGTCGCTGGATGCAGGCTTGGACTCTCACCTTCTCTGATGCTGCTGGACGCTTCCTGGGCGTCAACGTTGGTACTCCTCTTCAACGCAAGCTTTCCAAGCTGGCCATTCTTCTCCTCGGAACAGCTATTGTTTGTGCCATCATCGTCTTGGGAGCCAACGAGTTCAACACCAAGAAGGAGGTCATCATTTACGCTGTTGCCACTGGTCTTTCTATGATCCCGGCTTCTCTCATTGTCGTTCTCACTATCACAATGGCTGCCGGAACCAAGCGAATGGTTCAGAGGCATGTCATTGTTCGTAACCTCAAGTCTCTTGAGGCCCTTGGTGCTGTTACCAGTATGTGGACCCACTCCTGACATGCAGACTATCGCTGACCGACCTTCTAGACATTTGCTCTGACAAGACTGGTACCCTGACTCAGGGTACTATGATCGTCAAGAAGGCTTGGGTCCCCGGCCGTGGTACTTACTCCGTTGGAGCTACCAACGAGCCCTTCAACCCTACTCAGGGACAGCTTGGTTTGGTTGAGGCTGAGCCCAAGGACATCAACTTCCAGAGCGAGGACGCCGAGGGAACTCCAATTGACCCTCAGGCTCTCGTCTCTCAGGACGTCGGTCTCCAGGAGTACCTCAACGTGGCTTCGCTGGCCAACCTTGCAACAGTCCACCAGGTCGACGGTGAATGGCATGCCCGAGGTGACCCCACTGAGTGCGCTATCCAAGTCTTTGCTTCTCGTTTTAACTGGAACCGCTCCCGCCTGTCTAGTGGAGAGAAGGCTCGCTGGCATGAGGTTGCTGAATTCCCCTTTGACTCGGATGTCAAGAAGATGTCGGTCATTTTCAACGACAACGAATCTCAGAAGCAATGGGTCTTCACCAAGGGTGCTGTCGAGCGTGTCTTGACCTCTTGCCCTGTCTATGCTATCGGAAATGAGACTAGGCCCCTCACTGATGCCATCAAGGACGACATCATCAACAACATGGAGTCTCTTGCCCGACTTGGTCTCCGAGTGCTTGCCCTGGCTAGCCGAACTGATATCGAACATGTCATCGACAACGAGGCTGAGCTTGATCGTTCCAAGTTCGAGAGTGACCTGATTTTCCGTGGACTCATCGGTCTTTATGATCCTCCTCGCCCTGAATCCGCCCCCTCTGTCGCCAAGTGTCATGAAGCTGGTGTTAGCGTTCACATGCTTACCGGTGACCACCCTGCTACTGCCCGAGCCATTGCCCTGGAAGTTGGTATCCTCCCATCCAGAATGGCCGAGATCCCCCATGATGTGGCCAAGTCTATGGTTATGGCTGCTTCCGAATTTGACAAGCTGTCGGATGAGGAGATTGATCAACTTCCCCTTCTGCCGCTCGTGGTTGCTCGCTGTGCTCCCCAGACCAAGGTTCGCATGATTGAGGCTCTTCATCGTCGCAAGGCCTTTGTTGCCATGACCGGTGATGGTGTCAATGACTCCCCTAGTCTGAAGCGTTCCGACGTTGGCATTGCTATGGGATTGGCTGGATCTGATGTCGCCAAGGAAGCGTCTGACATTGTCCTGACTGATGACAATTTTGCTTCTATCCTCAACGCTGTTGAGGAAGGCCGTCGCATGTTTGATAACATCCAAAAGTTCATCCTCCACGTTTTGGCTGAGAACATTGCTCAGGCTTGCACTCTTCTGATTGGCTTGGCTTTCAAGGATAAGAACGGACTGTCCGTGTTCCCTTTGGCTCCTGTTGAAATTCTCTGGATCATCATGATCACTTCTGGTATGCCTGATATGGGTCTCGGATTCGAGATTGCGGCCCCCGATATCATGCAGCGTCCTCCCCAGAACGTAAGTACTCGCTCTCGCTTTTTTCAGAGCCCAGCTAACAGACCCTCTAGTTGAAGCAAGGTGTTTTCACCCCTGAGCTGCTGATTGACATGGTGGTCTATGGCCTCTGGATGTCTGCGCTCTGCCTGGCTTCGTTCGTCCTCGTCCTTTACGGATTTGGCAATGGCGCTGCCGACATTGGAGAGAACTGCAACAACGAGTATAGTGAGGACTGCAGGGTCATCTTCCGTGCTCGTTCCACCA
The DNA here is from genome assembly GCA_030779165.1 of Fusarium sp. MBC 441. NCBI lineage: Eukaryota > Fungi > Ascomycota > Sordariomycetes > Hypocreales > Nectriaceae > Fusarium > Fusarium sp. MBC 441. The sequence goes on from JAPFTC010000035.1 coordinate 189,743, forward strand.
CGTTTGCATGCCTGACCTGGTTCGCCCTCTTCCTGGCCTGGGAAATGGTCAACATGCGCCGGTCCTTCTTCCGAATGAAGCCCAAGAGCAAGAAGTACTTTACTCAGTGGATGCACGACGTCTGGCGCAATCCCTTCCTCTTCTGGGCTATTGTTGCTGGCTTCGTTACCATGTTCCCCATCATCTACATCCCTGGACTCAACACTGTCGTCTTCAAGCATGCCCCCATCTCTTGGGAGTGGGGCATTGTCTTTATCGAGGCTGTCCTCTTCTTCATGGGCATTGAGTCCTGGAAGTGGGCCAAACGTATCTACTTCCGCCGCCAGGCTCGCAAGGCCACTGGCGGTGTCGAGGACTTGGAGACACGTGTGTTTGGGAAGTTCTACAACATGGCTGGAAGCCAGGATGAGGAGACTGGTGCCGGAAACCGGGAGAAGGTTGCTGCTTGAAGAAGCTACTAGAAGTCTGATGGTGAGCAGGCGACTAGAAAAACTGACACGACCAATGGGCTCTACCGTTAGAAGGTAGAGTGTCACTACGGTCTAGGACATGAGGGACACTAGTGTTTGGACCTCAGGTAAGTTGTTATATAGGACTAGCCGTAGATAGAAAGAGGTTTGTCTACTGTATGTAAGACGTATGTTGCAGATAGATAGATTCGAATCTTTTTAGTACCCTCTTTTCCTTGGTTTGACATGTGAATGTAAACTATTTTGATGTGTTTGTGTCGTTACATTGGTGCGCATACTAGACTTGCTCATCAACGCATATCTTGGCCCTAGTGATAAAACCGTTGAAAACCGTCGATCAAGCGGGGACTCGGCCACATGGGCACTATTCCAAAAGTGTTAACCAAGGCATTCGACCTAGGCCTCAAATAAGCCCGAGGAGATGCCTCACCGTCACCAAGCTAACAACTTGACGTTGAAAGCTCGGGCTTGTTCCTCCGCAAGCTTGACAGAACAGAACAAAAAAAAAGCTTCTTCTGGCTGGAACCCTCTAGCGCAACAAATGATTGTCAAGTGTAAACCTGTTACGGTCTAGTACACACACACCGAACCCCCTGTCCTTGAACAGGATTGCCATGACCCAGGCACCGGAATCCAGGGTTCGACATTCCGACGGCATTTACCGTGGAGTAGACGCAGACTCAGCCTTGCTGTTTGTTTGCTGTCCTCACTATCACGAGCTGTTGTTTGTTGTACATGCAGTTGAAACTGTGGGTAACAAATCCCTGCCTTGAATGCGAGAAATAACGCTCAAACGCTTAGCAATCCCTAACACTGCCCATGTTTTACCCGCGCGGATGTAACCCCCTCGAGGCTTAAAGTTTCGGCTCTTTTCTAGTTTCTGCCAACATCATATCATCAGTGCATACAAGGGCCACTTTAGCTATTCAGAGAACCAACCTAGTGTACCATTTCATCCATCAAAGCCTCGCTGCGTCCAAAAGGGCCCAGACTTGTTTCCCCCAACTCAACCGCCACTAAAATAGAACCAAAGACACGCTAGAGTGAACACACTAAGCGGAGCAAGCTCGTGGTTCTCTTCCCCGAGCGTGCCGTGAGCTCTGTAGATTGGCGATCTGTGTGACCTGACTTTTTTCTTTGTCGAGTTATTGTTGCATCGTCTTTTTTTGCTGCAAACTAGTGGGGACAACAAAAAGATGGCTATAGCTCTTGGGTACACATACCTACCTAGTTAAGTTAATATTTATGGAACGTAGCAGCCGGAGACTTTTTTAAACTCTACCATATTTCCCATCTTTGAATCTCGATATTTCTTCAAAGATATCCATCTCGTTTATCGTTCCCCCTCCCCCTCCCTCCTCCACTTTGTGCAGATCTCATCCACGTCGATCCATTTCAACGTTGAATTCCGCCCTCACGTCAGGGAAACTCTACAACGTCAAAATCAGTCTATTTCATCCATGGCCTGTTGCCACTAGGTCTTGGCGAATCCTGGTCTTTCTCCCCCAACAACAAAAAAGAAACATTCCCTCGTGCCTCGGCTTTAACAGCTGTCAGAGGCCAAGGCTTCAACTCTTACAAACCAGGGTAAAACACACAGATCCCTGCTCTCAAATTGCAACGAACCACAAGGGCCCGAGTGTTTTTTTTTTTGTCAGCCAACATCTCGAAACAAGGGATATGTCACTTCTCTAACCCTTATTCAAAACCTGTTCGTCCTTGATCTCGGATGCTCATGGAACTAGCCGCACTGCTCTCCTGCTCTCCGCCAGCTTCCTCCTCCGGTTAAGCCGCCCCGAGTCTCCTGGAGGATCTCAACCCCTGGATAACCCCCTTGCCTTCGCCTCCTTGTTGGCAGTCTTGTTGGCAGTCTTGTTTCCTTTATTATCCAAGCCCTCAGCAAGACCCAAACAAAAGGATTCGAACAATCTCGACCCCTGTGTCTGTTTCTTACTCTGACCCAACCCAGATCTCTATTTGTCAGACAAAATCCTGCTTATCCCTTCCTTCGCTTGTCAGACTCAGCCTTACGCCTCTCCCGGAAAACCAAGCCCCGAACCCCCCCTGGCTGGCTCGCTTCCCGCAGCGGGCCGCCTTTACTCAAAGCAGACATGCCGCAGCAGCGCGAGGTCAAGACGTGCGATCGCTGCCGGCACTTTAAGCGCCGCTGCGATCTCGTCAAGCCCTCGTGTTCACGCTGTCTACAGGCCGGTGTACGATGCAGCTTTGATACTGCTGGTGTTTCTGTGGTTTCTGCATCTCCTGGTGTCTCCACCATCACCGTCCCCATAATCGATATACCGTACTCGGCGTCTCCATCTCCAGTCTTCATGTCTACCACAACGCCCACCTCAGGTCCCGCTATTTCATCAAGATCTCCTGCCCAGGACTCGCAACAGAGTCTTTCTGCTGGAAACCCCACCCCTCCAACCACATCGACTGATAGTCCGGCGTCTTCTACCCAGGCTTTCGGCTCCGGTGAGGCCGGGGCGGACCCGGCCCTGGAAGCCGATGGGCCGGAGCCTGGTGAATCAAGTATGCCCTCTGGCCAGCGCGTTGTACGAAAACGCAAGCGCAACTGTCTTAGCTGCTTGAGGTGTCACCGGCTCAAGGTTAAATGCGACAAGGAACTTCCATGTGGACGATGCAAATCGAGCGGTAATGGCCGTGACTGCTACTACAGCTTCAACAAGGGGCCAAATGGGGGCAAGTTTCCCTGTCCAACAGCCCCTGTAAAGGGCGACGAGAGTAAAGGACAGCAGGCGGCGTGGCAGATTCAGCACAAGGTCAGGGGATCTAGCCACTGGAGGGACCTAATGACCAAGGTATGCTTGTTGGACTCATGATATGATATGCGCTTACATGGATGGTGTAGATCGGCAAACTGACGAGTATGGACTCAACACCACTTGCATTGGCCCTCGAGGATGTTGCTACCAACGCTTGTCTGGCCAATTTTTCATTACCGGGTAACTTTCCCTTTGGTACACCTGGTGCAGCCAAGTATTTTACTCGAGAAGCTGTTGTAAAGCTTGTTGAGGGAGAGAAGTCCAAATGCCAGTCTTATATCGACAGATATCTCAACCTGCTGGAAACGGTAAATCCAGTACTCGACGTTGAGTTGTTTAGACGAGAAGTGGAGCAGTACTGGCAAGATCCTTATTCTGCTAGTCTCGACTGGATGTCGCTGTTCCTTATGGTGCTTGGTTTGGGATGCTTCTCATCAGTCGAGGAGCCCCATCAAGCGACAGAACTGATGATGGCTGCTGAAGCCTGTCTGGTACAGACTCCCGTTATGTTCCGGCCAACGTTCTTATCGCTACAAACCCTGACTTTGATGGTGGTTGCAAAACACATATGCAACCCCACGTGTTGGGCTATCGACTCCTGCTGGACTCTACTTGGCATGGTGGTGAGAACCGCCTTTATCTACGGACTACCGCAGGAAACAGGTGCCGAAGATGGCGAAGCGCTTGATGTCAGCGAACGAGATGCGAGGCGGAAACTGTGGTTGACCATCCTCTACCTCGACATCAAGGTTTCCATGTGCAACGGCATGCCACCTGTAACAAGGCCAGAGGATCTGTGCAGTATCAGGAACACGCCCAATTGGGATCAACCAGATAACCTCCACATGGTTCTTTACCGGGCTCTCCCTCTCGTTCTCGAAATTCTAGCACACGTCAACTCCAAAGACAGCCAGGTCACTTACACAGAGGTGCTGCGGTATAAGGTGCAGATTAGGGAACTCATGGCATATGCCAAGCGAGTCTGCAATAGTCAGCTCCAACGCATCACAGTGGACATCTTTCTACGACGATGCATCATGGTTTTACATCGACCGTTTGCCATGCACCCAGAAGGCCCTAGCATGTTTCCAGAGTCATACTGGGGATCCCTCGAGTGCTCTCTCGCCCTGCTGGTTCACTACCGGGAGATGTGGTGCAGCGACAAGAGCCTGCGCCTCGATCTAGTAGGGAGAGCATTTGTGCTCGACTTCTTCTCTGCCTCACTGACTGCGTGTCTTCACGTGTTGAGAAAGGATGCGCCCTTGGCTGCGGCGCCGGTCATGGACTCGCAGATCCCACCTCGGCAGATCATCCTCGACACGCTGAGGAGTTGCTTCGAGATCTGGAGTGTTGAGAAGGAGTCGAGTGTCTGCTACCGAACGGGATATGCGATTTTAATGGCAGTGTTGGAGGTGCTGCCAGAGACGTCTGAAACGAATTAAGGCGTTCACTGTGGAAACTGTTCAAGTTGGGTATTAATTAAAGCGCGGAGCGGCTATGATTTGATGGTCAATTGCCTCGGCCACGCTATTAGAGTATAGAATAAAGGGCCTCATGGGTGTGCTGGCATTGGCACAGACGAGTTCGTGCATACAGAGTGCATTCTGCAGATGTATCGGCCCTTGTTCCGATAATATCTGAAGTGGCTGCTAATATGCACATGTCGGCTGATGATGAAGAATTTGGTGTGCGTGAGCGATTTTCGTTGGTGGTGAGATTCCCCAGGCGATATTGCCCCTTTGTCAATTGGCAATACATTCTCCTGGTGTTGGAGAAGCCTCGATTCCTATCCTCTCATCAATGACGACTTGTTTGCTCAACGTTACACTGCATCTAGCCAAACGCCTTACACAACCCATCTACCGTGTGACGACCTCAGATGCCTTTTCCGGTCTGGGGAAGTCGCTTCCAAGAGATGACGTCTTTCGAGGCCTGCGATCCAAGGCCAGGCTGGTGAAGAGGGTGTAGGTGGTGTGACGGTTTGGGTATAGATCCTTCCAGGCTCACGATGGTCTCCGACAACACATGTCACTGAGGGCGACAGTCAAGCCACAGAGTGGGATGGATGGAGTGGCTGGAGCGGAGGGCGCCGCAACGGCCTGCTTATTGCTCGCTGAGAGGTACCTGCAGACAGTGGGTTTGACAAGACGCGAGGTACTTTTGTCGTAGTATCAGCGCCTGAATTCCAGTCTTGTCTTTCAAGTCCCCTTTGATACTATCTACCTCTTGTCCAAGTCTCTTTGACTCTAGCGGGCCGACCCAACCGCAGCGATCAGAACGTTGAAGAAGGGTACGTACCTTTTACCGGAAACTGGAACCCCTCCAAGCTGAGGCCAGTGCGTCATTGGGTCTTCCACTGGACGACCTTATCCTCCCCGCTGCCCGCCTCCCTCCGTGGCCTGCTCACGAGGATTCAACCTGAACACGCTGCCTTTTTTCTCCATCTCGCATTTGATCTCAGGACTACATCACAAGCGCAACAAGGCACACAGGATACACCCACAGGGTCTCTCTGGTGCTCCCCTATTGACTCTTGAACCGACCTGCTGCCATCTTTTGCTTTCACCAACTGCACACACGACCGCCGCCTCTTGAAGCCTGAGCTCACCGATAAACCCTCCTCGACCTAGCCTCGTCCGTTCGACCAAATACCAAAATGGCTTCAGTTGTGGAATCTCCGTCGGTGCACTCGCCTCCCGATCACCCCGCACAAAGACCTCGAGGTGATTATTCCCGTTGACACCATGGCGCCATGTACTAACAACCTCTTGTAGGTATCCTCAAGAACTCGTTCCAAAAGTCTCCCCCCACCTCGCCAAACCAGGAACGCTCTTTGACCGACAAGGAGCTCACCATCGCAAACACCCAGATCAACGCCGGCCACCGTCGTTCATCTTCGGGAGCCCGCCCCCCCGGGTCTCGCCGTCAGTCTGGCTTCAGCTCCATCGACGATCCGCTTGAGTCCTCTCAACGCCTCAAGTGGGACGAGGCCAACCTCTACCTCACCGAGCAAGAGCGCTCCTCTACCATGAAGATCACCGAGCCCAAGACTCCCTATGCCAAACACTACGACCCGTCCGAAGACCCGTCTGACGACGACGAGGATCCTCTGGCGAACGCTGGTGCTCGTCTTCAGAATTCACGTCCAGGCCGTGAAGATGACATTCCGGGCCTTTCTCTGGGCGAACCGGAAGAGGCGATCTCGGAAGCGGGCGCGCCGTCGCCCCGCAGCGAAAAGAGCGTCCACGTCGACGACGAGAGCAGCGTCGGCCACAACGCCGAAGAGGAGCTTGCGGGTATGTCTCCCGAGGAGCGTGAAAAGCACCGAAAGTTTGAGCAGCTCCGCAAGAGACACTACGAAATGAAGAATGTGGCCCAGCTTCTGGGCCACCCCGAGACGATCCCCGACGACGAGGACGAGGACGATGAACAAGGCAACGGCGGTGCCGTGCCGCCTATGCCACCGCTACCGCGCATGCCCAACGGCTCTGCGTAGAAGGCTGCTCGCTGGGAGGAGAGGACACGACAAGGGATGTGATTTGGCTGGAGGCTTGTCTTTGAACCGGAGTTTTGCGGAAATCATCACAGGGCGTTGGCACAAGAGGGGGCAACGTGGGGGGACAGTGGGTTTATCAGATTACTCACTCGCTTTGAGGATTTTGGTGGATGAGTATCGTCACCAGAGACGGAGAAGGAGGAAGAACAAGGGCATATCATGGACCCGGTTTCGCTTGCACAGCAAATGAGGGATATCTAGCATTTCCATTAGAATTGATTTATACCTTTCAGTCTAAATGACGAATAGTTGTCGCATTCCCGTCATATGCGCCACTCGATCGTTATTCATGTCCGCTCTTTTGTATCATCTCGATGGGTTCACGTTTCCGAAATAATCCATGCCATGCTGTCGACATCATATGAATCTAGACATGACGCACATCACAGCAGCCCCTTTCGGGCCAGCTCAAGCTTGCGCGCCGTCTCACCCTCGCGGAACCCGCCACGAGAGATGCACATGCGCTGACCCTCAGCCAACTCGAACTTCTCCTGTTGCGCATCCCAGGCGCAGGGACAGTGGTGAGGGAAATGGACGCAGGCGAGGGTATCGGGGCAGAGGTACTTGTCGCAGACGGCTGTTGGGTTGTTAGCTCTGTAATTGACAGAGATGCCATGATAGACTTGGAATGGCGCATGGAGTTGAATATCTAGTGAAAAATGGGGCTGAAGAGGGGGTACACACAGTTATCGTACTGATGACGGTAGTGAGAAGCGTCGCTGGGGTTGTTCTGAGGTTGGCCGTGGTGTTGCTCGTGGCCGCCCTGTTGACCAAACATTTGGTCAAAGAAGCCGCCGAATTGGGCGTTGGCGATGCTCAGGAGAGAGAGGATGGCGATGAGGTAGCGCATTTTGGTGTTTAAGTGCGCAAATGGCGCGTTTATGAAATTCACCCTCAATTCTGGAAAAACGATAGAAAGAAGCCGTGGAAATGGCTCTAAAGCAGATAAAGAGCGTCGTGTCGAGTGTGATGCTGTCCACATTGCTCCCATGGAACCTCTTATCGATAAGCCAAGTTCAAACGTCCTGCGGATGACTAATCACGAAAACTCCATCCATCCAGAATTGCACTCTTGCGGGAACCATCACCGCAAGCTCTACCCACCTCAGCCCACCTCCGACGAACGGCCATGCGGTTCCTCACGATACAGCGGCCGTTGCTGGCTGCTGTGGCTGGCCTTGCCCGTCCGGCATTTACGCCCATTACACCACTGGGCACTCAATTGGCGAATGCCCTCGTCGAGGGTCGAAGGAATGCCTCGGTCAAGACGCAGGGAGCGTATAGGAAGAAGAGCAAGAGGGGAATTCCTAAGAAGCTGGGTGCCAAGAGGACAGGAGGTATGTTTGGCTGGGAATTTTAGTGGTTGTGCTGGTTCAATCGGGGTTCTGACGTTTTGGCAGATCAGTTCGTGATCCCCGGCAACATCCTCTACAAGCAGCGTGGAACGCATTGGTGGCCCGGCGAGAACTGCATCATGGGCAGAGACCACACCATTCACGCCATGGCGACCGGCTACGTCAAGTACTACCGCGATCCCGCAAGACACCCCGACCGCAAGTACATCGGCGTTGTCTTCAACAAGTCCGACACCCTCCCGTATCCTCAGCACGCCGAGCGCAAGAGACGCCTCAACATGACCATGTTCCCGATCAAGGAGGCAGAAGCCAAACCCGAGCTCTCACCCTCAGGCATTCCCTTCCAGGTGACACGAATCGAGGCGGGCGAGCCGGATCGTCTGCTCAAGCTGCGCAAGGACTACAGCTACCGTGAGGACAACTGGGCGATCGGCCAGCTGGCCAAGACGACGGGTCTCAAGACGAAGAGGTTCAGGACGCGCAAGCAGTGGTTCCGACACAGGCGGTGGAGACGTGAGAGGGAGCTCGAGGGACAGAGGAAGGCGGCTGCGAAGAGGGCTGAGAGCGGCGGGGATGTCAAGATGGTCAAGCAGATTAGCAAGAAGGCGGCTAAGAAGGCCAAGAAGGCTTCGAAGAAGAAGTAAGCGTGCCATATGGATGAAAGAGTTATCTTGGCATGTAGGATTTGTGTAGTTACTGTACAATAAGACAAGACACTAGAGGTGTCTATCCAATCATGATGGATATGTATACTGTTCATGTCACTATGCATATCAATGGCAATGGAGAATTAAAGAACTCTGATGCGTAGCTATGGAGCTGGTCTAGCAGATTCAGAGCACAATGAATTGAACAACTGCCCGGATAGAGACCTATATTAGGATTCCTTCATATCTTGAATTTTTCTCTTGTTATGGGTTATGGGATTGCTGTGAAATAAGATTAAAACGAGGCAATGGTGAGGGTTTGAATCGAATGGTCATTCAGATCTAATGCCTTTTTATCTGGGATGGACTTCCATTGGGATGATGGCTCACATGAATCAATGCAATGGCCCCCCGAGAATTTAGGGGGTCTAACTCGTGGGGTCAAGTATCCCCCACCTAATTCCAGCAGCCCGCTACCTTCTATTCTCCAGCTCACTGGCCGCCCCGGGCACCGCGCTAGCCCAAGGTTCTACACCACGATCGCGTCGGCGCGTCGCTTCTACTTACTTTCACTTGACTTCAACGACAACTTGTGCCGCTGCCAAGAGCTTCCTTGGGGGAACCTCGTGCAAAAGGTTAATCGAGGAGACTTATAACTTCTCTCTATTGCAAAAATCGGTTCTTTTGCACGCATCAACAGTCTTTGAGGCGCTTGGCGTCGAGTCTTGATGCAACCTACCTTGCCCCCATCTCACATCTACCTTCAACACTCACTTAACACCCTTCACATCTGAACCCTTCATACTTGGCCCTCCGAGCCGATGCTGGAAGACAACTCTGGTCAGCCCAACATGGCCTCGCAAGAGGATCCTGCAGCCAACAAGATGAAGCGCACCAGTTTCTCACCTTGGAGCTCTGGTGTCATGGGCAGCCGGCCTGGCACGATACCGAAAAGCCACGCCCAGGGTTCAGAGCCACCACGGATTGTGAGCGACATCCTGGAAGGCGCCGCGGTAAAGACGTCTGCGGTTGGTGGATTGGCCAACAATGCCAAGATTCAAGCTTTGCAGAGACAATGGGAACAAAATAATGTTCAGGCTCAAGGTTAGACTTTATCTCGACAACTGATCACAGTTACAGAGACTGGATGAAACATCCATCGGATGTTTGCTGACGCGAACCAATAGAACAGTCCATGCAATCTACAGGGCCTTCTCGGCCTTCTTCTACAGGGCCACCTGCAGTGCCCTCACTTAGGCCTCCCCCGCGTAAAAGGGACTCACCAGCCTCTGACACTCCTGCTGTCAAGAAACAGGCCATAGGCGACAGACGTCCTTCTCCTAGCAGCGCGTCGGATGGAGGAGCTCAAATGGTTGACAGCCAGACTCGTGCCAACGCCCGTCGTTTTACGGAAGCAGAGGTGGCAAGGCAAATGTCAGAGCTAACGGGCGCGTCTGTCAAGAAGAGCGCCATGCAACCCGTCCCGGCCTTGACGGCGACGGCTGGACCGCCGAGGGCGCCGGCCAGACACTTTCCCACCGGAGGAGAACTACTCAAGAAGATCATGGATGCTCAGGCGGCTTCCAGTCCTTCTCCAGTTCCCCGGGCAGAGACTTTGACGCAGCCCCCTCAGGCATCCGCACCAGCTCCCGGAGATAGGATCGTTGCGATTACCATGGCTGAGCCAAACCGGGCCTACGTCAATTATCTCTGTATGATTCCCTGAAGCATCATAAAGCATGAACTGACACGTCTAGGCCCTGATGGTACGATGGTCTCTGGGCGTGGTGTCCTGATTCCTGCCAACTACAAGTTGTACGACCACAACGAGTATCCTTTTGTCTGTCCTGTGAGGGACTGCCGTCGCCTCTTTGCTGGGCTCAAGGGTCTTGGTGGACATTTTGGAGCTAGCCACTGCTCAACTACCTTCAACGATAATGGTGATGGAACCCTCACCAAGGTTAGTAACTATGTCAAGCACGGAGGCGGTGGCTCTCCTGGTATCGTCATCTCGAAGCACCCACTGCCATCGAATGCTCCTCCACCGTCTGATGCAGGTCTACCGTATGTCACTGCGGCTCAGAAACGGGCCTCAGGTGTTGGAGTCCCGGAAGCGCCCGAGAGGAAGCCTTCTACCAGACTGAGCGATGCCATACAGCAGAAGGCAGTGCCACATGTGCTTACATGGGACGTTAAAGACTATCTGCATCAGTTTTTGAGTCCAGCCCAGAAGCATCATCAGCGAGAGGATATCACTGCAATGCTGAGCCTTCCACGAAGACGACTCCTCCCTGACACCTGGATCCAGAATCATCGTGGGGGTGATATCGACATCAATCACTACGCATGTGCTTTGGCCTACCTCACAGGAAAAGAAGTAACGGGACCAGAAGAATGTGTGGCCAATACTCGATCTAGTTCACGACCATCGGCACGACTCTCTCACCCCTGTATCGCTCTGTGGCCTGGCATGCCACCGTCAGCCAAACAGGCCTTCTTTGGTGCAGAGACTTGTGTTGGATGCAGGTACTGGTGTCATCTTCAGCGCCAGCGGAACTGTTGTGACTGGGGGCCTGAGTCCAGGTCTGGACGGGGGTCGAGTGGGTCGGTAAGGTCGTCGTCAGGATCTGAGGAGGCTACCCCCAAACCTGATGCCATGGAGGTTGACCAGGACTATCAACCTGAGAAGGTCAGCCAATCTAGGACGGTGACCGAGACGGCTCCGGAGCCGAGACAAACCAAGAGGGTTCAGTCTCAGGCTGCCTCGACCGGACTCACCGTGAGAGAGCAACCTATGGCCGGTGTCGTAGGCGGTCCAGGACAGATGGGGGGCGTTGAACTGGAGATGGAGGACTGGGAGGTGGCGCCAGGAAGAGTGAGGGACGAATCATCCGAGAGTAAGTCGGCTTTTGCTCCATCTACTCGAAGCGCTAACATGATTGCAGACGTTGCGTTCTCCAACTCGTACCTGACTAGCGGACAACCCATCACGGTTTCTGAGGACGTCAGTTTCAACGTGCTTGTCATCAAGCCCGGCAGCGCCAGCCACTGGAGCGTGGAAGACGATAAGCTGCGAACCTGCTCAGTGGCGGCGGGCAAGGTCCGGGTGACGATGGGCGAAAAGACATTCCAGCTGGGACCAAACGGCATGTTTGTGGTTCGTCCTGGGCAGGCGTGCAAGGTTGAAAACCGGCTCTACGTGGATTCCGTTATCCATTGTACGACCATTGACAACTTCTCACTCCAGTAGAGAGAGAACTGGGCTATGGGATTAGAGGCGACGGTGTACGAGAGGTTTGGGTTTCGGAATGGGATACAGGCTAGGTATTGCCTGGGAGTTTGGGCAATAATAGGGACCATCAGCATTTACGTTTCGGGCATTTTCAAGACTTGCTGAGAGCACGGGAGTCGGGACATTCAGCAGCATATGGTTTCTTTGGTAAACAGCATGGGGCAATAATAACAGTGTAGAATAGGGAGAAATCTGGCGGTACTAGCCTGCCTTGCCGCGAATCACAACAGATTTGACGATATTAGGCAGACGTGGAGATGGTGGTGGGTGATGTTCATGTGCCACAGTCACGATGAGGTTCTGTCTCAGATATTAGCTCACGCACTAACAGAGCAACAAGTCAGCCACGGTCGATAACTTGAACCCATCAGCATTTCAAGGAGACATCGCCCATTTTCTATTTTCAAGGATGGGGCTCTTGTCACGGGGGAGAGGCGGAGTCGCAAGGTGCAGGCAGAAGGTGAAGCTCGTGAGGGTGGTTGTGGTGGGCTAGCTGATGTGTCTTGGTAAGAATGTGACTTGCACATGATGCTTCTTTTAGCTGACAACCCATGAAGGGTACGAATTCTTTTTATTACTTTTCCACGAAGATGGAATAAACGTTTGAGATTTCATCTTTTCTCAAACAAAGACTGAGCGGCGTTTTCTAATGTCTCAAGTCAACCCGCGAACAACAGTCCCCAGAGAGCAGCGGCAGGAGAATTACAGGGCCTCTACCGCCATGGCTCCAGGCGATTTACAGGCGTCGCCTGAGCTGAGCAACGACAGGGACTCTATCAATGTCAACCCGGGGAGTCCGCCGAGTCCGTTACCACCGCTGGATGAGTACACTCTTGGGAAACAGAAGGAAAGTAGTGATGAGACGGCTGTGGAAGTGGGTGCGGAGGTGGAGGTGAAGGGGGAGGAAGAAGAGCAGAAGCAGGAAGAGAACCCAGAGGAGAACCCAGAGAAGGAGGGAAAACTCCCTTTGCTTCCGAAACCTGAGAGGGGAAAGTTCACTTTGGATCCTGAAGGAGAACTCACTCATGATCAGACCACCGTCGACATCGTCACTGTCCCTTGTCCAGGTGGTGATCCCCTCCGGACATGGAACCGCGACGGTCTAATGGGTCGCTACTTTGGCGCCCTCTCCATGCGCGACGCCGAAGGCTCTGCAACAGCCGAGCAAGACCGTCCAGCTCCATCATGGGTTCGACAAGGGGTTCGAAGAGAAGCCGACCGTGCGAGGATACTATTGTATGAGCATCCGCCTGCGGAAGAGGGTGCTACGCTGAGTTCGCTGGCTGATGCTTTGCTGGAGGAGTTGGAGAGGTTGAGGACTAGAGAGGATCAGAATAGACCTGTTGTTTTTGTTGGACATAGTGTTGGGGGTGTTATTGTCAAGATGGTTTTAGTGAAGGCGAGTAAGGATACAAAGTATGAAGGTATCTTTCGGCAGTGTTATGGCGTTGCATTCTTTGGTAAGTTTTTCAGCTTGATGAGGAGTTACAAACATGGTCCAAGCCATTTGACAAGCTATGAACATTCTCTAACAGTTTGCAGGAACTCCTCATCAAGGATCAAGCTACTTTGCCATGCCCAGTCTATCGTCCAGCATCCAGACTCTTCTTCAACTGTCATCTCCCCTACCAACTTCAGTCACCGATGAGCTCCGCGTTGGAAACAGCTTACTTCTACGTCTTGATGATGACTTTAAGTGCATTTCTCACGACTTTCGCATCTGGACGCTCTACGAGACAATCGACTCGCGGCTTTCTGGTAGTGGCTCGGGAGATGTTTACTTCACGGCGCCCCTGACGTCCATCAAGTCAGCCATTCTCGGTATGCGTCAGGAGACGATTCTTCCTCTGCAGAGTGATCATGCCAACATTGCATCCTTTGGCAGACACAATGTGCACACGTTGCGTTTGTTCTTGAAACAACTGTCAGCTCTGATTGGTCGTGCTGACGAGTACTCGAGCGAGGACGGTCACTGGGCATTGGACCTGGAACAGAAGGTGAATATCGAGGTACATGGCTTCTTTGAGGACCCCGTTGGACCTTTGGAGGTGGCAACTATCAGGGCTTGGTCGACGAGATTACCACTGAGAGAGTTTCTCAAAAAGGGACCTGAAGAGTGTCTGGCTGATCGGTTGAATGAAGTCGAGAGTGTTGAAGAGGGGAGATTCCTCAGAGCGAGAGGGAGGACATCGCTTATACCAGACACGGAGAGAAGGGAGAGCAACAATGTTGTTTCTGGTGAAGCAGCCAGGAATCCCTTGGGAATCAACAACCAAGAGGGAGCATATCAAATGTCTCCCCCAGCTTCGCCTATTATACGGCCAGTCGACGCCGAACCAAGGCCTCGAACAGAGTCAGCTCCCCAACGACTTCCAGGAGGTCCGTTAACGCCCCCTTCACGAGCAACATCACCACCAACGCACTATTCGACTCCGATGCGTCGTCCGTCACCCTTGATCCGCGCAAATTTTGACCAAGACCTCGCCGTGGATCGTCTCTCACCTCCTCCACGTGGAAGAATGGGTCGCTCTCTAAGTCGATCTCTCAGCATGGGAAGTCAAGTTTCTCAATACGAGTATCGCGACTTTCCACCCTTTTCACAACGCAGTCGAAGCACAATTGAACCCAACTTTAGCGAAGATGATGACGGAGGTCTTGAAGGATCACCGCGACTTCCTGAAGCTGTTATTGCTATTCGTCAGGCTGCAAAGAATGGAGAGCGAAGAGCAAGCGAGACGGTAGTTGTGGATGAAGTGCCGGTTGCGTTTACAAAGCCAGAGGTTGATGCAAGAAAGTTTGTGTGGATTCATCTGGCGTACAATAATCCTAGCTGGGTTACGGTAAGTCATACGAGCTTTGCCCGCGAAGTGGTTGCTGATTCTTGGATAGAAAGTGTTTGAGACGCTGCAGGTGGCGTACAATCGCAGCTACACGCCCTTGTTCAGTTCCGACTTTTGGGCGACGAGACATACGCGTGGACGACATTCACAGCACTATGCGTATTTTGCGAAGCCGGGATGCTATTTCTCGGCTCCACGTCACAGTATGTTCCCTTGGTTATATGTTCTTCAGTTATCTAACAAGATCAGTGTCTCCTCGAGGTCGTTCCTCCAAGGGATCAACATCATTGTCGCCAAGGCCTGATGGTGGCATCTATACCTGCCTCTTCCTACCATATCTACACTTTGACAGTTACAAAAGACTCATTCGTCGACGTGAACTCATCCTCGAACGTCTAAACCACGGAAGAGCTCGTCCAGTTCCTGAATCCGTCGCCAAGTCAGACTCTCTCGAGTCACAGGTGATTTGGGAATTCCTAGGCCACGATCCGCCGCTTAACACACGACGAACTCTGGATCAGTATGGATACCCTTCACTTCGAGATACAAGGTCGAGAGACGATGATCAGATGCTGTACAAGCTGACCAAGGAGCGGACCTGTCTTCCTGGTCTGGGACCTGGACTCCAGGGGCAAGTGTCAGACAGCAGTGCTGGCAGCGGTAGTCGAAAGTCCAAGGCGAGTAGTCAAGATGGGGAGAATGAGGAGGATCCTGAGGATGTGATTCTCAATGGGAACGTGCTCATGGTGGATCAACTTTGGCTGTGGGCGATTGATTCTCGTAAGTATTGACTTGTCAACTTGTGAAACAGAGACTGACGAGTTAGATACACTGCTTTCATTCTTCCCCAAGAGAGAAGGTGATGCTATTGAGGGGCCCCTGTATCAGCAGGCCGATCTCAGGGATAGCATCTTTAACGAGGTCAACGTTGATCTTACCAGGCAATGCGAGAATGCGCTGGATCTTGCTGCGTTGGCTGTCTTGCATGCAGTCACTGTGCTAATGGACCGTTCATCACATCCTGACCTAGAAGTATTCCGCATCTTTGAAGAGGCAATCAGCGTTTTGGTGAGTAAATACACAGCAATCCTTTGAGCTATACTGACAAACGGTTAGACCGAGAAACTCACATCATCACTCAAAACCTTTCGAGCTGAAGGCTTCAGAGACAAAGCCGTTGCATACGAGCCTGTAGAGAACAAAGCCCGTTCAATCAGAGCCCGCCACAAAGCTGAAGGTCGACGGGCAGAAGAAGAGAACCGCGACAACACATCTGCCCTTCTAGAACTCCGAGACATTGAAGATGAACTCCTCATTCTCCTCCATCTCTTTGAGCGACAGTCCAAGGTCGTGAGCTCCATGCTCTCAACATTTGCTCGTCCCGAGATACGCGAACGGACGACGAACGGGAGAGTGTTTCTTAGTGAAGCACTGAAAAGGTTATCCGAGTATGCGCATCAAGCTCAAGAGATGATACAACGGGTTCGAAACACGCGAAATGACTATGATAAGCTGCTTCAGATGGTTCAGCGTCAGGCGCAAGTTGATGAGGTGCGACTTAGCAGGTTGCATGCTGATCTTGCGAGTGCGCAGAGCCGGAGTGTTATGATTTTCACTACTTTTACAGTCATTTTCTTACCGTTGACTTTCTTTACTGGTTTGTTTGGTATGAACACACAGGAATGGGGTGGAGAGAATAATCTCCCTCTCAAGACCATTGGAGCCATATCACTTCCATCAAGTTTGGCTCTCATCGCAATCTCACTCATAGCAGCATGGAGCACCAACGCCCGACGTCTGATCAAATGGATGATCCGCGCTACCTTGAGACTATGGACAAAGTTTGGAGATCCAGCAGTTAGGGCAGCAGTGAGACTCATCCCACAGAAGAGAAAGGGAACACAGGGGCAGAATCAGGATAAAGAGTCTCGGGGGAGGAAGACGGGGTTGGGAGAGGAGATGAGTGACTTTTGGGAGAGGCATAGATTAGAGAGGGAGAGGGGATATATAGTGCCGGATAAGAATAGGAGGGTGGGTAAGGAGGGTAAGACCAAATAGGTTGACATAGACGGTAGAGTAAGAATACACGACTGGTATTAGATGTTTTAATTGGTCTTTTTCTTGAATGTCAAAATTGACTCAACTTACACAAGTACAATAAAATAATCGAATCATCATGAGCTTCTGGAACTCAGGATCATGTCCTGCATACCCAAAAAGCAAGCCTCTAGAACAGGTGAATACAAAACAAAGCAAACAGGGTCAAAAATCACGCTACATCTGATATTAAAGTGAGATGCCGCAATCTCAGATATCCATCAAGAGGGTAATGGCTCATCAAAGGATGGCGTGTTTTTTTTTCTAGAGGGGCAAAATGTCTTGATCATCGGATACTTGCTTTTTACACACATCTTCATAGACGATGGAATAAATGCCGAGTCAATCGGCATTCCTCGGGTCCGTGGGCTTCGTGGCGTCCAAGCTGTATCCTTCTGGGTATGACCTTGTGGGACTTGATGTGACAAGTGTACGAGGTGCCTTGTCGTGGCTGGACAATTGACATCCATGTATTACGCAGATCTACCTTGTCCGTCTTCCTCCTATAATGCCACCTCATCGAAGCTCTCCCCGCCGTCTACAAGGATCTCCCCGTCTTCAACACTAAGAATGCACGTCATCGTTGTTCGGGAGCTAGGAAGTTTTTGAATCTGCGCGCTTCAGCTTTGACGAATGATGAGACACTCTGTGGGGAACCAAGGCAATGCCTTGCATGCCCGGGCATTCCCGCTTCGTATGTATACCTGCTTGCCTGCTTCATACATGTCTCTGTGAGCGGCAGCCTCCGCTTGCTTTGCCCCTGAACACAGGGATCTAGGCTGTTGTGCAAACAGAGACATGCATCACCTTGAAGCTCAGGGCGGCAACTTGCAGCAAGAAGCCATGAGCTGTGAAAGAAAAGAAAAAGGAGAGGTATATATGCCGCAATAACTCATACCTCAGTCTTTCTTCTTCTTTCTCTTCTGTGTTTCGGTAGCTGGGAGTTATCTTCTCCTAACCAATCTCTATCAACTGAACATTTTTCCTTGCCTCTTGTGATTTTTTCCCTGCTTTTTCATATTTAAATAGCAACAATGGAGGACGCTCCTGATTCCCCTCGCTACGCCATGGGCACAATGGCCTCGAACCGTCGTACAAGTCCCATCCGAAAGCCTCAGCCCGACCGGCCCGGCACCCCGACCCGTCGCCCGACGACACCCACCCTTGGCCGCCGTCCCACGACCCCGACTCTCGGACGTCGGGGCTCCAACGCTTCGCTTCGCAGACAGGGTTCTAATGCTACGCTCAATCGGCCTGTGACACCTACTGCTCCCGAGAGTCCAGAGGCACCTGCCGGAGACCCCGTCAAGGCTGTTGTTGTTAAGGATGTTCCTGTTACTCCGGCGCCTGGTAGTCCCGAGACTCCAGCCCGTATCCTTCCGGCCATCCCCGAGAGTCCGTTGGTGATGCCCTCGCCTCGGTCTCGACAAGTCTCCCGAGTCGGCGGTCCAACCCCCCGATCTCGTCAAGTTTCGAGGACCGACATCCCTGTTCCTCGCTCTCGACAAGTCTCACAGACACTCGAGGCTCCTGCTGTTGAAGCCACGCCTGAGGTCGAAAAGGCGCCTCATGTCGAGGCCACTCCCAAGGTTGAGGCTACTCCAGAGGTTGCCAATGCTCCTCTTGTCCGAGCGACACCAGCTGTTATCAACGCTCCCAATGTCCGATCAACTCCCGCTGTTGCAAAGGTCCCTCGACTTCGCTCCCCTCCAAGCCTTGCTCTTGTTCCTTCGGTCGCCAAGACCCCAAAGGCAGCTCATGTCCCGGCCATCGCCGCTGTACCTACCGTTCGTTCCCAGCCAAAGGCGGCTCCTCTGCCTACCATCCAGCCAACTCCTGCGGTGCGACCTCGACCTGCTGTCCTCCCAGCCCCCGAAGTCGCCGCCCAGCCCGAGATTGCCCCTCAACCGGCCGTGAACTCGGCCCCGACCGTGGCCCGAAGTCCCGAAGTGGCCGCAGCTCCGTCCGCGGGTCCTATCCCGCTCCCGGCTTCCCGCCCTGAAGCCGCTGCTCTTCCTATCATCACATTGGCCCCCATCGTGGTCAAGGCTTTAGTCGCTGCTCTCGCCCCGACCGTCGCAAAGGCTCCCAAGTCTGCCCCTGTTCCTTCAGCTGGTCGTCTGCCTTCGACCCGAAGCGCCCCCAAGTCCATCCTCGCTTCTGGCTCTGGGAGGGCTCCCAAGTCCCTTGCTCCTCCTCCCACTCGCTACCTGATTACCCAGGCTTGAGCAGTCGAGGAGTGTAGCAGATAAGGGGCTATATATGCTGGCTGGCGATTGTCATGGTTGAGAGTGCCTCTAACTGGGCATCTCGAAGCCAGGCCTTCATTACCACCGGCATTAAACCGACGGCCAAGTTTAAAGCATTGTTGTCCGAGATTGGGTTTGCTTGTTATGATTTATGATTTTTTGCAATAGTTAGCCGTGTCCAGTTGTCAAACTATGTCTTTTCTTTCAGAGCTTGCAATCCGTCGCATCAAACACACTCGTAACTGTCTCCAAGTGAATCCATTGTATCATCTAACAGTTCTTTCAAAGACACAACATTACGTCGCCAGTTTAAAGACCCAAGTTCTAACGGCTAACAGTCAATAGAATACTAAAACTCATTCGAAACAGATGGGTCAATACTGCCACCGCAGCTGGTGTTTTTCATCAACCAGTCAGAAGCTCACAATCAAATTCTTGTCCAGACAGCTCAAAAGGCCAGGGAAGACAGCTTCTGCGACAGCTACATCCCTGTGACCTTGTTGGTGGCGGGGAGATGCATGGCATGAGACTCCGCTCGTTCATGATAGGTTGGCATGGTATCTTTCTATATCGGCTGGGCTATGGCCTTCTCGCCAACATGACATGAAACATGACTTGACAGAAGTCGGCTGAGGAACCGGTGGTATGATTTGTGCTGGATACCATGTTCCATCGGCGTCGAGGGCCGGTATCAGGGAGGCTGGGCGCTTCACGATCCTTGCCAACTCAATTGGTGTTTTATGTCCTTATGTTGAATGATAACTACAAGTCTAGGGTGATGGAAGTAGAAACCAGTGCCAAGCATCGAGAGCACTCACGGAACATGTACTGGTGGCTTTGTGATAGTGCGCACCCTATAGTTGAGACAATACCGATATCAACATATTGTCCTCGCCTATCTTGAAAGGACATAGAGAGACTTGTATGCATATGGCAATTATGAGGGCGGGCCCTGGCAGGTCTCCTTCATGGCTTAGTACTCCGTCTAACCCGCATATACTCCGAGTTCTTAACGCCAGGTTCAAACAAGGTAATTCCATCCTGGTATGAGATGTTACTAAAATCGCAATGGAAATTTGAGGAGCTGATTAGCAATTAATTTCGGGTCATATGGTCCCGAAAGCTGCCTGTTTCGTAGTCATCCCGTGAGGCAAATTGACTTCGTTCGCTTGGCACGCCTTTTAATTGTCCATTGAACGTGAGTTTGCTCTTTCAGCTTATGTATAAGTGCTTAGATAGGACTCTTGACGAGTACGTACTAATTATCTTTATGCTACAACTCTCTGCAAGCCTTTGAACTATTGTCGACTGACCACTCACAGTATTCCTGACTTCCTTTTCCTCAAATAGGCAGGTCACTGAACTCATGTCGCCATAGTCCTTAAGTTGATGCCATGAAGATCTACACCGGGCATCCCACCTGAAAATAGTCGGGGGCGGGCCGACCCCGGTCGTCATTCGTAAAAGATGATCACCATCAATAGCCAAGCAATTTGTCACTCTTTTTGAAAGGAAGGATCTAAAACGAAATCATGACTTGTATGACTGGTGAATGAACGACCTAGCCCTCCACCCTCTTCTCCGCCTTGAACTTGTTGGCATCACTAGCACTCCTCACAAATGGCTCCAGCGGGAACACCGTATTTCCTTCTTCGATTCCTTCATAGACGTTGTCCCATCTGCGCCGGAGGGCTTCTGGCGTCTTCCACGCAAACTCGGGGTCTCGGAGCCATAGGCGGACGAGATGTCGCCTGGATCTGGTGAGTTTGTGATTCACATCTTGGGGCCCACAGTAACTTACTGCTTCTCAGGAGAATCCTTAAATCCTCCACGAGCGTGGAAAATGCTCAAGTTGTTGACATATTGGATATCACCCCTAAATTATATAAGCTTCTGCCAGCGTGTAAAGAACCGTTTTCTTCTCACTTGTGAAAGTCGAGCGAAACCGCATGCTTCTCAGCAAGGAAGTGAAGTGTATCCAGGGCCTCGGCCTGAGCTTCAGTAATAGGTGGAATATCAGAAGATCGAGGGAGACTCCAGTAACCTGTGTACCGACGGCGAGCGTACTGGATGATCAGACGTTCCGGGTCCTGCTCTGTCGCAGGTTGATGGTACAGAAGCGGACGCAGCTCAAACCGCTTTCCAACCTTGCCGAATCTAGACTCACGGTCATTATCTGCTCTCTTGAGTAGTAATTAGCGGATAACTTACTCCTCGGATACCCACTGCTCCGTCAACGTGTGGATAAGGTCAGGTCTCGTCTTGGCAAGCTGGTTATAAACGTTCCAGCTACTCGACAGATAGCTCTGACCACCCTCCTCGGCCTCACCAAGAGCAAACAGAGCAATCACATCACCCGAGTCAGTGTGAAACACCTGCTTCTCAGTCGTGTACGCAGGAGCACCAATTCTATGAGCGTCAACCTCTCGGGTAATGTCCTTGATGTGAGCGACAGCCACATCTGCTCGCTTTCCTTCGTACTGGTGGTCCTGACGACCACGAATGGGGGCGATGTGGGATGAGATGCCAGCGTAGACGATGATGTTTTCTTCTCGGGCGTACTTGTCCACGGGGACACCTCGGACTACCTTGAAGCCGTGACCCTGGTGGATCTCCTTGGAGATGGCACGAAGCTTGTCGTGCAGCTTTGGCAAGACAAACGTCTTTTGGCTGATGTATCCAAGGGGAAGGTTGAGAGCTAGACGTTCAACTCAGCATTGACACTCTCAAAGATCTTCAGTCAACTTACATTTAAAGTTCTTGAGAGCCTCATCAATCTCCTCAATATCAGCCTCTGTCAAGTGGTAGTTCCAGTCATACTTGTTCTCCAAGTCCTTGCCATCCCACACGAGGTCCGAGACGAGCTCCTTGGGGAACCCCTCAGGCAAAGTCGTCTCAAACTTTTCAGTCTCTTGACGTCTCTTGACTCGAGCGAGATATTTGTCAAGGTTAGGGGTGTATCCAATGTCTGGCTGGCCTGGGGGACCGGTGGTAAGAGGAGGTTGAACTGCTGCTGCCATGTTGTGAATGAGTGATAGCTTCGTGTGGTAGGTTTTGAATTGTTGCAGATCGATCAACAAACAGCAAGGGATGGCCTCTATTTGAAGTCAGCCATATGGCCCTATTTCGGGAATGTCCTTTGATGCGTCATCTTGGCTACATATAACCCCGCGTCGTACTGCTTCCCAGAAGCTATCCAACGGCTTAACACGCATATTAAATGTCGTCATCTGCAATCCTCATTCTGCCATGGACGTTATACCCGTAGTAGCACCATCAAAGGATGCAGTGGCGTCATCGCCTTCGAATCAAAACTGCAGCATCTGAAATGCATACCACGGTAGAGTGTCACTCAAGGGTCCTTTATCGGCGGTTCCCCGATCAAGATGCCCCATGTCGGGGTTTTCAAGTAGTCTCGGTATATGGGTGGGGGTGTTGAGTACCGAGCCGGATATCCAGCTTCTCCGTGGAACGTTATTCCCAGAGTCTGGGGTATGTAGGGCTGATGTTGCCTAGCGCTCCAATCAGTCTGTTCTTGTATACAATACCATTGGTCGAAATGTCCGAGTTGTGCCACAGACAGATACATGCTTCCTGCTTGACCAAGTATTGTTTCTTCGCCTCTGACCCGTCTCTTGTTGCCGATTACTTGGGCATGGACTCTAGAAGTTCTAGGTCTCTCTCAATGCCGAGTTTTGACACACAAAGTTCTTGTTTGTTATTTGAGGCGGCTTTATGCCATTATATCTTGAGATTTTGGTCTGCTAGTAACTTTACCATCCTATCTAGAAGTCACAATAGAACGCCCCGGACTAACTCGGTTCCCATAATCACGCACGCTATATATCATTTTTTTTCGTAACCAACTATTCCGCCGTCTGTGCCTGAGACTGCTGAGCTCGAGCCCGAGCCTCATCTTCCTGGTGTGTCCGCCATCCTCCCACCATCATCGACACCCAGAGGATATTCCACCGCGGTCCATCCCCAAAACACACAAAACTCTGCACCAGCGCTTCAACCAATGGCGTATACTTGGCCAGCGAGGCCCCTGTTCCCCGACCTTCAATCAGAGCCTGCAGCTCGATGACTTCTTCGGGTTCTAGGTGGCGCTTCACAAACTGCTCGACTTCACGTGGCGTCTTCCACCACTCCATCGTCTCTCCTCTTTCAGCATAGTCCCGCTCAATCTTCTTGGATAGATCTGGGACGATCTGGTCCCATTGTGCTTGAGTCGCAGTAGGCGGGAGGTGAGTGTACCCTTTTTGGTGGTACTCTAACCTTGCAAGCGCCAGAGACACCAAAAAGTCATGATCGCGGAGATGCTTGGAGTGGTTGAATAATCGGTCAAGATTCGACTCAGTGCGCGCCACCTTTCCCATCAAGGCCAGCTGTTTCGCCTGCCAAAGAGAAACCGTATTCTTCGTGCAGGCCCAGTACAACGCCCCTGCAAAGGTAAAGAGGTTATCCCCAAGATACTGCGCCGCATCTATAGGAGCCTCGTAGATGCGCACCAAACGGTCCGTGTCGAGCCATACTTGCTGTGGCAACCCAAGAGATTGAACGTTTAGGTGGTTTCTACCATTTGCGACGCTGAAGAAGGCGGGCTGAGCAGTAAACATGACACCAGTCGATGCCTGTCTTGCAGGGGAGATGGTTTTTTGTGATGGAGAGGGCACTCGTGTCAGAGCGCTGCTATCATCTTCTTCAATGCCCGCGATTTCTCTCGCCTCTGCCAATGCAGCCTGAAGCTCTTTATCATGGCGTGCGCGTCGCGAAGCTACCTGGTCAATCTTCTTGATGGCATTCCGAAGTTTCCGATTCTCATCCTTGAGAGTAGAAAACTTTGAGGCATGCCGCTTGCGATATTCGCGTTGAGCGATTCTACTCCTCTCTCGCTTGGGCTATCATGCAGTATTTAAGTCAGTTAAAAGGCCAAGAATCAGAGACGACTCCAACGTTGTCCAGGCGGGATTGGTAATCGCAGGTAAAGGCCCACTCACGTCTGGGGTGTCTCTGCTGCTGTTTGACGGGGACATTTGCGGCTGTAGACAAAATCGGAAAAAGATACCAGGTTGTTATTCCCAGTGCAATTGGTTCGTTGATTGAAAAGAGGAAGAGAGGTTGGAGTGTCGTGGTTGAGGAATAACGTTATTGTCGTGGAGTAACGTTATTGTTGGTGGTGGGATAACGTTATGCGCATTAATAATCTGGGGTAGCACTAACAACACCAAGCGCCAGGCCGTGAACCACGGAGATAAGGTGGAATTATCAGGACTTTGAGCCTCAATAACGTTGATCGTAGGGAACATGATCCTGCGATAACGTTTAAATGGACATATTAACGTTATTCGAACAGAAGGATTCAGATGGCATCAACAAGATGTTCCTAACTGCGGGTCTTGATGGCCTCATCGCCAAGATACAAATAGGTTCAGGCGGGAATAAACAAAAAAACAGAATAATTGAGAGTAAATCATCAACATTTCAATACATCTCAAGATCCAACTCACCATCGCAAACATGGCGCCCATTCCCATCAAGACCGTCCACAACACCACCTACCCAGCCATCTCCCCAACTCGCCCCGAGCTATCCACCAAAGGCAAGAATGCTCTAATCACCGGAGGCGGCTCTGGCATTGGTGCTACCATTGCAAAGTCTTATGCAAAGTCCGGTGTCAGTGACTTGGCTCTCCTCGGCCGCACAGAAAAGACACTCCTCGAGAACAAGGCCGAAATCGAGAGCCTCTACCCTGACACTACCGTCTGGACGTACCGCGTCGATATTGTAGACCGCGAATCTACTCTCTCGGCTGTCCAGTCTTTTGCAAAGTCGACAAAGGGAAGCATCGATATCTTAGTGGCCAATGCTGGCTACATGTCCAAGACAAACAGCATTGCTGATTCGGATCCCGACGACTGGTGGTTGGGATTTGACATTTCAGTCAAGGGAAACTTCAACCTCCTCCAAGCCTTCACCCCCCTCGCTGCCCCCAACTCCTCTGTGATTCACGTCTCAACCGAGGCAATGTACATGCAGTACATGGAAGGGTTCTCAAGCTACCGCGCGTCCAAGCTCGCCGCCTACAAGGTCTTTGAGTACTACGCCAAAGAGAACCCTGACAAGACTGTCATTCAGTTCCACCCAGGTCTCATCGCCGATACTGCCATTACCAGGCCCATCGCAGGCTTGATCGATGCGTTTGGGCTTGTCCCTGATGATGTGGCCCTTGCTGGAGACTTTTCCGTCTGGGCGGCTAGCGAGGAGGCCAAGTTTCTGAGCGGGCGCTTTGTTTGGGCTGGTTGGGATATTGATGAGCTCAAGGGGCTCAAGGATGAGTTGGAAAAGGATGATAGAAAGTTCACGATTGGACTGTTGGCATGAGCATTTTGTACAGCTGCATACATGGCAAGTTAGTCATGTCGGAGTCGCAGGAGCATAGATAGAAGGATTAGTTTGCATTAGAGTTGGACTATCGTTTAGACATGTCTTTGAAAGAATGGCTTCTAGTTTAGACCACCCTCGAAACACATTCATTTCTATCATCTTCACGTGGGTGGCCCTCTAACGTATCAAGCTGTCAAGTCACTTTGGCATTAAAGCCGGACCTTGGGCAACAAGATAGTATTCAGGTCTTCCGCTACTCCAGCAAGGGTCTTTCAGCTTCGTTGTTTCTCTTTCTTATCAGCTAATGTTACCTTGTTCACGTAGTCGCACAACAATTGGTCGGCAGCTGTGACACCCTCAAGATACCCTACAGGCCCGAACTTCCATCGAAACCAGGCGGTTGTATATCAGCTAATTTGGGTCTCACTAATGTTGCTTGTGGTATTTCAACATTTCCCTCTAGGTCAAATGACGAAATCAGAGACATCAATTGGGTAGGGCCAGCCTCTATTTGATGTCGAGTCTACCGAAGATGTAGGTAGTTATAGCTCCATCTCGATCAAACCTCGGAAAGAGCAAGCCCCTATCATCTATTCGTCGAATCCCTTATTCATGTCGACCAAAAAACGCCGTACTCCAGTGTTGTCTTGTTGTTTCGGAATTCATCCAGAAATCAGGACCGAAATCCATTCCTTCTTTGCATGTATGAGCTTTTCGTTGATACCGTCTATTTCATGGCCGACTGCGACGAGTACGCCGAGCTGTTCATGGCGTGTGTAGGGAGTGCCGTCCCACGAAGAACCCCAGTACTCTTGAAGTACTTGTGATCCTTCCAGCAAATGACAGCTGCCCAGAAAGATGTGGCCCTGCAAGGGATAAATATCAGCATACAGTCTCTTGTTTGTAGCGGGGCAGTGTAGACGTACATGAGCAAGAAGGCGTTGAGGGCGACAAACCACGCACAGGCACAGCTTGCGCCTTGGCAGAACCTCGAAATCCCCATAAAAGTGATGATTATCACGACGAACCAGAATACGATCTCGAGGGTGTTGAGGATCGCATACGCCTTGAGGCTCCTCCACTTTCTGAACCGGTCGACCTTGTCAGTGAGCAACTGGTAGATGAGGAAAACGATGCTCTTGACGGCCTTTTGTTTTCAAATAATTAGCTTCTATCTATTTCAAGCTGTATGTATCGGGCTTCATACCATCGTGATACCCAGTGTGTCGGATCGTGTGGTCGGCGTGCCCTTGGGTTTCGTGGCGACACGGGCACCGGTGAGGGCAATGACAGCGACAATGAGAACCATCATGCCGATGTGAACCCTCGTCTTCCAGTGCGGATCGAAAAAGTGGCTCCCAAAAAAGTCTTTGACTCTGGACATCATCTTGGAGTGGTTGTCGTCGTCGGTTTGGACGTGAGGTTGTCGCTGCTCGGGCCGTCAAGTTTGGAGTCTCGTGTCGACGTCGCCCTTGGGAATGAAATAGAGGAGTATCTAGTAAATCTAGCCTGTTCTTGCAAGAAAACTGTCTTTTGATCTCTGTTGTTGAAAAGGCATCACAGTCGTATATAAACCCCACGATGCTCAATAAGCATACAAGCGTAATTCAGCCGCCCACGTATGAATGTGGATAGCAGCCGCGAATCCTCCGCCATTTGAGACCCTATATTACGCGTCCATCTCCTGTGCCTCATCCTATCGCATGAAATACGGCTTCAGCCCTTTGGTTCCGTTGTCATGGCGGCTCACAGTATACGCGTATAACGTATTGATGGTCGCCGTATTTGAAGACCCACTTTGGCGCCTGTTGTAAGAGCGTTTAGCTGGGATGCAGCGCTTCTGAGGTCGACAGGCGATCTCAGCATGTTGGTGATGTAATGTGAAACATCCTCTTTGGAACTCACGGCCTCTAACTGAATTCTCGATTTGTTTATTTAGCCGTTATTTATCAAACTTCTAGAATAGGAAAGCGATTATTGAACAGCATTCACTAGCCACACCTGTTTGGGAAATTTAATATGTGGCGCACCCCAGATTCAGCCACACTTCAATCCACTGCTCTCTCAGCCTCGCGCAGCTTCAAGAAAGCATAACACTTAGAAACCTCCCAACATCCACATCGTCACACCGATCGCAGGCTTCTAACAACAACCGTTTCGAATACGCCTTTATAATCGCGAGCGTCGCAGTGAGCTCATCCCCCAGCTGACGCCATGGCCGAAACCCCCAAGCTCCTGTGGAACCCGGAAAACGTCAAGGACGTAGCCGAGTCGGTCGGCATCAGCTCCCTCAACGATGAAGCACTCAAGTGCCTGACTCAAGACGTCGAGTACCGTATCGGTCAGGTCATTGTCGAGTCCTTGCGCTTCATGCGCGCCGCTCGCCGAACTACTCTCACCGTTAACGACATCTCGCTCGCACTCAGGGCTCTCGACGTGGAACCCCTCTACGGCTACGACTCGACGCGTCCTCTACGTTATGGCGAGGCCAGCCTCGGCCCAGGCCAGCCGCTCTTCTACATTGAAGATGAGGAGGTTGATTTTGAGAAGCTCATCAACGCGCCTCTACCCAAGGTCCCTCGCGACATGGGTTTCACCGGTGCGCATGTCTCTTGGCTTGTGTGAATGCTCATGCTAATCCTTTATAGCACACTGGCTCGCCATCGAAGGTGTCCAGCCCTCTATTCCCCAAAACCCAACGACGTCCGAATCCCGATCGCAAGAACTCCTCCCCAAGGGCCCGGGAGCTAATCCCGCCCTCTCTGCACTCGCCGGAAACGACAACGTCGCAATGAAGCCATCCGTCAAGCACATTGTCAGCAAGGAGCTCATCCTCTACTTTGACAAGATTCAAGCCGCGATCCTGGACGATAACCCGGACGAAGAGGTTGTACGACTCCGACAGGCTGCTCTTGGTTCAGTGAGAGACGATCCCGGCCTGCATCAACTCATCCCATACTTTATCAACTTCATCATGGATCGTGTAACGCACCATCTGGACGACACTTTCACCCTGAAGCAGATGATGGAGTTGACCAACGCCCTTATCGAGAACAAGAGCCTCTTCCTCGACCCCTACGCCAGTCCGCTCTCCGCACCCGCCCTGACTTGTCTGATGGCCCGGAAACTGGGTGCCGATGAAGGAGTTGATGCCATCAAGGAACAGTACGACCTACGACAACTCGCTGCGTCCCTAGTCGGACAAATCGCCCGCAAATACTCGGCCTCAAACACTCTCCTCAGGACAAAGCTCACGCGAACATGTCTCAAGTACTTCCTCGATCCTACCAAGCCACCTGCAGTCCTCTACGGCGCCATCCACGGTCTGCTCGAAGCTGGGGGACCCGAAGCCATCCGGGTTCTGGTGCTACGAAACCTCAAGACTTTCGACACTGCAATTCTACAACCCCTCAAGGAAAAGGCCGAGGGCACCATGGACTACGAGATGCTCGTACAAGGCATCGTGCAAGCCGTCGCATCCCTGTCGGATCGGGGCGAGTCGAGCGTAAACGGCGTAAACGGCACAGCCAACTTGGAGTCGGAGGTCTCGGAGCTGAAGGAGTTCATTGGAACAATCGTAGGCGAAAAGATTGCTTCATCTGGCAACAGGAAGCTAATCCGGGCGATTCTGGATGCTCGGTTCTTGGAGTAGGCAAATCCCAACGTGCTTTGACACACAATTATAGCAAATGGATGCGAAGGCGAATGGCGTTTTAGGCTTCGGGATACCTCACAAAAGGGCATTTGGGTAAGAGGGTTGGTGTACATATAGTAAAAATTGATTTGCTCAAAATCAGGAATGCCCTCCCAGGCTCATTCATACTTCTACACGAGTACCTCGTCTCCCATTTCCCGTACTCTTTCTCGATCGCTCACGGCTTGGTGTATTTCATCCACTGCTGTTGCTAGCCCAATCTATTCCTCCCTTCCTTTTTTCATCTCTTACACGAAAGCAACCAGACCAATGGCACCGAGGATGCTCGCAGCCCAGAGAATGTTGTCAGTCTTCTTGATCGTGGGCTTGGCGAAACCCTTGCCCATGTCGTACAGAAGGTGCTTGAAGCCGTTGATCAAGTGGTACACGAAGGGGAAGCCAAGAGCGAACTTGACACCACCCTTGACGACAAGAGGAAGACCACCGAAAGCAGCGGCGACGCTGGCGGTCTCGAGGTGCAGGCCGACGACGGGGGCGACGAGGTAGGCGCCCATGAAGGCGTACATGGTGGCCGAGAGGGTGCATCCGGTGATTCGGTTCCAGGCTGAGCTGCCGAACCAGGTCTGCTCCATCTTGTAGATGCCCAGGTGAGGGGACACGGGACGGTTCAGGCGCTGGTTGACGAGGAGCTGGCGGCCTTCCTCCTGGGAGAGCTTGGTGCTGACGGCAGGACTGGGAGCACGTGTCAGAGGTCGAAGGAAGCATTTCGCGATGCTGTTGAGGAGCTTACCGGGAGGGAGTGGTCGAGATGCCGGCAGTCAGGGCAACCTTGGGCAGCGTCTGGGAGAAGAAGACACTGCTAGGCTTGGCCGCGCCTAGACAATTGGTCAGTCCACGCATCCCATGAGGCTATTCACTGCTTTTTCGTAGAACCCGACATCGGGGATTCCTTTCCAATTGACGTACCTCGGCGAAGGGCGGCGACGCCAACACGTTGAGCGATCATCGTGGCAGAAGAGTATCGAGTGGAATCGAATTGAGAGGGCGGCCAAAATTGTTCGTTCAACGATATATCGTCGGCGTCGTGAATACCGCTGAAGGGCTGTCGTCGTTCGTCGTTTGGGAAATCGATGATGATGGATTTCCCGATGCACGGATGGCTTCGCATGCAAGTATCGGAACGGGCTCCCTCGGCTTCTCGGTCCAGTCCGACCAATCACCATCTGCGAATTCCTCATCTCGGGACACACGTGACCCGGTATTCCCTCCGCCTCGGAGTCTTCATCACGTGATGATTCGAGCCTCATGCTGAGTCATCAGAAAATCAAACCGACACTTCAAAGACTCCGCTCAGTCTCGTCTTTTTTCTCTTTTCTTTCTTTCTTCTTTAGATAGTCAAGAACGTCCGCCGCACGCTGTCCATTGTGGGCAGCGGTTATCCGGCAGGGTCTTTGGACTCTTGGACTGATCTGAGAAGAAACAAACTGGTCCGTCGTTAATCTCGACATCTAGCTCTTCCTCCGTCTAGGTGTCGTTTCATTTTGAGATCTACATTCATTCGCCCATGATTCAGTGCATGTTTTATAGCCAATTAAATGAGTGCAAGTCACTGGCTCCTTCCTTCAGCCTTGTAGTAGGGAATCACGGCGGCCAGGTCGACAACACCACGGTCTCGTCATTTTAAAGCTGGTCACGTCGAGCCATCACGCCTCACCTTGATCCTCTCTACCACCGCACACGCACTGAGCTGTGCACACAAAGGCATCAACACCGTCGCCATGGACAAGCTCGGTGCTTCTCTCGCGTCTTTCTATGGCGGAGCAAGAGATGTGTTGCTTTCTCTCGTTACATCCTCCGACTCTCCTAAGTGCACCAGCTTCCCTTGGGGACGTCTGTTCGACATCGACCAAGGAAACCCTCTCAAGACAAGCGACGCGCTCCAACGAATCCGTCATCGCATCTACTCGTTCGTTTGGTCTCAAGAGCGTCAAGACCCTGATGATGGAGACTTCATCGTGACTCGCTGGGGCGTCCGTCGCAACCTCAACCGTCGCTACCCTCGATCCTTTATTGAAGTTCACCATGACCTAACTCTCCTCCATCACGACACTGGACTCCTATTCTCTGATGTCGTTACCTCCAAGGACTTTACCGAGTACATCTACAGCGTGAGCAAGGTCGAGATTCCTATCACACCTACGTATGAAACTCTTCAAAACGTCAACAACGGCGGATGGCGCTCTCACGATGAGGAGGACATGCTAGTGCACAGCCTTTACAACAACAAGCGCCTCTTTGAAGAACACGCCAAAAACGTCGATGTGGTTATCATCTTCCAAGAAATCACAAACGACGGAGCCTTTTACGACGCAGACACGCACCTCGATGAAATCCGTCATGTCCTCAACTACTGGGATATTGGTGCCAAGGGTGGTGAGCTCCGCGTCATTGTCAACTACGCTACCAATCACGTCACAGATCTCGAGCTAGAAACCGCTGCGTTTCCATTCTTTCCTTTGGCTTTTACTGGCTAGAAGCTGTACAGCCGATTTGGATTTGGGCCCAAGGACACCTACGAGTTGGACGATGAGCGGGTTGACAGGTGCATCGAGGCATACCTTCGAGGGATGGATTCGTCGGACAAAGAACTGAGTAACTAATGGCTCGGGGGTATTGCGATGCTCATGAGAAGGTCGACGGTTGTACAGTAGTTACTCGGTTGTTCCTATTCACAGCCTTTGGGGGTCACAGAGTAGGAGTCCTGCCACACACAGCTCAACAGAATAAGATACCCATAATCCTTTGACACTTTATTCCAGTTTGTTCTTTTCTCATGAAGCGCACACGATTACTTTTCTGCAGCCTTGGGCAATACCATTGACTTGATCAAACAAAGAAGACAAAGATGAATGCAGGTTAAGCCCAGGTCAGTACAGCATAAACAGAACAATGAGCCTTCTCCTTGTTCAATTGTTCCTGACCTTTTGAACAGTGCGCTTTGGGCGTCACCATAGCTTGGACATGAAGGTACTGCAAACGCATAAGAGGAGCACATCACCCCGCCATTAATCCTCTTCTAGCCAGACACCCTCACCCTCAATCACACAGCAAACACAGGTACGTTCCACTCTCGACCTTGCCTGCTAACACTTCCCAGCTTTTCACCACCACTTCTTCTCACACTATAGCAATCATGGCCGATTCATGGGATGCTCCTATTCAAACCCGCCCCGACGATGGTGGTTCGTGGTTCGAACCCCCCATGTTCGAACCCCCAATAGAACCTACGAGCTTCATCACCCTTACCACTGCCGCTATCCCATCGGTAGTACCCACTGCACTCGCAGAGGAGACTCCTTCTAAGGGCACCACGCCCTGGTTGTACGCCACAGTGGGATGCATCATCTTTATTGTTTTCCTCCTCATTTTCATCTGCATCCAGTGGACGGGACAGAGACAGGTTCACAGGGAGGATAAGAGCCGGAAGCAGGCGGAGCGTCGGGTTGAGGCCATCATGGCGGATAACCGTGACTTTCAAAAGGATGAGGAGGAGGGTCGTCGTCCTTGAGAGGCGAGTTGGTTTCGTAGAGTGCATTTTGTGTTTGTTTAGTTGCTAGATTCAGAGTAGTCGTTGCTAGATTTGTAGCCGTTACTAGATAGTCATTGCTAGATTGAGCAAGGTAGAGTAGTCAGTGTCTTCTTAATTGAGTTAAATTTTCTCTCTCATGTTATGGTGCCTGTTCGTAAAATGGTGTTTCGACGTTTGTTCAACTCTCTCCCATCTTATCGTCAACACCCCCAATCAAACGCAACTTGATCATCCCAATTCGGCCATCATCTTCAAACAGATCCCTTTCATCTCATCGTGCCTTTATACCCTCAATTCAGCTTACATCGCCGTTCGTTCTTGTATTCAACAATGCTTCAACTCAATTGTCCTCCTTCTCAACGCCGTTTACACACTCCCATGTATATACCATCTCTTCTGTTCTCACGTATCAACTCTTCAACATCTTCTCTTCATCCTTTCGTACAGCTACAGTTCGTATCAAAGGACGAAGCCCTCCAACCGAAACAACAACACCACAACGAAGCTCAACAAGCACCAATCGGTATGTACTGATGTTGAACTACTTCAGGCTCAACAAGAACTAACTGGCAGGAGAACAACCATCACCATGTCGGCTCACGTCATCCCTCGCTCCCTTCCTGAGGATAACAACAGCACCATCATGGTCGTGACCGTCAGTGCTGGTCTCATGGTCATCGTCATGGGAATCATCGGCTATGTCGTCTTCGTTGCGAAGCCTCGCCCCGTCCGTACCACCGCCAACGTCAACGCCAACGCCAACAATGGACGCCCTGCTCGCGTCGATGGCCCCGTCCGTACTCTTCACTACACCAACGGTTCTTGGGAGCGTTTCCCCCAGGCTCCCATCCGCGAGGGTTTCGCCATCCAGTATCTCCGCTGGATCCTTGAGCGTGCCCGCGCTGCCACCGGCCGTGACCGCGCCCCTGACAACGAGGCTCAGGGCAGTGGTGAGAACCAGAACGCCGATGCTCAGCAGCACCAGAGCGTCAACGGCCGTGGCCAAGTTCACGACGGTCCTCGCCCCGCCACCGCCTAAGCACAACGACAACCTTCATTGAGAAGCAACAACAAGTCAAGCCGACCTTCTTCGATGGAATCAAGTCAGCACCTGTGGGATGGTATGAACATGGGATGGAATTGGGGACGACAGAGAGAGCAAGGAACATATGGGGTCTGAGTGGACAGGGGAAAGCAAGGTTCATCTCGATCAAGTAGACCGCCAAGAAAAGTCATTAACACATTTGCCTGACTGCTGTGAACTGATGTCTGTTACTGATACATACAAGAAGCATCCTTCCGAAGCGTAGACTGTCCTATCCCAAGTGTCCATCAAGTACATGTAGGAAGAAGCATCCCTGCTCGAGTATGCGTGTATATGTCAACCATCTATTTAGCCTACCGGCGCCCAAACAGATCGCTCTATATGTAATTGTACAACCGACTCCGTGGAGATTCCCATTTCATTAGCCTCGTACCAGCCGCGCCATTTTTCCAAGATGATTAATTCATGTGCATTGAGACCCCTCAATTCATGTTCCCCATGCCAAAGTTGCCAAACAGTGAAGTAGGAAGCTGATTCTGTGGTTGGTTCATGTTCCCCCACATATCCCAGTTGAGAGTCGAAACGTCCAGATATCCACCCAGGAATGGATCAAGGTCCGTCATCTGGGCCACCGATGTTGGAGGTTGAGTAGGTGGTGGCTGAGGTGGTGGTTCAGAGCTGCGCCCATCCTTGGTGAGAGCTTCGCGGACACGGCATATAAAGTTGGGGCATTCGACGGGTTGACCTGCCTGTCGGAAGGCTTGCTCGCGGGCTTTCCATGCCTTGAGAACAGTCTGAGCCTGTATCACGTACGGCCTTTGACTCATGTCCAAGAGCTCTGGGTGAAATCGGTAAATCTTTTCCACCATACCCCAAGCGCGGTCTGCAAGAGACCCAGTCGGGCGCTGGCTCAGCTGCTTCGTCATGACGGTGAAGATCTCGATCTGGAAGTGGAATTTGACAAACCACAAGAACCCTGCGTGCTCCATCACCTCATAAGCGTTGGTGCTGTGCTCGTTGTTCATCAATACAATCTTGAACAGGTTATCCTTCTTGTTGAGGATCTCGGTCCCCCATTCTGGTTGTTCCCTCATGGGCACTAGCATCTCTCTCATCTTGCTGGTAAGCATTGGACGTATCGCGAGGGCTGCAAGGTGGATAGGTCCAGCAGAGGGATCGATGTAACGGGCTTCAACCTCCAACAAACCCTTCTCGAGGTCATCGACAAGCTCTCGGTACTTTTCGATGGAGGGAAACGTGTCGGGATCTCTATCCTCGTAGTCGTCGCCCATAATGGCAGCTTCCAATCCTGGGGTGCCATGGAGGGACTCGGCGTGGACCAGAAACTTGGCAATCTGGTAACCGATCAGGCAGAACGCCATCTCTGTTGGGCCCTCGCGCGGTTGAACGGGTTCGTTCGATCCAGGGAACAGGTCCGCGTCGTTTACATTCTGTGGCATTCTGGTGTCCCAACTGCTGGGGAGCATCGAGTGGCTAAGCCCGGAAACCAGGGCATTCTTGGCATCATGTAGAATGATCTGCCACCACATGCGTCTTCGCATCTCGGTTTCATAGGCGTTGAGGTTCAAGAGTTCGCCGTCACGGTGATATCCCATCTTTTGGGCAATCCGGACGACCATTCCGCTAAGAATCCAGGCGGCATGCCTGTCGTAGCGGTTCTGAAGAGAAAACTATAACCGTCAGCACGCATCAAGACTGTTGAAGCTTACTATCTCACCAGATAAAGCAGCAATGCCTGCAAAGCTACCATGTCGTAGTTTTTGAGAAAGTTGAATTTAGTTAATGCCATCTTGGTTCCAATGGTGTACTTGCGCAGAGCGTCGTCGCGCGAGCATCCGAGCATCTGCGTAGCTTCGGCATCGGAGAGAGACACCGCAGCCATGGTGAAGATGGAAAACAGGAGGGCCTGATAGTTTAATGGGATGTTGTTCATGTTGGTCGCCGCTTCCATCACATATGGTTGTACTGATGGGACGTGGATGATTTTGGTCAAAGGGTTAACGCGGTCCACAAACAACTGCCAGAGTCGAAAGACATGGACGGGATCTGGCTGAAGATCATCGGTGGATCCGCTTGAAGCATCCGAAGGGAGGAGAAGGTCGATATTGTAGTCTGGGCTCAAGTCCTCAGAGCCCATGACACTACAGTCTTCGGGGTCGTCGGTATCGACAATCTCCCTCATCGCTTGGAGCTTGTGCCGAGCGTCAGTTTCGCAGACTCATTAAGACACACAGGACATGCTCACCTCTTCATGAATGTTCGCCCACAGGTAACTATCCATAAATCGCACGCCGCCTTCTTCCTTGACCATCTTGCCAGTCGGCTTCCATTTCGTCTGGGAGTCATAGTTGTTTGGCGTGCTGACCATGACATCCGACATGGCACTGTTCATGGCCGGTGAGGCCTGCGCCGATGGGGATGGCACGGTACCATCGGCATACTGCTTCAGCAACTGCTCACATCGAGCGAGTCGCTCCTGAAGGTCTTGATTCGGTCTCCGACGCTTCCTTGCGGGAGCTGGAGTGCTTGGTGTACACGTAACATTGGCCTGCCTTAGCTGGTAAGTTGAAGTTCATGGAACCTGAGGCACAAAGAGCACAAGGACACAAGGCAAATACGGAAGGCATCAAGAAGCCAAACAAAGGACGCGGGCGCGATATGGATAAGCGAAATGCAGCGGGACGGGCTAGGTAGCTGACGCACCTTGATGCAATTCGAGCAAGGCGTGTTGCGGTCGCATTTGATCTTGCGATGCTGACACAAGACGCAGGCCAACACTCTGGGCGCCTTGTGAGATCCAGGCGTCGTCGTTGTCGACATGTCCACAGAACTCGATGCGCTTCACTTCAAGAAACGTCTCACATGCCAAACGGTAGGTGTTGTCGCGGAAAGATAACGTTAAATCTCAGAGTAGAGGCCCTATGACGCTGACAAGAGCTCCACAGGGGCTAGGATCATGAGAGGGTGAGGGGGAGGGGCAAAACGATTTTTGCAAGAGATCCAGGAGGGTTCGTACGGGACGGGACGAGACAGGAGGATGATATGGAAGAGCCGGCTTGTCCGTACCAGTGGCGATATCTAAAGGCCAAGCTGGCGCGAAGCTGCGGAATAGTCGCACAAAGCCGGTGCCTGGCGAAGGGATGAATGTTGCAAGGTAAGGTGCCAACCAGGCAGTGCCGGGTCCCCGCGGACTGTCTGTCAGTGGTAGCCCGTAGGTAGGTAGGTGGTGTGCTAAGCAGGGGCGTCCAGTCTCATGCGCCGGAAC
This sequence comes from Fusarium sp. MBC 441, assembly GCA_030779165.1. NCBI lineage: Eukaryota > Fungi > Ascomycota > Sordariomycetes > Hypocreales > Nectriaceae > Fusarium > Fusarium sp. MBC 441. Next base: position 227,000 of record JAPFTC010000035.1, read on the forward strand.
CAGCGCCTCCCGTCAATCAATCAGATGAGTTGACGACAACTTGACTTGGGCTGCGCAGAGGAAACAATTACGGGGGGTGTGAAGATCAAGATGGGAAGAAGAAGCTTGAGAGGGAGCCAAAGAGCAAGGGACCGAGAACAGGGTTCGCCAGGAGGCTCTGGGAGCTGGGAGTACTGGGACTCTGGAGATGAGAACAAGAGCTGCGTACGTATGCGACAGACAGGGGTTTTCCGAATCCGTAATGCGCGTGTTCAAAAGTCGATCCGAAAGAGAAGGATGTTTCGGCTGCTGACAGATGCCAAGGGGGATGGCTAGAGGTCGTTTGGCAATCTGGTGGGAGGTTGATGGATGATGTGAGCCTGTGACGACAGGACGGACGCCGTGGTCTCCGGACGCCGACTACCTGGTAGGTATTTTTGCCTGGAGCCTGCCGCTTTTCGATAAACTGCGTGACTGAGTCCAATCGAAGCTTCTAGCCTGGATGGGCCAATAATGCGCCTGCCTGCCAATCCCTGTCTGTTCCGAAAACGAGGTGCCGCAGCGAAATAACGGAGGGCAAATCAACGGGGTTTCGGCCGTTGGCGGCGGAGGTGGAGGTGGAGGTCGGCGGAGTTGACAGCAAAAATTCCGTCCAAAAGGGAAATGCAGGGGGGCGTGAAAACTGCTAACTTGGGACTCAGCCGGCGAGGAGCGGCGGAAGAAACGAGTTGTGATATACTGTGGACTTGAGGAAGTTTCTGCAGACTCGACTCGATCAAATTTGCGCCGTTCAAATGAGTCAGAATGACTCGAGACCCGCGATATTCAAGCCCTGGCGTAAGACGGTGCTGGGTCCGTGACTCGATTAGACAACTGAACTTACGCCAGTATTGCAAAATGCGCGCTCGGAAAGACTAGGGACAGATGCCAATGATACCTGCGGCCCCGTCGTCGCCGTTCGGGTTCAAAGATCGTCCTTTCAGGTTGGGTAGTAAGAAACTAGAGGGTTTTCGGGCACGTGCGCCGTGATGCTATCAGTTCAGCTAAGTTTGGCAAAGAGAAGATTCGGGAACTCGATCCAGAGTTTCGAAAGCTGGTTTTGAACTGTCAAAAGTCCGCAACAAAGCACAATGACGTTGAATTGCTTGGTAAGTAAAGATAGGAACTTGGATCTTATGGTTTTTCTTAAAGTTGGCAGGGCCCAGGAGGCAAGAGTACGGCAGGCAACCCGAAAGAGCGGCAACACGGATGCTTCGGAAGCTTTGAGCTAGGGAGACACTGTGGGAAAGCTTAATCTGCCACCCAGTTTTGCCGTATCAACCAGCTCTCCCACAGTGCGGATCCCTCTGCATGACCCCATCTTTTCGCATTAAAGTTGCAGTTTCCGTGTTTTGGATAGCGCCATGCAAGTAAAACCGTAGGCATCTAACGGGGACGGACGGATCTTCCATTTCCCCGGTCGGTAGTGTTTCAGCCAATGGCGTGTGTCCGAGTTCGGCTGATTTTACCCCACGCAATTTTTTTGGCGAGTGTCGCTTTGCGACGACATCTGTGGCCGACCATCGGATGAAGCTATCCACAACTTTTTTCAACGTCGCTCTTTGCAACTCCTCAAGTTGTGGCTGCCTACACAACTATTCCCTCAAACATTTAGTTCTTAAGGATATCAGGGTTGTATAGGATCGGCAAGCTTTCATCATGACACCAATTGTAAGTTGACACATCCATACAATCTCTTCTTGCTTCCTGACTCACATGCGCCAACTACAGCGAAGAGCCGTCGCTCTCTCGACTGTGTCTAGGCTTTCGGGCCTCTCGAGACAGCGCCTCGTCGTCCGATCTCAGTCTCTCTCTGCTGCCGTCTCTCAATTCCACGCCTACTCGACATCTCGTCCTCTCCGACAACAGGCATTCCACTCGCAGCTTGAGAATGCGCCCAACGCCGCCGACCTCCTCAATTCCTTCGATGCCGCCTCCGCAGCAGCTCCCTCGACTCCTCAGACCCTCACCGAGAAGATTGTACAGCGGTACTCGGTTGGCCTTGCCCCTGGGAAGAAGGTCAAATCTGGGGATTATGTGACTTTGCAGCCTGCGCAGTGCATGAGTCCGTCTCTTCACTTCTCTCCATATGAACCTAGCTAATTACCCTCTAGCACATGACAATAGTTGGCCGGTCGCTTTAAAGATGATGTCTATCGGCGCCACTCAGATCAAGAATCCGTCACAAATTGTTATGGCAAGACACTCGACTATTCCGATACACTACACTGGTTGTTAATTACTGACAGGCCTCAAATTCATCAGACTTTGGACCACGACACCCAGAACAAGACTGAGGCCAACCTGCGCAAATACAAAAACATCCAAGAGTTCGCTGAGAAGCATGGCACCGCATTGTAAGCTGGTGGAACTGTTGCGAGAACCTCCACTGATTGGTACTAGCTACCCAGCAGGGCGAGGCATTGGCCACCAAATCATGATCGAGGAAGGATATGCTTGGCCAGGAAGCCTTGCTGTGGCATCTGATAGTCACTCGAATATCTATGGTGGAATTGGGTGTCTTGGGTTCGTTCATGAATCCGAAGAGTGGACCAAGACTAACATGATACAAGAACCCCTGTCGTTAGAACAGACGCTGCCGCTATCTGGTCAACGGAACGTACCTGGTGGCAGATTCCCCCGATCGCCAAGATCACGCTCACCGGACTGTTGCCCCCTGGAGTTACAGGAAAGGACGTCATTGTTGCCCTCTGCGGTCTCTTCAACAAGGATGAGGTTCTGAACCATGCCATCGAGTTCGCCGGATCAGATCAAACAATGCACAGCATCCCCATCGACGACCGTCTCACAATATCAAATATGACGACAGAATGGGGTTGTCTCACAGGTGAGTGTGTTCCTCGTTGTGTGATTTGACTAACTTTATTAGGGCTGTTCCCTGTTGACGATGTCCTCGTCTCATGGCTGCGTGCCAAGGCCACCACTGCTGCCATGCTCAACCCAAACTCTAATGAGAGCAGGTTCACTCACAAGCGTATAGATGACCTGGTCGAAAACAGGCTTACTGCTGACCAGGGTGCCACCTACGCGAAGGAGCTCTACCTAAACCTTTCAACCCTCTCTCCGTTTGTTGCTGGTCCCAACTCGGTCAAGGTTGCCACTCCTATCCGAGATCTTGAACCTCAAAACATCTCCGTTGATAAGGCTTAGTAAGTCAAGATGGCCCGTGGTCAAGTGAAGGTTACTGATATAGGCTTAAGTCTTGTGTCATGTACTAACTCCCGGGCCTCTGATTTGGCTGCCGCCGCTCGCGTCTTCCGGGAGGCCGCCCAGGAAGGCAAATCGGCCAAGGTTGCGCCCGGTGTCAAGTTTTACGTCGCTGCAGCATCCATCTTGGAGCAGAAGATTGCAGAGGAAGCCGGCGATTGGGACGTTCTTCGCGAGGCCGGTGCTGAGTTCTTGCCCAGCGGCTGTGGCCCGTGTATCGGACTTGGGACAGGCCTTCTTGAAGAAGGCGAGGTTGGCATAAGCGCATCCAACCGGAACTTCAAGGGACGCATGGGCTCGCCGCTTGCAAAGGCATACCTCGCCAGCCCAGAGATCGTTGCTGCCAGTGCCATTCAGGGCAAGATTGCTGGGCCCGGCTGGTACCAGAAGCCCGAGGGCGTCGAGAAGGTCATCATTGGAGAGGGCAGCGGAGATCATGTGGCAGACAAGGCCCTATCCATTGAAGATGCTCTCGACAAGATCATTGCAGAGGCCGAGAGTATGATTGCTGTTGCTGAAAAGGACAGCTCCGGAGCAGAGGCCGAGACCGCTGCTCCTGCTTCTGAGGCTGAGGGGGAGGGGGAAGAGACGCTCACAGATATCATCCCTGGCTTCCCTGAGAAGATCGAGGGTGAGATTGTGTTTTGCGACGCCGACAACATCAACACTGATGGCATCTATCCCGGGAAATACACCTATCAGGATGGTATAACCAGGGAGCAGATGAGCGAGGTGTGCATGGAAAACTACGACCCCGAGTTCCGCAACACAGCCCGCGCGGGTGACATCCTCGTCGCTGGCTTTAACTTTGGCTGTGGCTCATCCCGAGAGCAGGCCGCCACCGCGATCCTAGCCAAGGAGATCCCGTTAGTTGTCTCGGGAAGTTTTGGTAACATCTTTAGCCGCAACAGCATCAACAACGCCCTCCTGGGTGTTGAGGTGCCGCGCCTCGTAGAGCGCCTCCGCGAGACCTACAAGGACGACGCCAAGAAGCCCCTCACGCGCCGCACCGGGTGGAAGCTCCTCTGGGATCTCCGCCGCAGCAAGGTGGTTGTCACTGAGAAGAACGGTGAGACGTGGAGCCAGAAGGTTGGCGAGATGCCTCCCAACGTCCAGGAGATCATTGCTCGCGGTGGCCTCGAGAAGTGGGTCAAGGCCGAGATTGAAAAGTAGACTGGAAGATAAGGAGGCGTCGAAGAATGGAACATGTTGCTAAAATGAAGTGTTAAAGGAATATGTGTATTTTGCTCATCTATGCCTGACCAAGACCGTAGTTGCGACTTATGAACTACGCCCCCGAAAGATTCTAGATGCGAATAATCGAGTAAATCACTTCACCATGTCGTTTTCCATCCCAAGAATAAGGTCTACCGACGACACATGCCAATTGATAACCTCTGCACGAGCGCAGGTCCCCTCGCTTCTGCTGAGAGCTCTAAAGTGGCAGCGGCTCACGGCGGCCTCATTGATATCCTCGCCTCGTTAACTCGTCAACTCCTCCTCGTTAATCTCTTACATTTCCAGTACAAGAGAAGCCAAACCCAAGGCCAAAGAGGGCCTCGAAGTGCCTGAGCTCTCCACCAGAATCTTAGAGAGACTCACCCACCGACAGCGTATCGCGGAAAGAAAGAGAAAGGTGCTACAAATCAACGGGTCGCTGGTTGCATACGTAGATTACTTCACGGAACCCAACCCCGAGGAGATCTTCCTTTGTCATTCATTGGCACAAGATCTCCTCGGCAACATCTATGCGGGATACCCACGATTCTCGTCCTCGCCACCAACAGAGGGAGCCTCGTCGACGCTCCAGAACTGGGACCGGTATAGGGAAGTATTCAGAGCACTATGAGTGATGGGCACACCAGATGTCGTCAGCAGACCGCAAAATTTGGCTGGGAAGCTCCACGAAGCTCGGGACCACTAACTCTACGAGTTCTATCGTCAACCATCGCTTTACCAAGAGAAGTCCGCCTTCCTGGGCAGCTTTGACGTTGCTCAAGATCGTCTTTGAGACGAACACACGTTTCTGGCCACAAAGACGGTCATCAAGTTTCAGAATGCATTCCTAACATCCGACATGAGCAAGTGGAAACCCAACGAGACAGACTGGCAAGAACTCGGGTTTTCAAAGCGAGCCAATACTACAAGGATCTCGACAAAGCCATGATGAGAGCCGTCAAGCAGAGTGAGAAGTCCCGAACCAGTAAAGCGGAAGTCAGCCACAACTAAGTGCACCAAAGATGCTACGACAAAGAAACGTAAGCAATCTGATTAGATGAAAAACTGTCTAGGCAAGCAACAGTCACAATAAAGACGTCGACGCTCATGACAATGCCGACCACTTGGCATTCCAGTGGGAGCTCAAGGAGGAGGACGCGAAGACCAAGGTCACCCGGGAACGTAGCTAGTACAACTCTCTAACAAAGTTTGTCCTCCGTTTATGAGATCAGGAAAGCATGCAGAGAAAACTTTGTAAAGTTTTATGAGCGCTGTATAAAGTTTGTACTGAGATGTTAGGTAACCTCAGTACTCTTAGATGAATTGCATGACAGAACTAGGTTGCTGGAACGAGCCGGCAGCGGCTACGACATCTAGGGATGCTCAACGACACAACATGAATGCTCGAAGTCGGCGCGATGGTGATACCTAGGAAGGCCGGCACGGGAGGAAAGACAGACATGAGACGGAACGTTCTTAGGGATCACACACGGGATGATAGTGACCATAATTATCATCTTACGCGACAAAGACAGGTTGTGAATTTAGATTTGTCATTTCCTATTCTGAAAACATGGATCCTATCTCTGGACCAGAGTCCTCTTCATCAGCTTGCGCCGGTTTGCCATCTTCAGGCTTTTGTTCCACGGGCACAAGCGACATCCTCGCCTTCTTGCGTACAACCCGACGATGAGTAGCACTCTTCAAGTGTTGCTTCCAAGCCTCCTCAGTCATCAAGACAGTATGGCATACCTCGCACATGCGTTTGCATGGCGTCGCCTTGGGAGGTGGATTGCCCACCTGCGTGAGAACCTCGTTGGCCAAGGGTGAGATCTCAGTTGGGGATGGACGCTCCTCGCCATTGAGAAACTGCTTTGCCAGTTGCACAGCAGGTTCGACAACGTTTTCGCCGTATTTAGAAACGTCGGTGCTATCGAGAAGATAAAGGCTACCCATCGCGTCGGGTCCAACCTCTCGCAACCGAGGTATCTGCTTAAGTCTAATCCAGCGAGTCTGATAGACAGCATATCGCCTCGTGGCCGTCTTCATCTCCTCAAGGGCGGCATTCTTCAGCCTCTCAAGCTCTAAAGTCTCTCGACCCTCGTCCATGGCAGACAAGTATGGCTCAAACTGCTTGTATCCGATTGACTGCCAGATGCCCTTGGTCATGTCGAGTATTCGGCCCTCGGCCTCCTTTTTATTCTTAAAGTCATAGAGTTCTCGGACTTCCTGCATGAGTCCACCATTTTGCATCTTGTCAACTCGTGCATCCAGACGCGCGCGCAGAACTTCTCGCTCCGAGTAAACCCAAAAGAGAAGATTCTCCCAGGGCCGCCGGCTACCGTCTTGCTGCGCCGCCTGCTTGCGAGCCTGTTGCTCCGCATAGTATTCAGAGGCACGCTTGCCAGTTCTCAGATAAATCTCCAGAGATCGCTGGATCTTGCGGCGATCATTGGGGTGCCAACGATCAGCCATTTCGGGGTCAACCTTGCGCAGCTCATGAAGCATGACTTCGCCTGACTCTTGCAGGATTGGAAATGACGTGGACGTGTCCAACTCAATGTCCTCTAGGATGACCTCTTCAAAGAGTATGGGGTCAACGTAATACTGAGAGCCGCCCACAAGAATAGGCAGACGTCCTCGACCACGAATCTCCCCTATCACGCGGTTAGCCTCTCGCCTGAAGTCGTCCACATCCCATGGCTGCTCATCCAGTGAGATGTGGCCCAGTAGATGATGAGGAACTCCACATTGTTCCTCGGTTGTGATTTTGTTAGTGATGATTGGGAGTCCATTGTAAAGCTGCATGGCATCGGCGTTGATGATTTCACCATTCAGCCGAGTCGCAAGCTCAACTGCTAGCTGCGGAACTTGTTAGAAACTCCAAGAATAAGCAAGATATTAGCCAACATACCTCAGACTTGCCCGTGCCCGTGGATCCCAGCACGACCACGAGGGGTTCAGCTGGAGGTTTTGAAGTGGCCATTGTTGCAACATTGCGTCTTAGCAAATGTCCCATGCGTCTCAGCATTTAAGAGAGGAAAATAGACTTTAACAGCGCATTGCGCGTGCCTATTTCCTTAAACTCAAGCCCAAAGGCAACAACTTATTAAAATTGGTGCGTCTCCAAGGATCAAAATGCCACAGCCGGTGACTGGGATCTGTTTAGGCGCAATGTTCCAGAACAGGGGGAAGCGGAGACCATTTTAACGGAAAAATTGCGGCGGCCCCGTGAAAGCCACACAAAAATGGCTGAGACCCCTTTTGTGCCTTCCGTTGTTGGACGCTTGGAAGGCGGAGGAAGCAAGGACCAAGGACAGCTGGCTAAGGTGGGTCACGTGCTCACTCCACTCCCAATATTGGACACATCTACATTTTGGCCATTGAAGCCAGATCGCCAACCTCCGCCCCCCAGCTCTCCTTTAATTCTCCCATCGACCCTTCAAATCGCCTGGGCTCTGCAAGCTAGGCTTCCTCTTCCTTTTCTTTCTTTATTCCTTCCCTTGGATGAATTAATCCAATTCTTCTCCTCCTTCCTCTTTGTCGTCTGCCGTCGTCACCATGAGTTCCCGTAAGTTGCCTCTCCTTGTTGTCCTTTGCGCGGAGCTCCCAGCTTCGCCAGGCGAGCATGCGCGACAGCTGAGGATGCGCGCAATTGGCGATTCGCATCGCCCAGATTGAAATCAAGCTGACATACCTTTCTTGCGACACAGTCCGTTTCCTTGACTTGGTCAAGCCGTTCGTGCCGTTCCTCCCAGAGGTTCAGCAGCCGGAGACCAAGATCCCTTTCAACCAGAAGCTGATGTGGACCGCCCTCACGCTCCTCATCTTCCTGGTCATGAGCCAGATGCCCCTTTACGGCATCGTGTCCTCCGACAACTCGGACCCTCTATACTGGCTGCGAATGGTCATTGCGAGTAACCGTGGAACCCTGATGGAACTGGGTATTACCCCCATCATCTCCTCGGGCATGGTCTTCCAGCTCCTTGCCGGCACCCACATGATCGATGTCAACCTCGACCTCAAGTCGGACCGCGAGCTCTACCAGACCGCCCAGAAGCTCCTTGCCTTCATCCTGTCTGCCGGTACCGCCACCGTCTACGTCTTCAGCGGCCTCTACGGTCCTCCTTCCGACCTCGGTGCCGGTATCGTCTTCCTCCTGATCCTCCAGCTGGTTGTCGCCGGTATGATTGTCATTCTCCTCGATGAGCTCCTCCAGAAGGGTTACGGTCTTGGCAGCGGTATCTCGCTGTTCATTGCCACCAACATCTGCGAGTCCATCATGTGGAAGGCTTTCTCTCCCACCACCATCAACACTGGCCGTGGTCCCGAGTTTGAGGGTGCCGTCATTGCCCTCTTCCACCTCCTCATGACCTGGCCTAACAAGCAGCGCGCTCTCCAGGAGGCTTTCTACCGCCAGAACCTCCCCAACATCATGAACCTTCTGGCTACCCTCGCCGTCTTCGCCGCTGTCATCTACCTCCAGGGCTTCCGCGTCGAGATCCCCGTCAAGTCCTCCCGCCAGCGTGGTGCTCGTGGCTCGTACCCCGTCCGCCTGTTCTACACCTCCAACATGCCCATCATGCTGCAGTCCGCTCTTTCTTCCAACATCTTCCTTATCAGCCAGATGCTCTACTCTCGCTTCTCTGAGAACCTCCTTGTCCGTCTCTTCGGTGTCTGGGAGGCCAAGGATGGCTCCTCGCAGCTCCACGCCGTTTCCGGTCTTGTCTACTACATGTCTCCCCCTCAGAACCTGAAGGAGGCTCTCCTCGACCCCATCCACATGAGCGCCTACATTGTCTACATGCTCGGTGCCTGCGCCCTCTTCTCCAAGACCTGGATTGAGGTTTCCGGCTCCAGCCCCCGTGACGTTGCTAAGCAGCTCAAGGACCAGGGTCTTGTCATGGCTGGTCACCGTGACCAGAGCATGTACAAGGAGCTGAAGCGCATCATCCCCACTGCTGCTGCCTTTGGCGGTGCCTGCATTGGTGCGCTCTCGGTCTCCAGCGACCTCATGGGAGCCCTGGGCTCCGGTACCGGTACTCTCCTTGCTGTCACGTAAGTTTATCAACACACGCAGGTCAAGACACTCGCTAACTAGCTGCAGTATCATCTACGGTTACTTCGAAATCGCCGCCAAGGAGGGAGATCTTTCCGGCATGAAGGGCATGATTATGGGCTAATCTCAGCCACTATGAAGCCAATGGAGGGCACGATTGATTCAGCCTTGGCATTGGCGCCTGCTTCAGACAGGCGAATGTGTATTAACAGAAAAGAGGAAGAGAAAGAAAATAGTTATACATGGTTTTTTTGTTTCCTTTTTACCACCACGAGCCAGAGGAGTCGGGAGAGTGAGGTCAACTTGGATTGGAAATGGCATTGGGACGGCGATCAAGGGATGTCGTGTCAAGATTAAAACCACACATGTCTAAATATCTGTCATTATGGGTTTCTTCGGAGGGGGTGGCCATGTATGTCAAAGGCCACGTGTTGGTGGACAAGGAGGCCCATTGTACCTAACTCGAATGATCTATGAATGACAAACTTAATGCTACAATTTGTACGAGTCTCGTTATACTATTGTGTATCCTGTCTTGAATTTGGTGTTTGACAGGCCAGTATGACGAGCTGTTGCAACTATCATGACTACAGGGTAGTGCGTGAAGAACATGGGGTAGATGAAACTCATGATAGCATCCATGGATCCATGCATGGGTGGATGCTTAGCGATAGAATGACCATTGAATTGCCTGGTTAGTATCCATCATGGGAATATACATGGAACTTATATAATGATAGCTTGTTAGGACTCCCCTAAATTCCTCTGTCCCTACCTAGGTCCAGACGTAGTATGGAAGGCCAGTACCAACCAAGTTGGTCAAAAGCAACTCCTCTTTTGTATCGTCCCATGATGCAAGCCTCCAAGTCCCACAGGCCCTGCATGAGTGAGACCAGGTCGGAAAGCCAGAAGCAGCAACACGAGCGACCCTGAACCAACGAGACGATCCCTATTAGCACAAGCAAAAGGTGATTAAGTGCAAAGTAATCGGCGCGCGTTGTATCAATTGACCGAGCCCCTCTGAGCGAGGTGATGTATGCAGGTATGAGGCGGTTACGCGGGAGAGGAGCTGCGTGCAACCCACACAGGGAGCAAGGGGTGAACCGGAGTGCAACGCGGGATCGATGGTGTCAGCGCCGCCAAACGCGATGGTTCTCTTATCCTTACAGGCGAGAAACCCAATTGGCGAATGAAACATGCCCCAAGGCTGGAGGGATCATGAGGAGCATCATCCCTCCGGCGGTGAGTAACGGCTTGTAAATGCATGTCAGGTTTAGGGATAGCGACTAGGCATCACTTACTAGGGGCCGGAAGAGATACCCAAAGAGAACCAATTACGAGGAAAAGCAGGGTGACATTGGCCAGGGGCCGGGTGTTGAACAGAAAGCAAGACTGACTTGACATTCGGAATCACCAATAAAGAGGTAGCACAGATCTAGGTTATGGGCGGACAAAGATCAGCAGTGGTGGCCCTCAGGAAACAGCCCTTGGTAACGTGACAAACAAAGGTCATTGTTTGGAGAGTGTTAGCTTAGCCTGCTGGCAACGGTGGGCGACAACGGTCGAATGGGTAAGGGCGGGTGTTGAAGAAAAAGGTGGCTGGGAGCTAAAGAAGGCCTAGAGCTCACATCCAGAGGCCTTCTTTTCACGTTTGACGCAGAATCTGGTTGGTGTCAGAGACTGAGGAATTCTGCGTGACTCGAAAATGTGTGTAGAGAAATAAAGAGCTGTTATTGTAGGCTGAGATACGGTTGGAAGATAGAGGTCTCGCATTTATTGGGCTGAGGTGCGAGCTGCACATCATTCACCACCCATCACCAAACAGAAAAAAGCTTGTGACACAAGTTCCGAAGCTGCTTCTTCGGTTAGGCTGGATGCGAGCCTCAAGAGGTGCTTACGCTCAGGCCACGGAGCGGCATGTTCACCCCTCCTCTACGATATAATCCCTGCTCATCCTCAGCTTCAACAAAAGGGACCTTTCACCGGCTCTTAATGGCCTGCAGTAATCGTTCGGTTCTTGAGTGCATTGGATCCCATCGTGGGGTTTTCGACTGTGGGGAGTTGACCACCCCCCCTTCCCTCATTCCTCTCAGCGCGAGGGTGGTGGCAGCTGGGGAGGTTGTGACACTGGAACGCGAACAGTACCATTGAACGTCTGAACAGAGTGACCGAGAAACTGGCCCAGTTCGCCTTGGCGAGGAGGATTGGCTCAGCAGGTTATGTATCGACCGGGGTTCGACATTGTATTTCCGTGGTACAGTACCGTACCAGGAGAATTTTCTGCAGAGCCTCGTGGTGGCACACACCAACCCAACGGCCGGTCTGTGATGATGGTGCCTGTCCTGCCATTTCGGATGCCGACGCCTTTTTGAGGCTAGTGATGGAACGAATACGACCAAAGCATATCAGAGCCAGAGCGCAAAAATGACCTTTGTTGTTTAGCTTATCAAGAACAACATTCGCGACGGGGCCTACTAGTCACGGCCGAGTTCTTGACACGAGGGGGGATAAGAGAAAAGAGAAGACAAGGGGCTACTAGGAAAAAAAAGGGCGCCGTCTCGGTAGAAGAATGAACAACATCTGCCAAGAAGACGACATCAGACGAACAAGACATGGTGAGACCGATCTCGATCCCAGCTGGCCGGTCGCCGAGTCTACCGACTCCAAAACGTCTGTGTGTGGAAATTGGACATGGGAGAATGGCATTCCTCATGGCTCATGTTGTCGTCTTAACCACGTTCCTCAACCTGCAGTGTCAGGCTCACGAGCCCTCGGTTTGTCTCAGCTACCATTCTCTAGCTCTGTCTCTGCCCTTGGGATATTCCGTCATGTCCTATTTTTTATCGACTCGGCCGTGAAAGCCTTGCCCTGGAACTGCGAGTCAAGACAAGCACGGCAGCTAATTTGCTTTTCTTGTCCCGTGCTTTCTTCCAAGAGGGAGGGGTACGTCATCTAGAGATAAACTCATTGTGACGAGTAACCTTTTGACCAGGGCGTGCTGTCATAGTTGGGTTAGGTATTCATCTCAACGTGCGCTAACAAAGCTGATGGGATGTGTTCTTCCAGGAACTCGGTTCGGTTCAATTCGAGAATTTGACATTCATGGATTTTCGCATGTCCCGGCATCCCATCCCATCTCAGCCAGTGAACCCTTGTCCCGCCAGTTCTTTTTCTGCTAGGAGCATGATGACGCCTCGTGATTGGGGAATCCCTAGCAACAAGGATTACGATTCGGTTGCCGTCAACAAGCAAGTGACTTTGCTTGGATGGATCATGGATATGGGATGCCGGATGATGAAAAGCTGCAGTGCGACATGGTCCTGAGGAATTGCGAGGCTAGAATCTTGAACAACGCCTCATTGGAGCGGAGTTTGACGGCCCTCGATATGTCCCCGCAGCCCCATTCACAGTCAGAGCTGGGGGCTCCGCCTTTGGCATCGTCTGTTGTTTTGAAGGGAACATGCCGGATAGACACATCCATTGTTTACCGGGTAGAGCGAGAGGAGGGCAATCTCCAAGTCAGAGCTAGCAACCCAAAGCTACCAAGCTGCCAGCCTGACTTGCCGTAAAACACAACATGGAACAACCCAGACCTTCGAGGTAGTAACAGAGCTAGAGAAGGTTTCGCGTGCTCCACGGTTACTTGGAAGCCCCACACCTAGAAGCTGGCTACGATTCATTACTCCGTAAGGTACTCCGACCTGGCAGCTAACGTGCTTTGCTCCATCGCTCCCTGGCTAGCAAGGGAAGGCGCCGTCCCGTCGTCACTCACTGACCGACCACCCAACGGAACAGACATCCACATCCCATTGTTTAGCTTCTACAACGGCCGTACATTCTTCCCGCCTCTTAATACTCCCCCTCCCACCCACTCGCAGCCCGCCTCACTCCTCTCCCTCCCTCTTCCTCTCCAATCGTAAAACTTTATTGGCAGATTTGTTATTCTTCTTCTTCTCCTTCCCTTGTTCATTGGTCTCTCTCTTTTTCTATATCTTTACTTGGCTGCAGAGCTTGAGCTGTGTACACGACCGAACTCCCGGGAAATCTGGACCGTCATCCCCCATCTCCCCCCATCGCATTGTGCTGCTCGAGAGATACAGATCTTGCGAAACTTGGGGACGCCGCGTACATACATACACACTATCAATCGAGAGCTCTCCGCGAACGGCCTTTCCATCCGGGTTCTGCAGCAAAAAGCAACGTCACGCCACGTCTAGGCCAATGCTGCTTCTGAGTGGCAAGTGAACTGATACTGGAGACTCCCAAGGCTCGACCCTGGTTCCTCAACCCGGCGGAGACCCCAGCAAGGGACTACTCGAGACCTCCGAGGCCGCAGCCACAGCCGCAGCTGTTGCTGGTCCCGCGCCTGCAACCGCCTTGACGAAATACCCATCCGTACCCGCGCCAGCCCATCCCATCATTAACGGAACCAATTCTTCCTAAACTTGCCACCCCAATTGTCGCGATTCCACCTCGAAACCCGCTTCCTCCTTTTCGGCTTTCGCGCCTGTCTCTCACCACAAGCTTCGAGGTGAGCTTGAGAGACGCCCCATATCAACGACACCATGGGATTCGCCCAGGATGACGGGCCCATATGGAATCCGCAAAAGGGCGACTTCAGCCTGCGCTTCCAGCACGAGTATGTCCTGTCTCACCCCCGCTTGTTTCCACTCCCGCGCGTTTCCATGGTTGGCTGACTCGATTGCCGCGTTGTAGCTACCTTCAGATCCTATTCCCTCTGATCGCCCTCGTCTTGTCCGTTGCGCGCCTCTCTCAGCTGAGCATCTCCCGCATCCTGACCTCACGGTCCGCCTCCAAAGTCAGGTATAGCCAACTTTCTAGCGAGGACCGTCGCCACAGTCACACCGATCTACCCCCCGAGCGCGACCTCTTCAATGACGACACCGACGACGATGACGAAGCACTCGAGATTAACGGTGGCCGCCTGGCCCTGGTCAAGACCACTACCCGCGGCTCTATTGTCCAGGCCGACAGCCCCCATGGTCAGCGCCTTTCGCAAGTCGTTGAGGAGCTGGCAGTCGCCTGCCTAGTAGTTCTTAACGCCATCAAGCTGGTTTACCACATCGACTCCAAGTACAACGGCCAAATAGTCGCTGTTGCTGGTCTCATCAATTGGTCCTACATCCTGATCCTCACGACCCTGCGCCTATTTTTCGGTAACACGAAATGGCGAGTCCCGCATCTCTGGAACCACACTGCCTTCCTCTATGGCGTCAATTGGCTCTTCTTCCTCTTTGTATTCCGCTCTAGCGTCATCAGAGACCTTACACAGCTCGTTCGCGCCGTGTTCATCATCGAGTTTGCGCTCATTTCCCTGCTTTTCAGCATGGCAATGACTACTAGGAAGGGCAACAAGACGGTTCTAATGGAATGGGAGGATGGTATCGAGCCCTCGCGCGAGCCGCTCGCCAGTTTGTTCTCCCTTGCCGTCTTTGGCTGGGTTGATGCGATCGTCTGGAAGGGCTGGAAGGCCCCTATGGAGATGGAGCATGTCTGGAACCTGCTGCCCAAGGACAAGGCCGCCGCTGTTGTGGCCGACTATCGCGCAATGAAGCAGACGGGCTCACTGGCGATTCACTTGCTCAAATACTTCAAGAGCTTGCTCTTGACCCAGTGCTTCCTTGCTGTTGTGGCTGGTATTTTCACCTTTGCGCCCACTTTGCTCCTGAAGGAGATTCTACAATACGTTGAAGATGACCAGGGAAGGCCAAGAAATGTTCTCTGGCTTATGGTCATCGGACTCCCTGTCCTGGATCTCGTGCGCTCTTATGCCGACAACGCTGCCCTGTGGATTGGTCGAAAGATTTGCATCCGAGTCAAGGCGATCATTATTGCTGACATCTATGCAAAGGCCCTCCGTCGCAAGGCAGCTTCGGGCAAGGACAAGGTTTTACTTGATTCTGACAAGTCTACCAAGAAGGATGAGCCCCAGAATGGTACCATTAGCAAGATCAAGCGGGCTCTGAGCATGAAGAAGGAAGACAAAAAGGCCACTGCCGACGATGCTGAGTCCGCCAACGGTAGCATCAAGGATGACAAGAAGGATCCCAGCGCTGACGAGCAGGCGAACCTGGGCACCATCATTAACCTCATGTCGGTCGACAGTGTAAAGATTTCCGAGGTCACAGCTTACCTGCACTTCCTTTGCGCCTCTGCGCCCACGCAGCTGATTGTGGCCATCGTTCTTCTCTGGAGGGTCATGGGTCTGAGTGCCATCCCTGGTATCATCGTCATGGTCTTCCTTCTGCCCGTCAACTATGGTCTTGCCAGAGGTTTCACCATCACCTCAAAGAGGATCCTCGCTGCGACTGACAAGCGTATCAACGTCACCAACGAGGTCCTGCAGAACATCCGCATCATCAAATACTTTGCTTGGGAGGAGCGCTTCGGCCGTATCATTGACGAGAAGCGTCAAGACGAGCTCAAGGCTTTGCGCTCCAGGTTCATGGTCTGGGCTCTCGCTGTCGCCATCTGGAACTCGGTCCCTGTCCTCATCACCTTCTTCTCCTTCCTCGTCTACACCCACTTTGAGGGCAAGGATCTCCGACCCTCTGTTGCCTTCACGGCCATCTCACTCTTCATGCTGCTCCGTGTCCCTCTAGATCAGTTTGGTGATATGTTCGCCCATGTTCAAGAAACCAAGGTTTCTATTGAGCGTGTTGAAGACTTCCTCAAGGAAGAGGAGACGGACAAGTACATTCAACTCGGTCTGGACAACGTTGACGAAGAGGGTGTTCGACGCATGGGTTTCAGTAACGCGACCTTCATCTGGGGCGGTAAAGATACCGTTGCTGAGGACGGCTCCCGTGCTTTCCGCCTCATGGACCTGAACATTGACTTCCAACTCGGAAAGCTGAACATCATTGCGGGACCGACTGGATCAGGAAAGACGTCGCTGTTGATGGCTCTTCTTGGCGAAATGACAATGATGGAGGGCAACGTCTACTGCCCCGGTGGACGCAGCCGTGAAGACGTTCCTACAGACCCCGAGACTGGCCTTGCCAACACGATTGCTTACGTCGCGCAGTCTGCGTGGCTCGTTAACGCAAACATCCGGGACAACATTCTCTTCGCGACCCCCTATGACGAGCAACGGTACCGAAACGTCATTGTTGCCTGTGCGCTTGAGCGAGACCTTCAGATTCTTGACAACGGTGACGAAACGCTGGTTGGAGAAAAGGGTATCACGCTCTCGGGTGGACAGAAGCAACGTATCTCCCTTGCCCGTGCGCTCTATTCCAACTCGGCTCACCTGCTCCTCGATGACTGCCTCAGTGCTGTCGACTCTCACACTGCCCAGTGGATCTTTAGCAACTGCATCAGGGGCCCGCTCATGAAGAACCGTACTTGCATTCTCGTCACTCACAACACCACTCTCTGCGTTCCTTCTTCGGATTACGTTGTGCTGCTGGAGAACGGCCGAGTTGACATTCAGGGATCTTCCAAGGATGTTATTGCCTCGGGCAAGCTTGGCGAGGAGATTCAGAAGTCGCGTCCCGGTTCGGCCAACCCATCACGGATCCCGTCTCGTGTGCCATCAAGCGTTGGTGATGATGATACCATGGTCAATGGCCAGGGTGATGCTCTCGACGGCGTGGACAGCTCTAAGAAGGACGAGAAGAAGAAGCCCAAGGACGCCATGGAAGAGACCAAGGCCACTGGATCTGTCAAGTGGCCCGTCATCAAGTACTACCTCCAGTCCATGGGAGCCTGGTGGTTCTGGATCGTCGCCTTGTTCGTCTTTACTACGCAGCAGCTCTCGGGAGTTGCAACAAACTTTTGGGTTCGAGAGTGGGCGAACCAATACGTTCCGGATACAGAAACACAAGGAAACGCGTCAGAGCAGCAGATGGCTTGGAGTCTCCAGTCCAACGCACACACTACCTCGACTTTCTCGACTACATCATTTGCCAACGTGGTCCGACTGGGCAACTCGCATGACCAATTCTCTGCACAGAGCATGACTCCGGCAAAGCCTGTTAATGTCATGTACTACCTTTCCGTGCTCGCAGCGATTGGAGCTGCAGGCGCACTTGCGGCTTTGATTAGGGATCTTTGGGTATTTCTGGGTTCTCTGACGGCATCTGGTCGCATTCATCGCCGCCTGGTAGGATCAGTGACGCGAGCTAGGTTCAAGTTCTTTGATGTCACGCCGCTGGGACAGTTGATGAACCGCTTCAGCAAGGATCTGGAAGCCGTTGATCAAGAGATTGCTCCTGTGGCGATCGGTGTCATCAGCTGCAGTATCTCGCTCGTGGTGACGGTCGGCCTGATTGCATCTATCACCCCTATGTTCCTGGTTGCCGCAATTTTCATCGCTGCTCTCTTCTATCTCGTGGCCGCCTTTTACCTGCGAGCATCCCGCGACTTGAAGCGTCTCGAATCGGTCCAGCGCAGCCCTCTCTACCAACAATTTGGTGAGACTCTGAGCGGTATGACAACAATCCGTGCCTACGGTGATGAGCGCCGCTTCATCAGGGACAACTTGGAAAAGGTCAACACGCAGACCCGACCGTTCATCTACCTGTGGGCCTGCAATAGGTGGCTGGCTTTCCGGGCAGACGTGATTGGTGATTTGGTAGCCTTCTTTGCAGGCGTCTTCATCATTCTCAGCCTTGGTCAGGTCGACGCTGGTGCGGCTGGTATTTCCCTAAGCTACGCATTGAGCTTCACTGAGAGTGTCCTGTGGCTGGTGCGATTGTATGCTGTTAACGAACAGAACATGAACTCGATGGAACGTATCAAGGAATACCTGGATGTGGAGCAGGAGGCTGATGCCGTCATTGAAGACAATCGACCACCCAAGAACTGGCCTCAGAGCGGATCTGTCGAGTTTGTGGACTACACAACGAGCTACCGCAAGGAGCTCGACCCGGTGCTTCGAGACATCTCGCTCAAGATTGAGCCCCGGGAAAAGGTTGGCATCGTCGGAAGGACAGGTGCTGGTAAGAGTTCTTTGGCATTGGCCCTCTTCCGAGCGCTAGAGGCGGATAAGGGCAAGATTCTCATCGACGGATTGGAGATTGGCAACATTGGCCTCCAGGATCTGCGAGAGAATATCACGATTGTGCCGCAGGACCCGACACTGTTCCACGGAACGATCCGAACCAACCTAGATCCGTTCAAGATGTATGAGGACAAGGAGATCTTTGACGCACTCCGACGGGTGCAACTCATCGGACCCGACGAGCCTAGAACCGTACCGCCAACTCCGACAGACCCCAACTCGCCAAGCTCACCTGTGGCCAAGACCAACAAGAACATCTTTTTGGATCTTGAATCACCCGTGACAGAGTCGGGATCCAACTTGTCGCAAGGCCAGCGACAACTCTTGTGTCTAGCAAGAGCAATGCTCAAGGCCCCTACAGTGCTGGTGATGGACGAGGCGACAGCATCCATCGACTACGCGACAGACTCGAAGATCCAGGAGACCATTCGAGAACTCACGGGCACGGTGATTACAATCGCTCACCGATTGGCAACGATTGTGGATTACGACAAGGTCCTTGTGTTGGACAAGGGTCAAGTAGTGGAGTATGCCCATCCCTGGGAGTTGATCAACAGGGAGGATGGCACATTCCGAAGCATGTGCGAGATGAGCGGAGAGTTGGAGGTTCTCATCAAGGCAGCCAAAAAGAAGTGGGATGCCGGACGTCTAATCGACGTGGACTCATAGGAGAGGAGGCGGAAGAAGATGGAAGAAGAAAAGTGCCAAGTGTGAGCTGAAAGGCAATGAAAGACAAAAGGGAGGCTTCGTGTACGATGTATGCATTGCATTGCAAAGCCGGTGGGGGGGTTGGTGTTCATTACAACTGGATTCCTCTTTTTTATTGAACAATTACAAGCGACAAGACGGCGTGGCTATAGAGGATCCCACCTGAGTCTTGGATAAGTAAGTAATAGACAGTAGTTATTATTTACTAGAGCTATTTCACGTTGATTCACTCTATGGAGTCAGTCTATGGTGTTGAGTTGATGCTCCGAGCTCGGGGCGGACCGTGAATGTGGAGGTGGGGCCGAAGCGGAGTAAGGTTAACCACGACCTCCGCAATTCGGCATGTTCACCTTGAAGGGTATGGGTGCTTGCATGAACTGGCTGAGAATCAGACAATGCCTGCCTGTAGAATGTGTTGCTCTCAGGGTTGCTTTGCTCGTGAGATGGTGCTTCTTTGGTAGGCCATTGTAAGCGCTGCCTTTCACTGGCTTTCCCGCGGCAACAGCCACGTAACCTCCAATTGGAATGAGGACAGACGCCGAGGCGCTCAGGCAGAAACAAGAACCAGAGTACGTAACTCGCTAGGGCTTCGTCACCAAATGAACGATTCGTTGTCATTGACGATCGTGTCAACAAACTTTTTCTCTTGATTTAAATCAGAGTCTGGCCTCTTTCACGCTCTTTGTCTCATCTTTCTCGTCATCTGGCTGCTTACAGGTTGAACAGGCGGTGTCGAGGTCACGCCTTTCAGCTGCATCTTTTACCTACCTTCCCTTCGTAGTGGCGAGCTTGTGCACGTGCTCAATAGCCACATCCATCAGTCAGTCAGTCCATCTACAACCTCTTCTCTCCCTTGCACCATCCCACTCTCGCTCGACAACCTCGCTGAGCTTTTGCGCACCAGCTCTGGCATTCGACATGGGTGACCATCCCGACGGTGCGGGAGCCACGCAGACGCCTTCGCCAACGGGCCAGGCTTCTAGCGTTGTGTCGGGGCAGACGACAAGCTCCACGGTGCCGCTTCGTCGATATCCCGACGACGAGGAGGCTGCTGTGCCGTATCGAGACCACCCTGAAGGAGCCTACCATGACCTTGCCCACGACGATGACCCCCCTCCGAGCTACACCGTTGTCGACAACGAGGGTCCTCACCCAAACCCGTTCGACTTTATTGGGTCCAGCCTCGGACTGCAGCCTTTTAGTGAAGACTCGGATCACAGAACCGTCTACTACCTCGACAAGCGTCTTGACACGGACCCGACTTTTCTGGAGCAGCATGTCAAAGACTTGGCCAGGGAGCCACCTCGACCATATGTTCGCATTCAAGGGCTGCATCGGGAGTCGAAGAAGTCGGGCAAGGAGCGCGAGGACAAGAGCGTGGTCGATTTTGACTTTCACATCGACTTGACACCCTTGCTATACGAGGAGATGGCTACCCGACGCTCCTGGGAGAGATTGCTGGCTGTCAATAATTTTGACAAGGTCCGTCGTGGGACTGTCATGACGACTAGGGCACCAGGTTTTGGAGGCAGTGGACCACCTGAGGATGGCACACCGGGCGTTTCTGAGTGGTGCGAGCGTTACTGCAGTAGCAAAGCGGGCCTCAAGGCCTTTGTCCTGGAACGCCGCATCACGGGCTGGGACTTTGCTCTTGTGGGATCCAAGCTCAACAACCTGGTGAGGGCGACAAACTACCGAGGTCAGCTCAACATTACGTTTCCGACAACACATGCTCGTGTCGAGCTGTACAACGATTGCCGCACAAACCGCTGGCGCCTGACACGGTGGGTCTCGTTGACCTTTTACTTCACCTTCCTCTGGCTCTTTTCGTGGCCTTGGCTCGCGAGCAGGACAAAGTGGTTTGAGACGGTTTACGTCGAGTGGCCCATGAGCCAGCCTGATAGGCAGGGCACGCTGCGGTACGCGTGTATGAGTGAGGATCGATGGTACCGTCTGTGGCGCCGTCCGATAGAGCAGGCGGTGCTGGCACGACGACAGGGCAGACTGAGCCAGGACGATATCGACGAAGCGTACCACGCACCGGGAGCAGATGACTTTGCCAGAGGTATGAGAGCCGGTCTGGAGGTTGTGCAGAGGACGTTTGGTTGGGGAGGCGACGTGGACAGCACCTGCAACTCATCCTGCAGTATCAGGAGTTGACGAAATGAGGTTCCTTTTGTCAATTGTTTTTTGGCGCATTGTTTGATCACCACTCCTTTTGTTGAAGCGTTGGCGTACAAAGTTTGATCTTGAGAGAATGCATGATTGCTCGGGAGGTTCAAAGCAGCCCAGCGGCCAATATCAGAACCGTAACACCACTGAAGCTTGGGGGGGTAAACTTCAGTTGGTGAGAGAGAATGGATACCAGGCGATGTGTTTATGATATGGGAAGAAAGTTAGTTTGGGCAAGGAGTCATTTAGCATGGTTTTGATAAAATAAGCTCACTCTGATGTCATATTAATCAGTTTATCAAAAGATCTACACCATTCCCTCTACTTCACCTGACCCTCCTTAATCAATGATTACTATCCGGTCGGGAGACAAAAGATAGGATGTCAACTTACTCCGAGTACCATCACAAGGAGATAAATGTTTTTACCCAAAGAACTTTGAAAATATTTAACTGTAGCTCCATGAGATAATAAAATGATATATTTCTCTTAAAAACTTGACCTCTTGGTTTCATTAATCTCAAAGTCAAGATTTTCTCCGGCCGCTTGCTCTCGTTGCTGCAGGGTAGATGACTTACCAAGCATTGCCAATTGCTTATCTTATCATGAATCCCCCACCCCCCACCATCACTCATTACGAACCTGTAAACCATCCCTTCAACTCAACTACTTCTTCTCAGGACGAAAACACTAGAGAAACAGAGGCAACAATGGCAGAGGCGGAGTTAAGCTCTGCTTCGAGAAGGATTCTGGCTGTGGCGCTTGAGGGTGAGACGGCCATTCTGTCGAGTGTGGTTAAAGGTGAGTTGTCCTTGTATATCCGAGTTACCCATGATATGCCTTCACTCACTAGGTCTTCACTTACTGCCTAGTGAGTGAAGGAGCTAAACTTTCTCACACGAATTTCACAGCAGAGACTGATACTATATAGATCTCACTGGATCATCCCCTTCACAACCAGCAGATCCCTCACTCTCACTCGCAGGAACAACACATTCACTGCACCTCAAAACACCATACTACACCACCACAGTCCCCATCTGGCTCGACCTCATCTCCTCACCCTCAGAGTGGTCCTCTTCCTTTCTCTCCCCCGAAGCCGTTGAAGTCCTTGCCGTCCTAGGAGGTATCGTGGTCATCTTTACCGCCGGCCCCGTCTCTGCGGAAAAGGAGCATCCCGGACGGAGCCTCATTGAGCACGTGGGCAAGGTGCTCAAGCAGGGACTGGGAGGATGGGACTGGGATGGCGTTGGTTTGGCTGTTGGTGTAGGAGGCGATGGAAGTGAGGAAGATTGGGATGAGATTTGCGCCGAAGCTGGACTGGAGTTTGTGTCTGTCGGTGGTAAGGGTGATACTGGTCGCAATGAGTTTGGAGGTATGCTCTCACTTATCCCGTCAAGGACATCACTAACAGATGAAACAGAAAAGACGGGAATCGCACGTGTCAAAGAGGCACTCGAGGCAAATGACTGGTCTCAGCTCGAAGTGCCACTATCAGACTCCGACTTTGGAGACTTTGAGACAAGCTCCGCCAAAGCCCACGACGATGACCACGACGAGGAACTAGACCCGCAAAAGATGGGTTTCGGATTCGACAGGTCCGACTTTGAAGGGCTTCGTCGTGCCATCTGGGAGGCTGGACAGGACATCGAAGAGCCCTCTGGATCGAGCAAAGAGATTGACAAGAAGGACAAGACTTCAGAAGAAGCAGCCACTAGAGGAGGTTTCGAGGATCTCGATGATGATGATATTGTCAAGGTGGAAAAGATGATGAGAAAACTGCAGGCTGTGAGAGAGGCGGGTGAGGGAATGGGAGAGGAGCAGAGGAAGAGGATGGCGGCGAGAGCTGTCGAGGAAGTGATGAAGGAGTTGTAAAATTGAATGGGTTGTTGAGTGTCAAGAAGGCAATAGATCCAAGACTTCAACACGCAGAGGGCCCCCGAGGACGGCAATGAAATATCCGGACTCTGTCATACTGGTCACGCTTGACATTCAGTTCTGGCTCCCCGTGAACTGGCTGTCATATCGGAGGCTGAAACAGGCCGCACGCCTTTCGAGTCGCATCCGTAGGGTAGATGTCAACTTTGCCCACAACGCTGCCACGCGTTGCAATTGCTGGGAGATAGACTAATCAGTATCTCGTTGCAAAGCTCGGCAGTCTTCAAACCTCACCGGAGCGAGTTCCCCGAGGCGAGTTGTCAACGGAGCCGCTCGACGTCATAGGGAGTCTTTTGACTCAAGTCTAATGCTTCACAGACCACCGTGATAAACTTGCGTCGTCTTCATTAGGCAGGCCCTCAACGAAGGATCATCCGCCTTGGGCTTCCACAAACTCCTCGACAAGGTCTGCTTGTCATGCTGTTACGCGACAGAGTAACATCGCTCGACCCAAGAATCGCGATTTCGCCATCCGTCCGTGGTACCGAATATCCTGGATTCTCCCATCTCTCTGGACCGTCCGACGCACTGATGAATGAATAAACTCGAGCAACGTAAACAGTTTCACCTTTCTTTTGGAAGCACCAAACTGCCGGTACCGTCAATGTTCAGTCAGCCTCGTATCCGCTCTGACAGGTTCACAGGCATGACCTTGCATCGACGCTGCTGACCGTTGCTGCACTCTGCTTCGTAAGAGAGCCTTTCAGCAGCCCAATCGTGTAGCATTACTTGACAGTGAGGTTTGATAAATGGTGTTTATGCTCGTGCATGAACACACTGCCATTGTGTAATGCATAAGTCAACATTGCGAGACCCCTTTTTAAACGTCCAAGAACTTCCTCTGGGATCGGCGCAGATCGCTGGATCTGGATCACGAAACTATTGTCAAGTCCCTGTCCCGGCGGCGACTTTGTTTGAGTCGGGTCGGTCAGGCAAGCGAGCGTCCGAGAGGTAAGAAACCACTAGCGTCGATCGAGCCTCGGGGGGCGTCGCCGCGTTATGCAAGGGGGGCCCGTCTGAGAGGCTTCCAGAGCTGGCCTCATCCGCGGCGTCGACCAAGATGTCATAGTCTGGTGTTGGTCTGTTCGGCTCTTCTCCTATCCAGAGTCGGCTCTTCGACCATCGGCCGTCGACACTGTTGAGACAGACACCGTCCGTGGCTGGAATGGAGCAACCCCAGAAGCAAGCAAGGGTCCGACGTTTTAACCAGATCGGGGTGTCAGTCGAGAGGCATTCTTAAGTCCCCTGAACGTTGATGAACGTCAAAGTTCCACGACGCCCGTCTTGCTATTGACACGCTGTCTCCATAGCTCTGCTTACCATCCGTCCCACGACTTGCAACCCTTGATTGGCACGTCGTCCGTGCATCGTGCCAGACAGGGGAGCGACTCACGTTTCAGCGCGCCAGGCTAGGAACGTGCTCTGTCTGTGCCTCACCTATTCTGTGCTACGTACTACATCGGTTTAGCAGTCCGTCACGTCGTAAACCCACGGGGGCCAGCATCAGCCATGCCTTGGGGAAAGGATCCGCTGGCCTGGGCGTGTCAGCGAGGCTTTGAAGGAGCCTTGGTTTCTTCTCTTGGTTGGTCATGTCAGGCTCCAAGGGAGAGCTGAGAGAACACCTCCTGAGTGGTGCATGTCGAGCCGGCTGCAGTTGTCGAGAATCAAGTGGTCAAGAGAAGCGCTCGGCGCGCTGCCATCCTTGTGTATCCGCCCCAAAGGTTGCCGCCATTGGACGTTGCCTCTGACCCGCCATGCACAACCGGAAGGAGAGTACCCGATGGTTGTACGGATACAGCAGTTTGGTGAAGAAGAACAACGGCAGCGGATGCCTGCAAGCCCTACTCGCAGCCTGCTTGGGCCAGACTCGATCGACAGTAGGGTTTCTCGAACTGCACGGAGGTATCTGGAGCCCCTTCTGCTCCTTGCTCGTGCCTCGCCCATGCCTCAGCGAAGCCCCATTGTCGTGGTCAATAGTATTCGTGATATTCTCTTATTTGCGCCTCCAACTGCATGTACTTGCTCTTCTTTCCACCATGTATGTCAAAGCAGACAAAGAAATTGTTTCCTTGAAGATTGTTGATGCGCTGCTCAGAGGTTGCGTCCACCGCAGCCGCAGCCACAGCCACGGCATGCTCGACTGCATGTCGCACAACCTGACAAAAAAGGGGTCACGCTCATGCCTCAAAGATCCCCCGATCTATTCCGCTTCGCTTTGGGCCTATGCAAGGCGGGAAGCTGAGTCAGTTCGCGGGGCATCCATACCTGACTATAGTCAAATCGATTCCCAGCGGATACGAAAAGGCCTCCTCTTCGCCCCTGTGCGCCGACCACTGCGCACAATCACCTTGTTCGTACGATCCTTCCGGACGAGAGACCACGACGTAGTGAAAAAGAAAAAGGAACCGGCATCTGACGGGGCGATCGTACATCTAAACTCGTTTGGGCGAGGTCAAACCGCAACACGATGTGGATTTGTTGGCATGTGGCCGCCTGGCGGAGACGCGAGTCCGTCTTGGTTGGCTGCTTGATCATGTTGATCCTACAAGGTACAAGGGTTCGAAGCCATAGCAGGGGTCTAGGTCAGGGGTAGCGGCCACGACCCGGCAAACGGGAGAAAGAAAACTCTCATCATGATTTGTGTGTGCGAGATGTCTGATGTTTTCTTCCCCTGTTGGAACCGTCTGTCCAACACTGGGTGAAGCACCAAGTGGATTCGACTGGATAGAGAGTCTCAAGACTCGGAGCCGGTGACGCTGGCCTCCAACACTGTGAAGAGCTCCAAGCGCCAATGAGAAGCTTGGTGTGAACCGTGGGGATTTATGTTCCCCAAATAAACTCTTTCAGCTTTGGTCCTGTCGAGACTTGGGAAGCAGCCACAAACGTTGAGGCGTTAATGGCGAACAAACGGCTTCCGTTTGCCCAACTGGCTAGCCCGCTATCGCGACCGTTCGTGGCTGGCCACAAATAGTGACTGGTAGAACTGAAGCCATTCCCTCGACTCCTTCTTTCACGCCAAGTCTCTGAATCAACAGATAGCCCGGCCGAATGGTCACGCCCACGTCGGTCGGCAAACGCTAGATTCCTCAAGTCGTGACCGACTTTTGGAGCTAATGTCAAAGGTCCGAAGAGAAGCTCCAGGCTTGTGCTTTGTTCTCCTCCCAGGGGAGAATCCATGCCGATCGCAACTCATCCTGAAAGATCCTGCAGAAAGACCACAGTGAAAAAGGGGGACATCGAGAGGCTACGCACAGTAAGCCTGGGCCGGCCGAGTGGCCCGCCGCATGACGATGGGGTGCGAGACTACTGCAGGAACAGGGTTCTGGTGCACACCTCGGACGGCGGCTCGTGAGCGTGCAGCTTTGCAAGAGGCGCCACGACCTGTGGCATGATCCTTCGACTGGTCTCTGGTCGCGTCGAAGACTTTGCGATTGTTGTGAGCGAGAAAATCGCGGATGATGCACAGCCCCTGTGTTGATACTCGTACACGCTCGCCCTTGCGGCCTGAAGCTTGTACAACAAAGTTTCTAGTCTACCATTTAGCAGCAGACGCGCTTCTTGTCAAGGTCCTCGTGTCGAGGGCTTGGCAACCCCCTATTCCTAATTCGGATCCCGTCCGTTCGGTCAGGCCTCGGAGGGTTGTCAGAGACACTTGGGGTTTGCAACGTCATGATATGTGGACTGCGCGGCTGCCGGTACTTGCTGGTCCCATGAGTCAAGAGTAACCACGAGGCTCGCGAGGCTGACTAGGAGTAACGAGTAACATGGCAAGTCGCTTATGGCGTCCCTGGTCAAGCGGTAGAATGCGAAGAAGCTGTTGGTTCAACATGAGTGATAGCATGATAACCGAGGGTCGTACGGCATGTTTCTCCCTTCCGTCGAAACTTTTTGTGGAATATCTCAGTTGTTGATGGTCGGCTGCTGGGGGCATGTGTCAGTCACCTCATGGAGTAGTCCCCATACAGCACGGTAGAACGGTAGGCACCACCATCCATTCAGAACCTGACCAATGTGTGACACTCTGGAGAAGGATTTGGGCGAGGAGGGCAGCCTGTGTTGTCTCACCAGGAGCATTCGCCTGCCCTATGTCCTAGTTCAAGGTCATGGGGACCTCAACGGGCTGCTGACAGTAAAAAGGCTAAAGGAAGCCAAGATTCTTCAGCAACAAGTGCCGCGCAGCGAAGTCAGCTCTCGAGAAGGGACTTGTGTATTAAGGTCGAACCAATGCACCCCCGCGGCTCCGTCCACAGCACATGTTGGATAACGGGGAGCGCAAGGTTTGCTCCGACAGACTCTGTCATGTTTTGCGGGCCTGCTCTTTGGGATCAGCACTCACACTTTCCCGCCGGATACAGTAGCGGATATCTCGTGCTTTTCAAGCGGGACAGCCAAGCAATCGTCTCGCCACTGCCGGCCTGTCACTTGTCTGTCGACTGAGGTTCGGTCAGATCTTGATTATGAGCCGCCAGACGAACCTGGGTCGGGTGACAACGCGAGAACTGCCGCAGTTTAAAAACGCTTGATAGTGACGCTGTATGTCTCGGCGGGGGCCAGCGCACAGGCACCAAGAGGGCCAGAGGCTTGACGCAAGCGAAGTCGCCCAAGATCAAGACATGACGGGCTTCGCGTCACACTCCCTGTGACGGAGGATAAACGGAGCTGGCGGATCGGATGGAGAGTCCAAGGATGAATTTAGCGAGCCCCGTGGATATGGTGCGTTTATGCCTCCTCTTTGGAGAAACGGTTCGAGGTAGGGCAAGAGCGAACGGTTTTGTGGTTTCCTATTTTGGCAGGCAGTGATCCAGACAGTGTGTGTCACAGATTGGAGACTGTAAAATCGCACTGGGCTTGGGGATGCTAAGCATGGATATGGCCAATAAAAGAAGAGGTTTCAGAATATCAACACCCTTTCCAAGCTCACATTTGGGGGCCAATTGCTTGGTGTGCTCAGCACGCATAAGACTGGGCCGCACTGTGCTCCCGGCGCGTACCTTGCAGTAGACTGTCTGGGGCATGATGCATCAGGCCTTCCCCCTGACGCAGGTACCGTGCGACGATACCACCCGGACCCGACTCCACCCCAAACTCTCGCTCTTCCTCTCCACTTCCGTGCTGCCGTCCATCCAGACGTTCCGTCTTTTCTCGCCGCGAGCTTGCGCCTTGGGCTTGGCTTTCTCTGAGTCGACAACAGGGTCAGTCAGCCCTTGCCGGCCGGGTCTGCGACTCGCACAATGATTCCTGTTGCATGACAAACACCCTGGTCCTGACGTTTGGAACAAGAACGCCAAGCAAGTCTATAACGTCAGACCCGTGCTGGCGATGTACAGAGGAGGAGGAGAAGGCCCACAGCCGATAACCGCTTTGTGGAACGTTTTGCGACGGAATCTCGAACAGCGGGTAGTGAGTTCAGGGAGAAGGGAGAAAAACGGAGTAGACAGAGGCTGACTTGCGACAAGACACCAGCAAGCGTCCCCAGCGCGGGAACACGGCCAAGAGACATGGAAGCACGGAGCACAGATCACCCAGGCACAGGCACAGACAGCAGGCACAGAGCACGGTCGAAGCCTTCTGCTCCCCGACGGCAGTCTCGCGTGGGCCCCTGGATGGCCTCCAGGATGGATGCTGGGGTTTCTGTTGGCTTGAACGTATGCATGCTCTGCTCAGCTCAACGCTCATGTTTGGCTTGTTGCACCTCGCAGCGCTCATCCTTCAGGACCCTCTCCAAGACATCGACCAACTGCGGTCAGCGGTCAGTTTGTGGCCACACTTTCAACAATGCTTGGATGCCACCCAAGCCAAAGGCGGCAACGAATCGACATATCCTGAGGCTAAGATGCCCCCAGGTGACGGTCCGAAGTCCGAAGCAGTTTAGGGCATGAGACGGCAGATACGAATAGGAATCGAATCGGCCGTGACCGCCTGAATGGATGGGCGGATGGATGTCTTTGTTCGGCGCGTTGGGGAGCTGGGATGTTTGTGGTGGTGTCGGATGTGGGCTCCAAGCAAGCATGCATGGACGGGTCGAGTGGGTGTGGACGCCCTCCCACGGTGGAGAACTGTGTGCGCGCCTAGTGGCTCTCGTCAGTGGCTCGTCAGTGGCTCCTCAGCGAGTCTTTGCGCAGCTGGCCCGCTATGGCCTTCCACTCGCTAGCCTGGCCCCTCCCTGGTGCACGTCGTGCGGGCTGCGTGCAACACGGTCGCGTCTTGCACAAGGAAGGGGCCTGCTCAGTGGTGAAAAGGCTCTTCAGGTGAAGTGCTGATGTGACCAGGCTAGCTCGATGTGCAGAGGGCGAGACACGAGACAAAATTCCTGATGGTGGACGACAACTCTGTCTGTCGTTCAGGCTCAGCAGCAAAAGTCTCCTGAACAACTCTGTTCTAGAGACAGGGCTGAAAAGGAGGTCAGGTCGAGCAACAGATCCATTGCCCAACTATGGAAGGTCTGGAGCTCCGTCGACGGTCGTGGTGCTGGCTGACCTCGATGGTGTTAGCCCCAAGTGCTTGTGCTGGGCTAAGAGTCAGGTTGGCGTCGGGCGTAACGTGCTCTGGGGCGTTGATACGTGTGGGAGAGTTGAGAGTGTGTTCCAGCTCACTCCGAACAGTCCAACTTTGGGGGCAGCGGGACCAGGGGGGTCAACGCGGATCTGTGAATGGCTCAAGCCGGCGCCGGCTACGTCGACTTCAGGGCTGCAATGCGCTGCACCCCCTAGTCCCTAGTCCGTGACAGGACAGGACGGGACCTTTTCTGCTCAGCGGCGCTGTGCTTTGCAACGGCCGCTGCCCGTTCTGGCGCGTTAAGTTGTTGTCTGCCCTCCACTGAGGTGCATCGCGTCCAGTCGGGCTACAGAGGTACCTGGGGCCAAGTAACTCTGTCAAGCCGCCTCTCAGGTACCCGCAACTCTGTTCTTGTGCCTTGCCTGTTCCTGGCGTCAGATGCAGTGCGGAACAACGGCCCAAGGTACCTTCGGAGGCGTTCTGGGGAGGTCCCGTCTCTTTTCTTTTTGCCAGTTTCTGGCCCTCTTTTGGTGTGTGGTCCCCTTCCCGTCTCCCCACGCCCACGACGCGAGGTACCTCTTCCACCGCCACAGCCAGGTACCTCTGCCCAGGTACCCGACCCAACTGCCCGCGCCCTCCTCTCCCCTCTCCTCTCTGGTCTGGCAGGGCCAGGCTCCTGACGGCTCTTGTGCTTTGAAGGCCTTCCCCCCATCCCCATCCCCATCCCCCCGTTTCTCTTTTTCCATCTTGCATCGCCAGTCCGCTCCTTGTGACCGCTTCTTCCCCTTCTTTCGCCCTCGCCCTTTTTGTTCATTCTTTTCTTTCCTTTAAGTCACTCTCTTGAATTATTCCATCTTTAGCCAACTCGGTACCCGTCACTCTTTCCGGGACCGTTCCTTTCCTTGGGCTTGACTCTAACATCTCGATCCTCTTCGCGACCGAAACGTTTTTGTTCCAACGTCGCCAACGTTCGAGACCACCGGCCAATCCGCCTTATACGATCCTGTATCTTTATACAGCCTCCCCTTCCAGATATACGGAATTGGGACTACACTCATTACTTACCACCAAATCTACCATCATTCTCTACGTTCCTTGTACCGATCACTGTCGACTACTCGGCCCCGTCGCTGTCTCATCCACCGATAATACTCGTCGCTACTTGACACGCCTCCCAGTGATCAAGCATCCTCGACGACATCCGGTTACAATTGCTCCGACTCGACACTCACCAGTTTCGACATTCGTTTGAACCCATTTATAATCTAACAAGAGGGGATTGCCTAAAAGCGATCATTTTTAGCAACAATGGCCACCGAGGTTGAGCAACCCGTGGCTTTGTCCACTCCTGTCCCCGGGGTTTCCACCCCCAACTCTACCACCTCCAACTCCGTCCCGACTCCCGTCTCTGCCGGCATCAAGAAGGAGACCCCCTCTCCCTCAGCAAACGGCGGTTCCCAATCAAGACGGCCTCCCCGCAAGAGCACCCTCACTCAACAGCAGAAGAACCAGAAGCGACAGCGTGCCACTCAGGACCAGCTGACAACTTTGGAGATGGAGTTCAACAAGAACCCTACACCTACCGCTACCGTTCGTGAGAGGATTGCCGAGGAGATCAACATGACCGAGAGGTCTGTTCAGATCTGGTTCCAGAACAGGTATGAGTGGATTTTGTATTAACCTATTTGCAGCCTTGCTGACAGTGAGACAGGCGAGCCAAGATCAAGCTGTTGGCAAAGAAGAGCCTGGAGACGGGCGAGGATATTGACTCGATCCCCGAGTCCATGCGAGCCTACCTCGCCATGCAGGCTATGGAGTCTGGCAAGGGACTCGGTGGAAGCTATCTCGGACGAACTGGACTCGTGCCTTTTGGCCACGGCAACATGCTCCTCGGCGGTGACCAAGGCGGCCAGGGCAAAGTTTGTAAGTTGTGATTGAGAGTGTCATATGTAAACAGTTGAGTGCTGACTCGTACGCAGTGATTCACCATCTTACTTGCCGGTCTCTCAGCATCGGAAAGTGGACTCGCGTGGGACAGAACACGATGGATCTCATCATCTTCTACTCTCCTGACAAGTGCACCATGACCTACTACATCAATAATGAGCAGGCTGGGTACAAGATCGAGTATCCTTTCTCACACATCAAGAACATCTTCCTCGAGAACAGCGAGGGAGACCCTACCAAGCTCGGCGGGATTGTCATTGAGTTGAACAGGCCCCCGAACTTCTTCATGGACTCTTCGCCCACCACCAACGGCTTCTTCCAGTGCGGCGACTTTACTGAAGACCTCCAGGCTACCCAGTGCCTGGTTCACCACCTCGGCGGTAACCCCAAGGTTCTCAGCGGCCAGCTTGCCAAGCTCGTTTCTCTCGAGTCCTTCATGAACCGCCACAACCCTCATCCATTTGGCGACCCTCATGCGCTGTCCGTCTCGGCCCCTGTCTCGCCGACTGCGCGTCCCTCGTCGCAGCCCAGCTTTCAACCACACGTGGGCATGTTCCAGGAGCAATGGGGAATCCACCAGATGCACTCGGGTATGCGTCCTGGTCCTGCTGGACACAAGCGTCAGCGTAGTCGATCCGTCCCTGGTCCTGTCGATTTCGCCATGTTCCAGAACCAGCCGATGCCCTCGTTCTACATCCAACCTCCTGGCGAGATGGCTCCTCCTCAGCACAACCCCAACATCTTCGCCCCTATTCCTCAGCCTCCCACCACCAACATGGCTCCCAACCTGCGCATCGATACACAGGCTGGTTTTGGCCTGGACATGCGACAGTACCCCATGTCGGCCACCACTGCGTCCCCCGCTGAGTTCCCTCCCAGCCCAGGCTTCTTCCCACCTGGACCGGATCCCAACGGCATGCCCCAGTCGAGCTACAACACACCTTACAGCACCGGGTTCCTTTCGCCCATGGTTAACCCTGACACGGGTGTTCCGACATCTGTTTCGCCTCTCCCCTTTAACAGCCCCGGCGAGCCGTCCATTGTTGAACAGTCACCACCCATGACTATGATGGGCCGCCCCGGCTCGGCTGATCTCTACCCCGTCAACGACGGATCGTGCGCTGTTTCCGAAGATGGCACGAGCCTCAACGAGATGTATTCCAAGCACACCATCAACCTGCCGATGCACACCGCATCGCCTGGGTTCGGGCACCAACAGGCTGAGCTGGACATGGACCAACTTGTCCAGTTCGATGCCGTGGACCCTGCAAGCCTGTCCCCTGAGGCAATGCCCCAAGTTCCCCAGTGAGCTGGAGGTATTGTGATGCTTGGGTCAACGATGTGTTTCTTTTGTGTGTCTCATATCAGGGCGTTTGCGGCAACTTATACCATTGGGATCTCCTTTTTCTCGTTTCGCGCCCATTTTCGGGGTGGCTTTCCTCGTTAACAACTATCCTCTCCCCCTCAAACTATTACCAGGTCTAATACCGACTGTGTATCAAGTCTGGTTCTATTCTCCTCCCCCAAACCACGGCCATGATGAACTTGCATGACGATACTATTCTTGGACATCGGTCATGTATGTCGGGCACACCACAGCGATCGTACATTTTCCGTTTTTTTTTTTTTACCGCGTCGATACTTTCGAATTGAATCTTCTGCCGCGATTTGTTTATTTCCTGGGTGGTCTTGTTCAACATTTTTTTCGGCGAGAAGTCTTTTGTCATGGCGCTCGGCCTTTCATCAACCTCGATGGGCGTTGCCTGACCACCGCACGTTTCCGTCTTGGACCTAATCTATACGCACACATTGTTACTGGAGAAAATAGGGGGCTACGATGTTTTAATCCGTTTCTTGGTTACTCTTTTCACTGCGTCATGTCGGATATTGGGGAGAAAGCCCAGGAGGCTTGGCTAGGGTCCTTGGGTCGTACTTAATGGGGGACTTGGCTTTTTTTTACTGTCTGAAGGTACACTGCGAGTACTCAGTGGAGGTTCATGAGCAGCTGGATTGCTGTCCGCGATGGACGTCGGCGAGACGTGCCATTGCGGAGAAGCCTACAGTTGGACACGAAGGTATGGACTTGGTCGAGGGTGGAACTAGTTGGTTATTAAAAATGGGTTTCATGTTCACCTGAATGCTTCCTCTGCTGACTGCGATGTCTTGTGTGTTGATTCTGTTGACTGAAGCGGTGACGACGTCGTCGTGGCGTTGCTCTGAGCCGTTGACCGTGTTCACCGTCACCTTTGAAGCGCCTCCGCCGCCGGATTGCTCGGAAGTGATATCGTACTTACTTAAACGAGGGACGACGTCAAATGCTACGAGGCGCAGCCTCGAGTGATGGCGCGATCGGCAGACAACGGGCGTACAGTGTTCTGAGTTGACTGGGCCGTGGGTTTGCGTAGCGCGCTGTTACGACGATGGCATTTCGGTAGGTACGGAGTGGAAACATATGGGTTGTCCGGAAGCGGCTGACCGTGCTAGGTGGGATATGGAAGCTGGCTAATGTCTTGGGGTTGGTGAGTTGTGGGGAGCACGATACCGAAAGCGAAGGATCGAGCATCTATATCTAGTTGAGCCTCTATGGCTGACCATGCTCCATAGCCTCGTTATCAGTTTCAGGAAGAAGAAACCGTGACAATAGATTCCCACTTCCGGTTTCAGGGCCAACACGAGCTTGATCGATTGGCGACGAGACACAAATGAATGGTAGGACACGGCTTCAAGATTTCGGTGCCCGCGCGGGCCGTGTAAGAGGCCGGGATGGTGGAGCGCGGCGTGTCGCCGAGGGCTGGGCATCTAGGAACGGATCACGGAGTACATGGCGGATGAAGCCCCCCCGTTGGCTGGGAACTGTTTTTACGGGTTGGCTTTAATTTTTCTTTTTTAGGCTTGGGACAGTGAAAGGGGGGACAGAGGAGGATTCGAGCGAGGTGGCTGGCGGATTGATTGCGTGGATTTCGAGGCGCAGACAAGCCTTGGGGTTACACGTGCGAGAGATGTGCAATAACGTTGGTCAGCGTTGGCAATTAAGGCTGCGATAGATTGCCTGGGTGACAATGTGATTGTGAAGGCGGTAGACGCTAATGTTATCATCGAGATGAGCTTGTCAAGCTTCTCTATGCTATTGTCTTGCTCCTCGAGTCTCAACCATGTCGTGTAGCCTCTATTAAGTTGAAACTGGGCCAGAGCTTATTTTTGAGTAGCGAGAAAAATAAGGTGTAATTTAGCGACCATCAAGACCCATCACCGCCAATAGAGTGGCCTCTGTGTGATGTCGGGGGCATGACGCATGTCTAGCGGCTGTCAATAAGCCCCCGGGAGCCCGATGGATGCGTTGTTGGATGACGGGTTGTCTCTGCTGCGCCTCGCTCTAGGGAAGCAGGCTCTGAGGGGAAACGAAGGGGAGGCAAAAAGAAGTGTCTTGAAGTCGTCGCGTCTTTGTTCGAACCGTACAGTTGGGTAATGCTTAATCAATCTATCAATTAAAGATAGGTATCACATCCTCCATGCTTAAAGTGTCAAGTGGAGGTGAAATTACGAGCGAGCCATCCGTATCGAGCCGGCGCATGGATTGCACTGACCATTGAGCTTGTCATCCCCGTACCTGCTAATCTAAAGCTCGTGGTGCGTACGTCCCGTCCTCCGCTCCATTCAGTGCAACCGGGCTGTCAACCTCTCTCTGTGTCCGTGGCCCAACCTCGACTTGACATCTCGTCACGGTCCTCTTCTTTCTCCCTTGATCTTCTTCTCGCCTTCGCCTGCTTCGAGTGGTGTAGCTGTGAGCTCATCTGACAACCTTCCCTTCAGATCCGGCGCGTCCACGACCTCAACCTCCACATCCACCTCCATTCCAAATGTCGCTGATCTAGCGATCTTAATATGGCTCCCAGCCGCAGAAATGACCCCGAGCGACGGCTGTCTCACTCGCGAAACGACCCCGAAGACCCCAGCGATGAGGCAGCTCGCGATCTAGCCGCCCTAGAGGAGCGCTATCCTCGAACCTCGACAAACTTCTCTCGACCCCGAAACTCGCGCCGCTCCCATACCGACCCCAACAATGACCCGTCCCAGCGCACCTCTACCGATTCCTACGTGAGGTCTGGCACCCGCCACCCTGATAACGAAGGTCCGCGAGTGAGGACCGGCGACCCTTACGAGTTGCAGCCGATCCCATCCAGAACTGAGCTGCCCAGCGACCTGCCGCGCGTTCCGCACTACTCGATGGACCGGACCGACAAGTCTCTTACCTCGCCTGCCGACAAGGCCAGCTTGAACTTTAACGAGACGACTAATGCGAAGTCGTCGGTTCGAGATGACATCAAAAAGTACCTTCACGAGAGGCGCCAGAGGAAATTGGGACCCAAGGCGAAGCCTACCTTGAAGGATCGCGCGCGCAAGCAGCTCGGCGAATTCCACCAAAAGGTCATCCTCGAGACGATACTCCGTCAAAAACCCCTCGTGCCTCTACCAGATGGCCGTCATATTCCCCTCAACCCCGATCATCGGAAGCCAGAAGGGCTTACCGACGAGCGCTCCGGGAAACCATATGTCAGCAACTTTATCCGCTCCAGTCGCTATACTGTCTATGATTTCGTCCCGAAGCAGCTCATCTTTCAGTTCAGCAAGCTCGGAAACTTTTACTTCTTGGTTGTTGGTACTATTCAAATGATTCCTGGTCTTAGTACTGTTGGTCGCTGGACTACCATCGCTCCTCTCGGCGTGTTTGTCGCATTCAGTATGCTTAAGGAAGGTTATGACGACTACAGACGATATATCCTTGATCGTGTCGAGAACCGCAGCGAGGCTTGGATTTTGGGTGACCGTGACCGTGTTGGTGAAAAGGGCCGAGTCAGGCATGCCGAGAAGATGAGGAGAAAAAAGAAGGAGAGGCAGCCTGAAAACGGCGAAGAGCACATGCTTGAAGACATTGAAACTGGCACGGTCAGCACAGCAAAGACTAGCGACGACGGCGAGTGGACGTCAGTTCAGTGGCAGAATGTCCGTGTCGGCGATGTTATCCGCCTCCGTCGAGACGACCCTGTGCCTGCTGATATCATTCTTTTGCACGCCACGGGCCCCAATGGCATTGCCTACATTGATACCATGGCTCTTGATGGTGAAACCAACCTCAAAAGCAAGCAGGCTTGTTCCTTGCTGGCCGAGCGTTGCAGCACGATGGAGGAACTTCGCTCAACCCAGGCTACTGTGGTTTCTGAGAACCCAAACCTGGACCTCTACACCTACGAGGGCCGTGTTACCATTGACGGCGAGACCCTTCCTACATCGCACAGCAACATTGTCTTCCGTGGATCTACCCTTCGGAACACCGTCGAGGCCATTGGTATTGTTGTCAACACTGGCGAGGAGTGCAAGATTCGCATGAATGCCAACAAGAACGTCAAAGCCAAGAAGCCCGCTATGCAGTCTGTCATCAATAAGATGATTCTGGTTCAGATCTTCATTGTCCTCATGCTCACCATGGGCCTGACAATCGGCTACTACCTCTGGAAGGACAGGACTGAGGATATCGCCTTTTACATCAGGCGGCCTGGCATTTACAACGCTAGCGTGCCCTGGAAGGAGATCTTCTTTGGTTTCTTGATCATGTTCAACACCCTGATTCCTTTGTCACTCTACATCAGTCTCGAAATCATCAAGTTGGGACAGCTTTTGCTGCTTCAGGACGCTGAGATGTACGACCCGGCCACTGACACACCCATGGTGGCCAACACAACCACGATTCTCGAGAACCTGGGACAGGTCAGCTATGTCTTTTCGGACAAGACGGGAACTCTGACGGAGAACATCATGCGCTTCCGCAAAATGTCCGTGGCAGGTGTGGCTTGTCTTCATGACATGGATATCCAGCGTGAAGAGGAAGCAATGCGCAAGCGACTTGAAGAGTTGGATCGACCAAAGAAGGGCAAGTCTAAGATGCGAGGCCAATCAAAGATTAAGGGTTTCGATGG
This sequence comes from Fusarium sp. MBC 441, assembly GCA_030779165.1. Lineage (NCBI taxonomy): Eukaryota > Fungi > Ascomycota > Sordariomycetes > Hypocreales > Nectriaceae > Fusarium > Fusarium sp. MBC 441. The sequence goes on from JAPFTC010000035.1 coordinate 264,783, forward strand.
CGAGTATGACGACGACGCCGCAGGAAACGGGTTCCAGAGACCACAGCCCTCTCGTACCCTTTCGACCAGATCAGCCAGCCACTGGAGATCCTCTGTTCACATCGCCGATGACACCGACATGAAGACGGAGGATCTGCTCAACTACATCCAGAGGAAGCCCAACTCGACGTTTTCACGAAAGGCCAAGCACTTTTTGATGTGCATTGCCCTTTGCCATACTTGTCTCCCGGAGAGGACGGACGACGGCGATATTGCGTACCAAGCCGCTTCTCCTGATGAGTTGGCGCTCGTGGAGGCTGCTAAGGACCTGGGCTTCCTGGTCATTGACAGGCCTGCGCAAGCTATCAAGCTCGAGTTCCGAGACGCGGACGGTAATCTCCAGACAGAGTCGTATGAAGTCCTGGATGTGATTGAGTTCAGCAGCAAGCGGAAGAGGATGTCCATCATCATCCGTATGCCTGACGGCCGCATCTGTGTCTTTTGCAAGGGCGCCGACAACGTCATTATGCAGCGTTTGAGGCTGAACCATCTTGCCGAGCAAAAGATGAAGGATATTGGCCGCCGAGCCAGTGTGCGCAAGGTCTCGGAGCAGGATAGGGCCCTGCGACGCATGAGCACCCAGGCCTCGGATCCTTACGGTAGCCCTCGCAACAGCTTTGGTTTCTCAAGAGGCGAGTCTTCCAATCGAGAAGGCCTCAGACTGAGCTTGGGTCGACGGTCGACCGACTTTAACAAGTACTCGCAACAGCACATGGCCTCGCCTCGGGAATCTTTGGAAATGTCGAGCCCGAGGCAGAGTCTAGGCCGAGCGCCGTCGCTTGATGAGGTTGATCGTAGGATTGATGAGTCAGTGGCAGCAAGCGAAGGCGCCGTGTTCGAAAAGTGCTTCCAGCACATTGATGATTTCGCAAGCGAAGGTCTCCGAACTCTGCTGTACGCGTTCCGCTACATCGACGATGACTCGTATCGACAATGGAAGGCGCAGTATAGAGAGGCTGAAACCAGTCTTGTGGATCGCCAGGAGCGTATCGAAGCTGCTGGAGATCTCATTGAGCAGAAGTTTGAGCTGGCCGGAGCGACAGCCATCGAGGACAAGCTCCAGGATGGAGTTCCGGATACCATTGACAAGCTGCGTCGGGCAAATATCAAGGTGTGGATGCTCACTGGCGACAAGCGTGAGACGGCTATCAACATTGGACAATCTGCCCGCGTTTGCAAGCCTTGGTCGGAGGTCTATGTGCTGGATGCGACTGTTGGCGACTTGAAGGAAACTATTACGACGACCCTCAACGATGTCTCTCGCGGTATGGCTCCTCACACGGTTGTTGTTGTCGATGGGCAGACCCTTGCCAAGATTGACGACGATGACGACCTCTCTCTTCTCTTCTACGACCTCGTCGTCCGTGTCGACTCTGTCATCTGCTGCCGAGCCTCTCCCTCGCAAAAGACCAACTTGGTCCGCTCTATCCGAAGATATGTTCCTAAGTGCATGACCTTGGCTATCGGAGACGGAGCGAACGATATTGGTATGATCCAGGCCTCGCATGTGGGCATTGGTATCTCTGGTCGCGAGGGTCTTCAAGCCGCTCGTATCTCGGACTTTTCGATTGCTCAGTTCAGATTCCTGCAGAAGCTACTGTTTGTTCATGGTCGCTGGAACTACATGAGGACAGGCAAGTACGTGCTCGGAACGTTCTGGAAGGAGATTCTTTTCTTCCTCGTCCAGGCTCACTTCCAGCGCTTCAACGGATATACAGGCACGTCACTCTACGAGTCGTGGAGTTTGACTGTCTTCAACGCTGCATTCACGTCACTGCCGGTGATTCTCCTCGGTATCTTTGAGAAGGACCTCAAGGCGGAGACGTTGATGAAGGTGCCGGAGCTGTACACGTTTGGCCAGAGGAACCTCGGATTCAGATTCACGCAATACTTTGGATGGATGGTGCAGGGTGTTGCAGGAAGCTTCGTCATCTGGTACTTTACATTTTGCGAGTACGACAAGACGCTGTTTGACGAGGACACGAGTCTCTTTGCAATGGGCATGGTTGGCTTTACTGTTGCCGTGGTATTTATCAACATTAAACTCCTGTGAGTACTCATTGAGAGTTGGCGAGATTGCATACTGACATTACTAGGATTCTGGAAGTGCACACCAAAACGATCATTACGTTTGGTGGATGTATTATCTCTGTGGCTGGATGGTTCTTCTGGATGCTGATCAACTCGGCATTGTATTCGGAACACATTGGTCCTTACATTGTTCGAAATGCCTTTATCCACAACTTTGGGCACACCCTTGCGTGGTGGACGTCTGTCTTGCTGCAGCTGGTGGCGCTCGTAGTCATGGATCTTGTGGTTCAGGCAATCCGACGCGTCTACTTTGCAGGAGACCAGGACTTGATGCAGCGGATTGAGAAGGATGGCAATGTGGACAAGATCTTCAATCCTGCTAGCTTTGAGGATGGCGATGAGGAGCAAAAGGTCCAACAGGAGGATACAGCTCCTCGCGCGCGGGAGGACCACCACAGGCCGAGGTTCACACCGCCGGCAGAGGAGCGAGAGAGTCCTGCGGATCAGTGGCGTCGTTGATGAATGGGAGTTTCATTTGTTTTCTTGCGGTTGTATATCTTATTGCTGGGATCTAGCAGTACACTGGGACTGGCATGGCGTTTTGGTGGACAGAAGCTGGAGTTGAGTTGGGTATTGGATGAGCGCGCGTATTGTTAGAAATAGGCATATGGGCATGAATTACGGACAATTGTTACTCGGGGGATTTTAGTGTGTATTGTGTATTTTTGATCAAAGGTGTGGGATGGTTGTGATCTGGTGATACTGGTGGGATGTAGCAACTCTTGATTATCTGCCCACGCATGTACATGAAGAGAATAAATGCCCAACACAAAACCCTTGTCGCGATAGACCTTGTCGATGGATGAACTGCCGTTACTACTGCATCCAGTAATGCATCAAATCTCGGAATCTCGGTATGAGCTTGTCCGAGATCTTGACCGCAACAACCTTGTGCAATACTAATACAATATTATGCAAATTATGTCCACTGATAACGAAATCCATGTCGGCATCGCTTGCGTTAACTCCCGAAAGAGCAAGTCAACCAGCAGCCGCCTTAAAGACGGGGCCGAGTCATGCGGGGAAAAAGAGAGAGGGAGAGAAAAAAATGTCATCATCAGAAAGTGGGAACGGGAATTCGACAGCGACGACGCAAGATCGGAGTGTCGACCGAGCACGCCGAGGCACGTGGAGAATGGGGGATATGCAGCGTTAAAGACTTGGGGGGGCTGTACCTCGATTCCTTCTCTTTCTCATTGCATCAGCTTAAATAACACTCAAAAGATCAATATTATTAGAGAATGTGAATAACTCTTTCTTAATCGCCCTTTTCAAGTCTCCGATAAATACTCCATCATGGGCACCTCTTGTCCTCCACCATCCGCCATGGCGACCCAGCAGCATCTCAACTCAGCACCGAGATTCAACAGCCTCCCCTGCGCATCATCTCTGCACCCAGCCTTCTTCACCGACCGGTTCCGTCGGGCACCCGTGTCTTTTCCTTCTGGAACGATGATGGAGAGCCCTGTTACGCTGGGGTATGTTTATCAGGAGAGCGAGAGGAGGAAACCAAAGTTGTGAGAGGGTGGATTTCGGAAGGGACGCCGAGATGATTTGCATTCGAACGATTGAGCGACCAGTTTATTCGATAAGCGATGCGATATGCAATGATACCCGGCGCATCATTCATGCGACCAAGTTTGGAGGTTTCCGACTATTTCTGGATGGAGATCCTGAGGGTGAGACATGGGCGGAAGAAGCAGCACATAGGTACTAGGCGAGTTGGACAGGTGCTTTCACGACAGCAGGAAACACGACGGCCGAAGTTGGATACAGATGATTCAATAAAAGGGAACAGGACAGCTGAGATTCAAATTGGGTATCAGTTGATTCAAAAAAGAAGACCTTGTTGCATAATTACACCCTTCGCCTCGGTTCTTGTCCTTAGTTCGCCATAGGAGTACACGTTGTTAACAAAGGAAATACAAAGGAACGACCCCAACGCTCAGAAAGCTCAGGTAAATGTCGCGCGCGCCTTAATTCGACCCGTTCTTGACCGCAATGACAATAGCCATGATGATGAGAAACACCACCAGCGCAAGCAGACCCATGAGCTTGACATTCTTCCACCACATCTTGCGCTTGAGACCCCGGCTGCGCACTCGGAACTCTCGCGCGCTGCCCCCGAGACGGTCCGTCTTGTCCACCAGCAGATCCAGGCGCTCGCCGCGCTCGAGAAGACTCTCAATGTTCTTTGTCATGATGCCCCTCACGTCGTCAATCTCGCGGCGCGCGTTGCCGATGGCGTCGTCGCGGCCACCGCTCGTGGTGCCATAGTCCACCATGAGGTTCTTGAGCTCCGAGTTGAACGACGCCGCGCCGTAGTTGGGCATGTCGGAGAAGTCGCTGCTCTCGGGGAACTGCTGGAAGAAGCGCTTGCGGATCTCGAACAGGAAGCCGAACGGAACCCTACGACCGAGCGACGAGTCGGCGATGACGAGGAACGTCAGCCCGCCGGCTGAAGGGGAGTCTGAGTGCTCAGAGGGAGCCTCGGCGACATAGTGGATCTGGTGCTGGCCGTGCGTGTAGGTGAGCTTCTGAGGGTTGGTGTGCTCGATCTTGGGGAGGATGAGGGAGGCCAGGGACGACGTCTGCGAGGATGCCGATGTGGTGCATTCGGAGAGGATGGTGGTGTTGTGCGCGATGCACGAGCTAGAGATGGTCAGTTGAATTGTTTACTGGTTGTCAAGAAGGAGACGAACTAGAGGAGAGGAGTTGCTGGAGTGGATGACGACGCCATGATGGACGCGGGTTTGCTAGACCACGAGCGACAAGAGAGAAGAGTATTCACAGACAATCTGCTGAAAGGACCAGAAGCTGGAAGCGAGAGTTTCAGATGACCAAAGGCGTTGAAAGCAGAAATAGGGATGGATGCTGGCGATAACAAAATGTACAACTTCCGAAGCTCTCGAACCAAGCTACAGCAGGTATCAGAGCGTCATCAGCATGAAGCCCCACTCGACGAACTGGAACCGGATCACGGCGAAACAGATGATCCGAATCTTTGGAAATTTTATGAGAAGCGTTCTCATGATGGCAAATTTCAGTCGCATCCGCCTAAAGTGACGAATTGAATGCATCCTCTGACAGTTTTCCAGTGCTTCTTTCGAGGGGGCATGTTTGGATCGTCCGTCAGGCCGTCGTCATGAGATTTCCTCTCCGACCTGGGGTTGTGCGGCCTCCACTATGTCACATAGCAGCAACACGGCGGTCGCTCTCGACGACTCCGAGATTCTACGATGATACGTCCAAGACCAAGACCAAGACTGAGCCTCCTCCGAAAAATCCCATGAGCAGAGGCAAGCTCAAGGCCATGCTGGCTGCGTCTGTAGACCCACGGCAGAAAAATCCTTTCAAGGGTCGACGGCCTAGTCAAGTGAGTTGACCTTTTTTGATGCAGAGGAACTTAGACTTATTACTTTTTAGATAAACCATGGCAAGGGTCACAAGCCGAGGATGAAGTGGGAATCGAAAAATGCTGGGAAGGGTCGCCATGCCATGTTTCGATCGACAGTCTTTAACCGCTTCGAGGGCGTCCTCGAGAAGTTTTCCCGGTCCAGCGTCTCAGTCACCGGCGTCGGGGAGGAAGAGCTCGACAAGCAGGCCGCTCTGTTTATGGATGTCTTGGAAAAGGCCTTTATCATGGCTGAGCAGAACATTACGCAGCGAGACCGGAACCCGCTGTTCTGGAACCTTCGTGATGCCTTTATCTTGAAGGATGTCAAGGGTCTTAGCAACGAGCTTCAGTATTCGTTTCAGTCGTTTCTCATCCGTCAGCGATTCTCCAAGGGTTTGGAGGAGAGTCACAAGCGGCTTTTGGACTTTCGGTTCCCGTACGAGTGGTTCCCCGCTACAAGGACGATGCAGCGAACTGTTCACCTACACGTTGGACCGACCAATTCGGGCAAGACGTATAGAGCTTTGAAAGCGTTGGAGAACTCCAAGCGAGGAGTTTATGCGGGCCCGCTTCGTCTGCTGGCCAACGAGGTCTACCAGCGTCTACAGGCAAAGGGTCTGCCGTGTGCACTGATGACGGGAGAGGAGGTGCGGATACCACAGGATACGGATACCTACTTCACGAGTTGCACGGTTGAGATGATCCCTGTCAACGAACCCTACGACGTTGCTGTCATCGACGAGATTCAGATGATTGCTGATCCCGATCGGGGTAGTGGTTGGACAACAGCCTTGCTGGGTGTCATGGCCAAGGAGGTTCACCTCTGTGGTGAGGAGCGAACAGTCAAGCTTATCCAGAGCATATGCGCAGCTATTGGTGACGAGTGTATCGTTCACCGATACGAGCGTCTCAGCCCTCTCGAAACTATGTCCGAGGCCATTGACGAAGACTACAACCGACTCGAAAAGGGTGATGCTATTGTGGCCTTTAGCCGCATGAACCTGCACGCCCTTAAGACGACGATCGAGAAGCACACTGGACGAAGATGCGCCATCATCTACGGATCACTACCCCCCGAGGTGCGCGTACAGCAAGCAGCTCTCTTCAACGACCCGAACAACGACTACGACTTTATTGTTGCCAGTGACGCCATCGGTATGGGTCTAAACCTTGAGATCCGACGAGTCATTCTTGACTCGGTCACCAAGTATGATGGAAATCAGAATCGACATCTTACATACCCCGAACTGAAGCAGATTGGAGGCCGGGCTGGACGATACCGTACTGCGAGACAAGCTACGGAAACTGACACTGGGGCTGATGACGGCCGCAAGGTTGGCTATGTCACAACAATGGCCCGACAGGATCTCAAGAACGTGCATCGTGCGTTCAGATCCAACGTCGACGACATTGATTGCGCATATGTTACACCTCCTGCAGCCGCTGTCGAGCGTTTCTCAACATACTTCCCCAAAGACACACCGTTGTCGTTTATCCTGATGCGCATCCGAGAGCTTGCGTCGGTGAGCAAGAACTTTAGACTCGGCATCGCGCCAGATAAGCTCGAGATTGCCGACGCCATCCAGCACATCCCACTCACCATCTACGATCGTCTCACCCTCTGCCACTTGCCGGTGTGGCAGCGTGCTGAGAACTCGATGGATGTCCTGCGAGCTCTCGCCACCATCATTTCCGAAAACGGGCGTGGAGACTTGCTGTCCATCAAGGAGATTCCCCTCGAGTTCTTGGACATTGACCTCAGAAACTTCAAAGGCACGCCGATTGATTATCTCCACAAGCTCGAGTCCCTGCATGTGGCTATCAACCAATATGTATGGCTATCGTACCGTTTCAGCGGCATGTTCCGCGATCAGGCATTGGCTTTCCACGTGCGTTCGCTCGTTGAGCAGAAGCTGGTGGACACACTGGAGAGACTCGACTTTACTCAATCAGATCTCCAAAGTATTCGACAGAACAAGCGTCTCATGGCGCAGTCTCAGAAGATGTCGCGCAAGGTTCTTGGAGAGGGAGACCTCACGGACATTGAGCAAGAGATGGACGACCCGCCTCTGGATCAGGACGAGCACTGGGAGCCCCATCAGACGTCGGAAGAGGTTGCCGCCACGGCATCAGCTCCTTGATGTTCTGTGTACATGCAAACAAGAGGGAAATGTGGCGTTGGCTTGGGATTGTTTGGATGATGAAAAAATGCATAGAAATGGACATGAACAAACGACATTGGACAATGCATGTATGTAATTGTAGAGTGTATCAACACCTTATCCTGTACAATATGAATGAACCTATGATAAAGGCACACGGGAAAATGTGGCGGCTCATTTCCGCTTGGGCTGACTTGTTTCATCATGTTTGTGTGTTGGTTTGTATCTTCCCTGTTTGTTGAGATGACAAGGCGTGAGATGAAATGTGTTTGATACAAAGCCTCGAACAAACAAAGGAGATACAAACAGTGATGTGCCCCTGGATCTAATACGAGTGGCTGACGGTTGGCGTATGTCTTTTGAGTTTGATGATGGAAGCATTCCATTCGAGAGAACCCCTGACCATCAATCTCGTAGGGCTCGTGAGTTTTCCCCACTAACGTCATTAGCCGGCCCCTGTAAGACGGCGAGTGGGGACCCTGAGCGAGCTGAGCCCCGCCTGAAATAAAGAGCGACCGCAGGCAGCCCAGGCTCCAATGCGCACCGGCCCGCAGACTTTAAGATAACACTCCCTTTGCGCAACGTCACCTTTTCCCAACTTCATCTTCTGCACACTTCAAGCGACCACGACGTTGTTCGTACCACCTCGTCCGCTATAGCGACACAAAGAACCTTATCAACTTGAAGTTTTCCTACGGGGAGCTCCACAGATGGAGGAAGCGCGCTCCGTCGCAAACATGGCGGTCCCATCCGCTCCCTACACATTTCGACCTCCAAGCCCTCCATTCATCCACATTCCCCCAACGGCACACGGCTCAGGAGGAGATTCGATCCCGGGTCTCCTCCCTTCGTACGAGAACGTCGATCCGCAGCAGCTCACCCCGAGAGACGTGGCCATCATCACTCAAAACGTCACCCACGCACCCACCGATCGCGCGTCGGACTGGTCATACGAGCAGCGGAGGGAGGCTCAACCTCTGCTCAACTTTTTGTATCTCGGACCAAACAGCGCAGCGCGCGATGGAGAGTTTCTGAGAAGCGAGGGTATCACCATGGTTCTGGTTGCGCGGGATGCGCGCATGGCTGGTATGAAGCTCATGAGCATTGAAAAGGTTGCTCAGACGTTGGGCATTGTGGTGCACTACGTCGACATGGACGGCTACGACAACATGATTAGTTCCTTCTCCAACACGATCCGAGCAGTCAATGACCACCTCCTCGCCATCTACCACAGTCAAGCACAGGGCAGAAGCAAGGACGGCAGCCTAGTTGTTGAGACCGCCACATTTCGTCGGGGCAAAGTTCTCGTGGCGTGCGAGACGGGCAACGACCGATCAGCCGCCATGGCAGCGGCGTACATCATGGCGCTATTCGGAAAAGACATGATCACGACGATACAGTTTATCTCCGTGCAGCGGTTCTGCTGCTGCTTTGACGAAGACGTCAAGCGGAAGCTGCAGAGCTGGGAGGATATCCTCAGGGCGAGGTCACAGGTTGCTTCGCAGGCCAAGATTGCGGGGCAGCATGAAAAACGCCACATTGATGAGGTGATGGAGATGGAGGGAAATTCTGACCAAGGTGACTCTGTTGCACTTGATCACGATCGGTTCCAAGGGAGGGATGCGTTTGTTCCCTTCGTGGACATGTAAATCATGGGGAGAGAAAATTCTGGTCAAGGTTTAATTATTTCGGTTGGGGATGGCGTCAAGGAGGAGTTGGGTGTCTTGTCTGGTGTTGTTGTTGTTGTTGATACCCTGTATACCTTAGATGTTGTCTGTTAGGCTATGAAGGTCATATGTTTTCTTTTGATATTGAGTTTATCGAGTTGCATGAGGTTGTCGTGGTGATGCTTTTTTGTGTTTACTTGAGCTCATGATTCTGTTGATATTAGGAATATAGATGAGAGAACTGTCAGGCAAAAGGGGAGAAGGCCAAGGAATGCCGAGATCTGACAGCATGAACAGTTTACAGTTCTTGATTGCAGCTGTCATTTGAATTGTTGTGTTTGGAGATATCATGAGAACAACAACAGTCCTTGGTAGAATTGGAACTTGACGAATGGGCGCGCGAGTGATGCCTAGATGAGGAGACACGTGCCGACAGAAGTCTCTAGAAGGCGTCGAGATTTGACAATGCAACCAATTGACAGAGTTTTACGGAATTGGGACCCAGTGACCCCCTGATGGTTCATCTGTGTAAAGAGAGGGCCTATTTTAGGAATTGAGACTGGACAGTCGACGCCCTTGGACAGTTCTTGGGTCCGATAACAATGGTAGTCAGTTTGCCATGTGCTTTAAGATCGAGGTTTGATGATATCTCCCAATTGGTCCTTATAGGCAGTGAATTAGAATATGAATGCGTGGTTAACAATAGACGATCAATCTCTTTGAAGGCATCTGGATCTGATGTAACAATCAATCCCTTTGACCCCTTGAAGTGGTGTGACCGTCACGACCAGTGAAGGAATCAAGTTACGGCTCGGTCAATTGAATTACAGTTTCACGATGCTCATGTTCCATGCCATTGTTGCCTCAAAGAAAAGGCCACATCTGTCCTCGTGCCCTGTCCTCCAAGTCCCAACGAGAGAGAACCAGACCGATTGCCCTGACAACACCGGCAACACATTGAATTAACTCTCCCCAATGTCCTCTGTATACAGCCGGGGAGTCACACTCTGCAGGACCCTGAATTCTAAACGATTTAACACCATGGCTTAGACATATTCGACCAATGACGGTCTATGCCGCTGAACGGTAACCGGAGATGCCTTGCATCTACCTTTCTCAACGGCGATGGCCTCTCTTTTCGTTGCTGTGGTTTCTATTGTTTCTATGAATTTCTGTTGACGTCGTGAAATATTTGATTCTATTGTTCTCTGACTATCTTGCTCAAGTTTTCAGACATAAAAGAAGGGACGAGCACTTTGATTCTCTGGTTTCTTTCTTTCCTCAGACACACACACTCTTACACTCAATCAACCAACTTATTTCTTTTTTTCAAACAAATCACTAATTCTTCATCTAGTAAGTGCTATTTCCTTTACATTGCTTTAGTTTTGTTCAAGTTTGTTTGATATTACTTGGCTATCTTGTTACTTGGTCGAGTGTCTTGATACTCTTTGATTATCTTGAACACTTGGTTAAATATTCCTTTTTACTTTGATTATCATTTGCTTCATGTTTTATATACTCTTTCCGATACTTGAATACTCCCTTCGTCCTATCAATAGTGTCATTGAATCACCGTTTGATATTCTTTTGCTAACCGTACTCTCACACAACAGTTGAGATGAATCCCACCAACTTTCCCGTTCCCGGCAGCTTTGCTGCCCAGAAGGAGCTTGCCTTCCAGGCAGTGACGATGGGGACGCTGGCCTCCGTTCGGGTCTACCCGAAGCGGGTGGCCAAGCCCAAGAAGGCGGCCAAGACCCCGGCCGCCGCCGCTTCTGGCCCCGCCGTCGCCTCCGGCCGGGTCACGAAGAAGAGGGGCAACAGGACGGCGAGGGTTGAGACCCCCGTCCAGACCATGCCGGCAGTTCCTCAGGGGGCTGCCGTGCCCCCTCCTCCTTTCGGTAAGTTTGATGTTTCAGAGTTTCGTTTTGATGCACCTGTGACTAACAAGTAATAGTGCCCGCCGCTCCTCAGGGGATTGAGACCCCCCTGTTTGAACAAGGTCTCCCCTCCGGTAAGTTACTACCCTAATCTTGGTTTTTTATACTTGCTAACAGTAAACAGTGCCAGCTGGCTACCTCCCCGGTGGGTGCCAGATTTCTGGCATCCCATCGATCACTGGGATTGCCCAATCCCAGTTTCTCTCCCCTCCTCTTCCTCGTAGGTGTAACCACCTGGCATGTTCTCTGAGTCGACATTGACAAGTCATTAGCCCAGCCGCAATCAAAAGATTGCGGCTTGATCGATTTGAGCAGCCAGCCCATCGGGGCGGCTGCTCCCCTCTTCCCCCTTGGCTGTAAGTGAATTCCAAACGCTCAATCTTGACCTTGATACTGACATGCTACCAGACCAGCCACAGCAGCCCGCTAGTGGCTGCTTTATTTCTCAAAGCCAGCCAACTTTCCAGGCTGCCCCTCCTGCTCCTCCCAGTAAGTGGATCACTGACACTGTTTGCCTGTGCCCTGACACTGACAAACCAACAGTTCCCCTGCCAGATGTCGGCACTGACCTTAGTGTCGACAACATATTTGAGGCTTGTTTCTCTTCCACTCCCTCTGGTAAGTGAATAACTGACGATGCCATGTTTGTTTACCTCGCTAACACTTGTTAGCCCCCCCTCAAGATCATCCTGCTTCATCGCAGGCTCTTCTCACTCCTCCCACCGAAGATCTCCTTGCTTTGCCTTCGCAAGGTTACTTTGACCCTTCACAGAATCTGCTTGCTTACTCGCAATTTGGGTTGAATCTGCCGCCGGATACCTTTACTCTCCCTGAGTATGCTCTTCCTCCCCGTCAAGGTATCGCTACTCCTCCGAAAGACCGCCTTACTCCACCCTCACAAGCTCTCCCTGCTCCCTCAAAAGAGCCCTCCGCTTCCTTGGAGGCCACCCCCTCCCCCTTTGAGGACCCTGTTGCTTTCGATCCAATCCCCAGCTTGGTGAGCGACGACGAGTTCAGCAAACTCCTCAACGACTTTGACTACTCTTCCGCGTGGAATTCCTTCGCCGACACCTTCTCGACCAACATGCCTCCGCCTCAGATCTAGGAAGCTCTGTCGTGGGGTGTCAGGTGGATCATCATCCGGATACTGAACGATGAGGATCGCTTCGCCAAGGTTGTCACGTTTATCTTGCGCCTATCTCGCCAACAGGTCCAGGAGTTCCTCGAGATATACTTGAGAGAGGAGTACGCGTGGCGCGTATGGGAGGAGTATGTCATCAGGATTCCTCACATGCCTTTGCTTGAGCACGCACTTGAGAAGAGGATCACCGTTCCGGCCCTTCTACACTACAACCGTCCGGCACTTCTTACGGACAACATTTCTCTTGAGGATGAGGAGCGAGGAGTTTTGTTTTTGCAGGAAAGGAGAATGCTTGGTTTGGTTGCTTTGTTTCGTTTGTTTTGCGCTGAACCCTACAAGGACTTTTTACCTCTACGGATCGAGTGGGAGATTTTCCAGGACGGTATCGACAAACAGATCATTCACCAGGCCGTGGAACTGGGATGGGCTAATCCCAATCTCTTGAAGGCTCGACCTGCTGCACCTGCTACCAACGTTCCTTTGGATGATTCAGCACTGCGGTCTCAAGGGGGATCTGCGCCTCGTTTCGGTGTTGTTGGACAGCGTGTGCCTTTGCACCGCAAGGAAGGGGGAAACGGTAATGAGTTTAACGATCGCAGTGACTCGAATGAAGATTATGATTCTGAAGAGACACAAGTTGATGATGACAAGACGCTGTCTCCCGACCAGGTCGACAAGCCCAACACAGATGCCAGATCAGATCTTGATCAGCCCAAGGATCAGCCCTCTGCCACCCCAAACACCCTCATTCAGCCCACTACGAACAACAACGGCAACGTCCTTTCCGCCCCAGAGCCCCTACCACCACTGCCCTTCCTGCCAGGGCCTTTTGGATACCGGCCATCCCAACTACAAGACCATTTCCTACGTGTTGCATTCTGTCGGAGACGCCCCCGGGCATATGTCCCTGGATGCGTTGCCAATTCTCTGTTGGAGGAGGGGCGAGACTGGGTTCCATGCAGACAGGCCTGTTGGCCTCGAGGGGCTTACGTTGACTTGGGTCCTCGTACTCTTCAAGCATACGCGGACATCATTGTTGAGTGTGCTCGCCATGAGACTGGGACAACTGGGAGTTTGGCAGCTCAAGGCATGCCAAACGCGACTCACCGTTCGGTCACCAACAGCAGACAGACGGTGACGAACGGGCAGGCTCATCGGCGTGAGGCAGCCGCAGTTCATCACGCAAACAGCTCTCCCCAAGAAGATGCTCACCAAGGTTCAGCCGAGGAGGTCTTCAACGCTTTTTGGTACCGGCAGGCGTATGACGAATACATGGCCGAGGGGATGGATATCGAGGGGACTGACCAGCTCAGCGAGAATGGTTCATTCTTCGATGAAGAAGATACCGACTGCGAGATGTTTGTGACCCCGAGTGCTTCGACGCTACCCGAATACCGACTGGCCATGCTTGAAGGCACCTCAGACACCACTAAGACTACCCAAGACCTTTCTGAACTGGCACCATCTGCTCAACTTCGTCACTATCTCGACAACAGTTTTGCTCACTACTTGCCCAAGAAATCCACCACTGCGAGAAAAGGTTCCACCAGCAACAACCGCGGTCGTAAGAAGCAGTCGTCGTCTGACATCCTCGCGGAAGATTGGGAGGCAGGCTATGATGTCGTTCTCCCAGAGGCTGAAAAGGATACGGCATATTGTCCCAAGCGAGGTGATCGGAAGAAGAGGTCCAGAAAGGCGACTGATGGTGGGAGACAGAGGAAGTCGGCCGTCAAAGACATTGAGAAGAAGAGCAGGGGGACGATTGTGACGGAGGGGAACGGAAACGAAGGTCCAAGGGATGGGCATTCCGCTCTCGAAGCCAACAAAGAGAGCGGCCCCGATATCACCAAAACGCAAGGCACTGCAAACACAGAGACACCGGTTCAGAAAGAATCCGTCGATACTACAAACAACGGACCAGCTTCATCTAGTCGGATCAAGATTGTTCTCAAGTCGTCCTCACATACCCCAACCAGTCCCGCCGAGAGCACGGCAAAGAGCAACTCACCAATCTTCGGAGTCGACCGCAACTCCATCGTCGCAAGAACACGAGACAGAGTCCAAATGGCTCACTACGCTTGGAGTGCCGAAGAAGCCACCTTTGCTTCCATTTCCACCCACGCGCGATTCGCCCAGACAGCCAATCGCATCGTCAAACCACCCTCAATGGGCAAGATAATCTCCATCGACATGTCTACCGAGTTGACCGAGCTTCAACGACTTCAGAAGGCCTTTGAAAATATTGAGGGTGCGCAAAAGGCGAAAGGTGCTCAGGATGCAGAGAGGGCCGAGTTCGCTGGGTGTGCCGACAGGGCTATGTATGCGGTGCAGGCTGAGTCTGCTTGCTTTGCGGTTGAGGTTAGGGACAAGGATGGGGATTTTGAGATGAAGGATGTGGAGTAAAGGGGATTTGTGCTTTGTTTGATGTTTGTATGAGTTTGAGGGTTATGGATTGCTTGCATGTGGTTGAGAGTTATTGGGAGGCCTGATGAGGATAGGAACGGGTGATTTTACAAACTACTGGCTACCATTGAAGTGAACCTTGACCACTATTCATCGTGAAGTCTGTAAGAGAGTCTAAGAGAACTTTGAAGAGTTTCTAATAAAACTGCCTTGGACTTTGATGACTGTCCTCTAGGCCTGGCCGACTAGTGATGGCCTCGTTCGTATTATACGTAAGTGTTGACCGACCCGATCGATGTAACAGTTGCTTTAACTTCCATTCTTCTATCAGGCTGCCGGGAAGACTGGTGGACCTTGATCGGCTAGTCCTGGTTCGCGAGGTTGGCCTGGAGGGAACACAGACGACTTTGGCAGTCGACTCATTCAATTCATTTTCCAACCAACCAGGGCAAGTATTCTAATTTATTCGTTATGATTTGCTAAGCATTACCGCAGCATAAGACCAGCATTCAGCCTCCTGTCAGTTCGATACCCTGCTGGAAACTAGTTATATTTATCGTCCTGGCGTTTCGTTTCCGGCAGGCCTCTGAGAAGTAACAATATCTTCATAACAATGTCATAATCCAAGTTTTTCTTTTAGAAGCTTTCAAGTTATAGAGTGAGAGGTACTTTGTTTCGCGGGTAGATAACTCGTCTAGGGACTCATTTCCCCATGGACATGATCACCAACTCTTGGCCGGTTCAGAGACGGTGATGCCGATGGGGTAAATGGGTGCGCCTTCGGGATCAAATGAATAAGAGTAAAGAACAGTGATTAAGTACGATATAAGTAAATGTATAATGCTTTGAAGATGAAAAAAAATGAATGGACCTAGAACAGCATCGCAGTGTCAAGGCGACTGGCTTCTCATCTCCACACCGTTGGAACTGGGTGTGAAGACACAATTGCTAATCATTCAAGTGTAAATGGCGTGAAGCTAAACCAAGTATTATATGTTGCCTTGATCTACATTTTGCTTCGTCGGGTTCAAGAGCAATGTCTGTCAATTCTCGACTCAAGCACGTCTGCCCCATCTTACCAGATCAACAGCTGACTGATCTCCAGGA
This sequence comes from Fusarium sp. MBC 441, assembly GCA_030779165.1. Lineage (NCBI taxonomy): Eukaryota > Fungi > Ascomycota > Sordariomycetes > Hypocreales > Nectriaceae > Fusarium > Fusarium sp. MBC 441. Next base: position 280,733 of record JAPFTC010000035.1, read on the forward strand.
TCTTATGAGTAGTCATGTTGAGGGTCATTACTTTCTATTACGCGTACAGATGTTGCTGAAGAGCTTTAAAGCCGAACTTTGAAGGGCGGATGACGGGTTTGAGCTTGGCTAGGATGAAGGTCTGGAACCCGTAGGAGTTCCCTTGCTGCCATCGGTACTCTATGGGACCCGGTCACCAATTTGAGAATTTGAGATTTTCTAATCCTTATCAGAGCTAGGGCTCCAAGAACTTTGTGCGATTTATTCATAACAAAGGTTTATGTAAAGATCTTCTTGCAACCTCGACATCTATTTCCTCCCCTCCCATCCTGCCTACTTCGCCTCTTCTCTCCCACCTCTCTTCCGCTTCTCACCCACGATCCTTCAACGTCAACTCCTACTGACGCAGCAACCGATTGAGGATAATTGAAGTTCAACTTCAAGATCTTTGGGCTTGTCTCAGAGTAAGTGAACTGTGTCTCTCATTCTTCTTTTTTAATATGGAACTAACCGATGTCTGCTCTGTAGGACGACCTTCAGGGTCGACCAGGAGATTCAACTACCCACTCGCCACCACATTTTCTCCTACGTAACACCGGCCAGCATCAACACGCACACACAACCGGCACCTTATGCGCATTTTCTTCTCTTAGCTAATTGGCTTTATCTACCCTGCGCGACCATGACCACCAACGCTGACTTCACCTTCACGCCTCATTCGCCCCCCGAGGAGATCCAGAATGAATGGGACGTATCGCTCGATCGCATCGAAGATGAAGGCGAGAACCAAGCCGTTGCCACCCACCTGCGATCTATCTGGAGAGACAACTGGTGGAAGTACCCCAACGAGATCAAGTATTCCTTCTTGCTCGCCGCACGAAAGACTGCCATCACGAAGACCAACATCCACAGCCCTTGCAGCCACACCCTTTATCGGGGCGCGTTCATTCGTAACACGCATGACTTTGACTGGGGGATATGGCTCGTCCTACGCGGCATCTACTACGGTTCTCTCAAAGATGTGGCAACTGCGAGAGCCGAGATGACTCGCCAAACTTTTGCGAGAAGCCCTGCAACGAAAGCGATCATGCAGCGGTACCAGGGCGTCGATGTCCTCGAGGACAATGTTCCCCTCACGTTCCCTCCACGACCTTCTTGTTGGGAAAAGAGGCTTGGTGATGGCCCAGATGGTTCTTGTCCTCAACCCAAGACCAGAGCTCGGACCCCAGCCGTCAAGCGCCCTGACATCAACAAGACTGGTGGCGCAGGCGACGGAACTCGAGACACTGGAGTTGGATCCGGGGCCGGAACGGCGAAGGGCGAGGGTAGTGGCTCAACCTCTTCGGAAAAGATCAAGACAAAGGTGAAGAAAGAGACCAAAAATCACACTTCTGGGCTCAATCAGGGTGCTGGCTCGCTTCCCCATGCCGATTTCAACATGACTCCAAGCGACGGCAAGGTCAAGGCTGCTTCGATTCAGGTTCCGGTCAACGAGGGTAGCCAACTCGAGAAGGCGGCCAGCACATCTAATGACAGCAGCATAAGCCCAAAAGAGCCCAGCAATGCTCCCAAGCGTCTCCCAAAACGCAGCTTGTCGGATGATGAGGAAGAGGAGTCTCAGCTCCGCATCAAGCGACGTAGCACATCAAGCGACCAAAGCCGTCACTCGCCCGAGGCCAAACCCGAAGCGATGCCAAATAGTTGCCTTCAGACAGCCACCTTCAACGAGACTCTAGAACACATCTATGAGCGAATCAAGAAACCCATCAACGAGAAGGCGACCGAGTATGTCCGCCAACTGGTCACCCAGCACCTAGAGGACCTACAGCCACGGCTCAAAGATCTGGCCATCCAGTTCCTGTCTGAAAAGATTCCCGGCATCGCTCAAAGCTCTGAGTCCAACATCATCGCTCAGCAGATCACCAACAGCATGGCTGACCAAATCCTTTCCACAATCACAGGGCTGTTTATCCAGCAACTTACCACGAAGCTGATTTCTGAGCTGCAGCCAGTGGTTGACAAGCAGATTGCTAATGGCATCGCTCAACATCTGTTGGAGAATTTGTTTGGCTCTACTGGAAACCCTGGGCTTTAGGTTGATGCTATAACTCCAGGAGGTCTTCTTCCATCTTCTGCCGCTGCTTGGAGGAGGGTCAGGGTAGGTCTGGTGATTGATGGGTACATCTTATGGGCTTCGCTTCGTCGTTTTCTCTAAGAGTGGTGCAATTGAAAGGGAGTTCAGCTTTTTCGTCGACATCTAAAATGGCAATGGGTCTGGGTCTCTTCACGGTCTTTCACGGGAGAGTGGATTTGTCTCGGGCAAGCAGGGTCTCGGATATGACGGGAGAGTCAGGATGGTCCATAACTACGGGGAATCATGGAGCATGGCAAATATGGACAGTTCGATGGCTGAAAGCAAAATAGTTTTGGACTTTGCTTAATACGATCTCGGAATATTCTGGGGGTGGTGCCTGCGTGAACGATGATCTTGCAGCTATAGAGAACGCCCAGGATTAAATGCGGGCAAGTGCCAGAAAAGAGCTGTCAAGACATATAAGTCTGGCTTCCCATGTCAAATCAAGTCCACGGGTAACAAAATAAACTCCTCCAAACGACAGCGGGGCTATGTGATGGCGTCACAAGCTGGGAGGCCGACCTGGCATCACATGGTGGCACGAGGGTTAAGAGGTATGTGAGAATAGACACCCAAGACACCAAGTGTAGCCCTGACTACTCGAAGGCCTCTCTTTATTTTGTCTCCTTTGTAATACCCAGCTAGCCCCAGGGGAGGACATACTAGTATCCCGACATTGTCTCATCTTGCTGACAGCTAAACGAGTTCGGGGCGTTAATTGGAGCTGGACATCGTGATACGATCTTTAAATCCCCGCGTCGATCTAAAGCTTGGCTCCCGCTGGCGTCGCAAGCTTGGGTTGGCGTTGACAAACACCAAGATCTGTTTGCTCGGCGGGCGGGATTTTCACATGAGAACGCACACGGGATCAACCGAACCACAACTTTTGCAAACATTCCAGGGCCCGTGTAGAATTGACGCTGATTGATTGTGCAGCTCTTACCACTGCCGACCTCTCAGCCGTCACACTAACGCATCTACCCGCACTTTTCAACCTCACTTTCCTTCTCAGCCTTCTTTCCTTTTCCACCATCTTCACCTTGCAAAGCAGCTTGAATATCGTCACAGCATTTTTCTCTGGCCAATATTGTTCTAACAAAGAGTCTGGCGCTGCGTGGAACGGTTTGCGCGACATCTGTGACGACGCCTGCCGCTCAAGATGGTCGTGGACATGGGTGCTGGCGCCCTGCCTATCAGGCCACTACCATCAGGCGCAACGCTTAGTGGCGTATCCCACGATCCAGATCTTTTGAAAGAGAATCATATAGGCCAACGAGAGACCCAGCAACGTCCCGATGCGACAGGTGAAGAGCCAGCACCATCCCAGGAAGAAGGTGCCGGGCCTGAGTACGACACCGATGACGAAGATGATATCTACCGGCTTGTCATCAATCCCGAGAAGCCTCGGAAAATCAGTGAGAAGAAGCGACAGGACTCTGCTGCCCTGAAAGAGTGGGTGAGCAAGAACCAACGTGAGGTCACCAGATCATCTGCTGCTGCTCTCAACGACCCCAATTTCCAGTCGGTCGCGCACCTCATCAAGACTAGCGAGAGCAGAAAGATCATCGCTACACCTCGAGAGTATCAGATCGAGCTCTTTGAACGGGCCAAGCAGAAGAACACCATCGTGGTTCTGCCTACTGGTAGGTTCCCCGCTCTGCGTCGTGAGCCCGCTGACAGTGGCAGGTACTGGCAAAACACTCATCGCAGCGTTACTTCTTCGACATTACCTCGAGCAAGAAGTGGAAGATCGAGCTATTGGAAAGCCCAAGAAAGTCGCCTTCTTTCTGGTCGAAAAGGTTGCCCTCTGCTACCAACAATATGCCGTCCTCAACTGCAACCTCGGCGAGCACCCCATCACCAAGTTCTGGGGCAACATGAAAGGCATAGTGAGGAAGAAGCAGTACTGGGATCAACAGTTTACTGAGAACATGGTTGTTGTCTGTACGGCCCAGATCTTGGTGGACTGCCTTAATGATGGGTTCATCAAGATGTCCCAGATCAACCTTCTCATCTTTGACGAGGCGCATCATGCTAAAAAGGACCACCCCTATGCCCGCATCATGAGAAATCACTACATCCGCTACCAGGGAGAGCGGCCACGAATTCTCGGCATGACTGCTTCTCCTGTCGACTCGCAGACAAAGGACGTGAAAGCAGCTGCCCTCGAGCTGGAAACTTTTCTTTGCAGCGAGATTGCTACTGTTTCCAACGAAGTGTTGATGGAAGCCATGTGCCAACAAAAACAAGTCGAAGAACGAGTCAACTACGAGTCCCTGGAGTTTCCAGAAGACGCAAAGACGCAATTGTGGGACTTGATATGGGCCCAAGTCCTCCGAAATTCACAGTTCAAGGCATCACTCGAATTCACTAAGGAAGCTGCATCAACACTTGGCAGCTGGTGTGCCGATCGATACTGGATCCTACTTCTCACTGATAACGAGACCAAGCGGCTTGTGGCCAGGACTGATCGCGACTTTTCTAGGGACTTTGCGACAAACCAGGCAGACCACGCAACAGAGGCTGTTCGACGTGTCCGAGACATTGTCAAGAAGCGTGAGCTCCCCCCGGTTGGGCCATCTTCACCTGAGCTATCTCCCAAGATGAAGAAGCTGCACGAAATTTTGTTGCATGCCTTCACGCGAGACGGCACCAAACGATGCATCGTGTTCGTCGAGAAGAGACACACAGCTTGGCTTCTTTCAGACCTGTATCAGCAACAAGGAATGAGGATTCAAGGAATGGTCGCCTACTACATGGTAGGTTTCTTAGAACTAGCCGTGTTCGAGTGCTAACCTCCATAGATTGGTTCCCAATCAGCTTCATCAACTCACAGCAACATGTCACATCGCGATCAAGTCGTAACCCTTCAAAAGTTCAAGAGAGGCAGCATCAACTGTCTCTTTGCGACTACCGTCGCTGAGGAGGGCATAGACGTTCCGGACTGTGATCTCGTGATCCGCTTTGACCTCTACAACTCAGTCATCCAGTATCTACAGTCCAAAGGGCGGGCAAGACAGTCAAACTCGAGATACATCACCATGCTGGAGGAAGGCAACATGGGGCAGCTCAGAAGCCTGAAGCAGGCAGAGAGAGACTCTACAGCCCTACAAAAGTTCTGTCTATCCCTTCCTGCCGATAGGAAGTTGGAGGATGATGTAGTGGATGCGGTTCAGGATGAATTGCTGGTCCAGAAAGTGTACGAGATACCTTCGACAGGGGCTCGACTCACCTTTGCTCACAGCATGGACGTCCTCTCCAAGTATGCTGCATCGATTACCCCAGGGGTTTCGTCCAAGGTCGAATTCACAGTCACCAAACTTGGCCCAAAGTTTATCGCCGATGTTATCCTCCCAGACGCCTCGCCCCTCAAGGCAATGTCGGGGTTCCCGCAGCGAAGCAAGCTACTGGCTAAATACTCTGCAGCCTTTGAGGCTTGTGTGAAGCTGATCAAGGACAAGCACATTGACGGACATCTTCAACCCACTCTAAGCAAGACAATCCCCCGGATGCGAAATGCTCGACTTGCTGTGAGCTCCAACAAGAAGGCCGAATACCCCATGCGACTTAGACCCGATGTCTGGAAGTCGCTTGGGGATTGTGAGAAGCTCTTTGCGACAGTCATTACGCTTGACAATCCAGGGGCTCTTGGAGAAGACCTGCTTAGCCGACCTCTGATGCTTCTTTCGCGAAACAAATTTCCGGATCTCCCAGGAGTACCCTTATTCTTTGGGAATGGGCGCTCATCCGTGGCCAAACTGACGGTTTCTGAAGAAGCTCTGGAGCTAACTGCTGAGGAGATTGACGCCCTCACCAGATTCACTCTCAAGCTCTTTTCCGACGTGTTTAGTAAAGAATTTGATGCTAGCGCCGATCGGCTTCCTTACTTTCTGGCTCCCTGTAAAGATGGCCACAGCTCGGTTTCCCAAGCTGTTGACTGGAGTATTGTCGAGGCCACCAAGGACGACTGTCTCCCCTGGGAAAATGTCCCGAAAGAGTTCTTTGTAAACAAGTTTGTCACCGACCCCTACGACGGAGGACGCAAGCTTGTCATCAAAGGAATTGACGAATCGAAGAAGCCTTCTGATCCCACACCCAAAGGAGTTCCAGAGTCGAGAAGTCGAGCCTATCGTCAAGTGGAACCTACCATCAAGGAATACAGCAACAGTCTCTACTACAATACTCGTCTCAAGGTCAAATGGAGAGAGGATCAACCTGTTGTCAAGGCACAGATGTTGTCGCTCCGACGTAACTATTTGGACGAGTTCCAAGTCGATGAGGAGGTCAATAATGATTGCTTTGTGATCTTGGAGCCTCTTAGAGTCTCGCCAGTAAGCAATCCTCTACCTTTATCAGGCGTCGCTAACGGGTAAGATCCCTCTCGATGTGGCATTTATGGTCCTGGCGTTTCCAGCCATCATTCATCGCATCGATGCTGCCCTCATCACCCTTGATGCTTGCGCCATGCTGGATCTTCCTATCCCACCTGTATTGGCTCTTGAGGCCATGACAAAGGACAGCGACAACTCTGGGGAGCACGATGAAGAGCAAGTCAACTTCCAGCCTGGCATGGGCAACAACTACGAGCGACTAGAATTCCTAGGAGACTCGTTTTTGAAGATGGCAACCACCATTTCTCTTTTTACTCTCATTCCTGAGAGCGATGAGTGCGGATATCATGTTGAGCGCATGATTCTCATCTGCAACCAGAATCTCTTCAACCACGCTGTTGACCGCAAGCTCCACGAGTACATCCGATCCAAGGCGTTTGACCGACGTTCGTGGTACCCTGACCTTCCACTGAAGAAGGGAAAGGCACCAAAAACGGAGGTACAACACAATCTGGCCGACAAATCTATTGCCGACGTTTGTGAGGCCCTCATCGGAGCTGCTTACCTCTCTGGCAAAGATGGTAGTATGGACCTGGCAGTGAAGGCCGTCACGCGTATGGTCAGGAGCAAGAATCACAAGATGGAGAAATTTGAGGATTACTTTGCCGCCTTCAAGATGCCAGCCTGGCAACAGGCCGAGGCCAACGTCAACCAACGCCGTCTCGTCGACTGTGTAGCTGATGCTGTTGGATACCGCTTCAAATGGCCTGCACTTCTCCGGAGCGCATTCAAGCATCCTTCTTGGCCTTATGATCCAGTGCCAAACTACCAACGCCTTGAGTTTCTAGGTGATGCCCTGCTGGACATGGCCATTGTTGATAACCTGTTCCAGCGGTTTCCTCAGGCAGATCCTCAATGGCTAACTGAGCACAAGATGGCCATGGCCTCGAATCAGTTCCTTGGGTGTCTTTGCGTGAAGCTCGATCTTCACAAGCACCTTACCTCTACCACATCCTCGTTGATCGGGCAGATCAGTTCATATGCGAGTGAGCTTGAGCTGGCCGAAGAAGACGCGCGTCAAGAAGCAAAGGCGAATAAGACTGTCATGCGCAAAGATTTCTGGCTCAGGGCATCTGCGCCACCCAAGGCCTTTGCGGATGTCATGGAGGCTCTCGTTGGTGCCATGTTTGTCGACGCCAACTACGACTACACGGTTGTCCGCAACTTTTTTACACGCTTCATCGAACCGTACTTTGAGGACATGGCACTCTATGATTCGTTTGCTAACAAGCATCCTGTCACGTACCTGTCCAAGAAGATGCAGCAAGATCTAGGCTGCACCAACTGGCGTGTCAGTGCTGAGAATGTTCCTTGCGGTGTGGAGGAGGGTATCGCTGCCCTGACAGAGAGTGATGTAGTGGCTGTCTTTATGGTACACCAGAAGGTCATTGCCAATGCGACGGCCAAGAGTGGACGTTACGCCAAGATTGCTGTGGCGAAGCGGGCTCTCGCGATGCTTGATGAGCATGAGGGCGACTTTGAGACGATGAAGCGGGCGCTGGGATGCGATTGTAAACCTGAGGCAGCGCAAGATGATGTTAATGATCATGGAACAGCAATCTAGATTTTAGATTGAAGGAACAAGAGCCTGCAAAGGATAAAGCGGCTGGGTTAGAGGAGTCTGGTGGGTGTCTGGGACATTGGTTGGGCTGTGTCACCGCGTATCAGCGATTGTCACGATGAGGACTGAACCACTTTGCACGACTATGTCACCATAGAAGCGAATACAACGTTTACTCTTGCTCTCTTGACCAATATTCCCTGTTGTGTTACACAAACCTCGCGTCAAACCCCGTAGCCAGCCCTCATAACACCTTTGCCCAAGCCCCTCGGTCATCCAAGCAAACCACTAGCCCTGTTGGCCAAATGGTAAGGCGTCGCACTCGTAATGCGAAGATCAGCGGTTCGATTCCGCTACAGGGCACGTGATCAAGAAATATGCCTGAAAAGGGATTCCTTTTTTGTCTTTGACGGTATTTTTGGTGTTGGCAGCTTTGGCGATGTTACTGTTGGTGTTGAGGCGTTAGGTGAAAGGCTTAGGGGTTTAGGTTGCCTTTTTTGGGGCCGGGCACGTGCATGGTGGCGGGATGATGTCATGGGATTGGCATTATGGGAAGGTGCTTTGTTTTGCTTTTGAAGTCGTCGCGTCATTAGGCTTTCATGCATAAAAGGATGATGCTCTCAGGTATTGTACTTGAAAACAGTCGAGATGTTGATTCGATGTCTAATTCTAGGGAGCGAGATTAACGGGCTTCAGCTGAAGCTCTCAGCTGAAGACTGAGTGGAGATATCGGGGAGTCGGAGAGAGATGCTGAACGGGCAATCTTGATCAGGCGAACTGGGGGAGATTGATGGGCCAGGGATAAACGGTAGATGAAGAAATACCGAATTTCTACTATGATCAGCGTTATCCTTGCCAACCGAGATGTCTCTTCAGCCAGCCTTGGGTATGAAGGCAAACCAACAAGATACAGACCACTACAGCAAGAAGACTGTTAGCTCAAGATCTCTTTAGATATTTTTAGCCTCGTCTCCAACCGAGCTCAACGATTTGTTTCAACTTCTTCGCGTGGCTGGGGCTGAGCCCGCCCGGAGGCGTTCATCTAACCGATCTAGACTCTTGAAAGTAAAGATTTTCAGCTGGCACCGCAATGCTTGCTTTTGTCATCTCGATGGCGGAGCTGAATCGGAAAGTGAGGCGAGGATCTAGGTCCGTGCTGTAGATTTGGTTTCAAGGATGCATGTTTGATATGGGAGTTTATCATTAAAAGAGTGCGTGTTTGATGTTGTGAATGTTTGTCCATTCATTATGCTTTAGATGCCCTCCATATACGTGTTCAAGTGCAATGCTCATTGTGCTGTACATATCCATGCGCCTATTCCATGATACAAAGAAAAAGCTAATTAAAAAAAAGGACGGAAATCGTCAAGTCGTCTTTATGTTCCCAAATCATCTTTGCCATAAAACTCCATACCTCATATGTCTCGTTAATCCTCTACATCCGCCTCGTCAGCATAACTCCTCGTGTGTCGTCGACTTGAAGTCTCCATCTTGCGTCGGCGCATCTCCTTTCGTAGCTTGACTGCCGTGTGAATGTCAACCTTGGCGTCATCCTCCTCAGTAAGGCCGTATTGGTCTAGGCCTAGGTGCTTAAGATCGATGCCGAGCTCAGCTAGAGACACAAAGCTTGGTCCATGGGGCATGTCACGCGCGCGCTCCCAGAACGAGTCGGAACCTTCGTCGTCTGAGGATGAGCCGTTGCGGGGTTCTCGACGCGGTGGGGAGAATGTGCTTGTGCGGCTGCGGCGGAGATGTTGTTGGTGGTGTCGTGTCTTTTTCGGCGTCGACTTGTTGCTCTTTGTAGTGCCTCTTGTTGTTGGGCGTTTTGGACTCTTTGGCGTCTTTGGTGGCTTGATAGGTGCCGGAGGTTCTGCTGGGGCCTTGGGGATCGGGAGGGGTTCGAATAAACCTGGGAGACCGCCTCCTGTGATACCGTAGTCTTCCTTGTATAATAGACCTTCCTCTCCACGTCGCTTCTCCTCCTTCCAGGCGATGAATGAGTCTACAGAGTCTTCGCTAGCATCCGAGATGTAGTACTCGGCTTCTACGCCTGCGTTTATGGGGTGGCTTAGATCCTGCTCCAGTTCCCGACGTGAAGGTACAAGAGTATCGGCGGAAAAGTCGTCTTCGGCGGCGTTGTAGTAGTTGTTTTGGTTTCCAAGAGTGGGCATTCCGCCAGAATGTTCGCGCTCGTGGTTAATCTTGATTGACGGAGGAACAGATGCGTCGATGGAAGTGCTCGGTGTGTGCTGAGATCTCGGGAAGGGGTTGCTAGAATAGCCGGACGACATGGTTGTTGGTGTGATGCAAGGCTGGGACTTGAGAGTTAGAGATGATGTCCGAACGGGAATGTGTTCGGTGATGTTGTCAAGGCGTTGATGCCGAAGAACTGAGGCACCGCCAATGGAGCGGTTGCGGGGTGGCTTATCCATTGATGAAGAGCTAGAAGGTCGTGAAGGTTGAGAAATGTCGCTGCGGGGGTAGAGAGAAAGAGTTGGTGGGCCATGATGCGTATCGGGGCGGATGTGAGAAGAATCATGACGAGGGACAAGAGGATCATGGCGAGGAATTGGTGGATCATGACGAGGGAGAATTAGATCTTGGCGTGAAAGATGTGAATCGGGGCGAGAATATGAAGGATGCTCTTGTTTGAATCTCACAGGGATGGCTATTTCATGTTAGCTTTCTTCTACAAGTCGATCAAAAGAACTTACTCGGACATGGTGCTGGTGTATCAAAAGCTTCATCAACCAGACTCTCAATCTCAACCATCCCAATACTTCGCTGTCGACTCCGGCCTTCACTCGTCTTTGGACGAGACTTGGGCATCGGCGGTGGTGACAGAGGTGCCGAATAATTAAAATTTGATAATGAAGGATGTAAGCTGAGAGGTCTTGGTTTAGACCTTTGCGGTTCAGGTGCAGATGCGAATGCGTTGAATGATCTCCTCCGATTCTTTAGAGAAGCTGCTGTTTGAGATGACGTCTCGGGGCGTTTATCGAGACGTCGTTGCGATTTGCTAGATCTTAGCATTTCTCCGCCAATTGAACCTGAAAATGACCTCCATGCTTGGGATGAACTCGTCGGCCTTGAAGATTCTCGAATCGTCCCTAGATCAAGTTGAGGAATACCAGGCGGCGGAGCGCAATCGTCATCATCGTCGTCAAAGCCATCATAATCGTGAACAGACAATCCACCACTGTCCGAAGTCTGCAGCGTCAACCTCCCGCTACTGGAAAGACGGTAAAATGCCTTGACGGCAGGACTGTTAAGGTTCAGACCATTCTCGCCAATGTTGCGCTCGGCAACGTCTTCCCCAAACTCGCGGGCGCCGGTGGCTGCGACGCGCGAGCGAAAGTTTGACGGTCTGATCTCGCCCTGGGCGTCTAGAACGTCGACGAACCGGTTACCGTCCTGGAAAGAGTCGATGGAGCTCTCGCGGCGGTGGTGAGAGGGGATTGAAGGCACAGGAGGCGGTCTTTCTACTGTGCGCACGGCTGCGCGTGTCTTTTCGGGAACACTCCAGGCTGAGTTTGTGCTGCGGATGCTACGGGCAACGGACCTCGGACGCGAGGTGAAGCTATTGGCGTGAGCTTGGTTTGGAGCTGTTGTTGGACGTCCTGGAGAGAAGCTGCGGAATCGCGGGACCATTGGAGGAGGCGCGGCAGGATCAATGTCGATATCGTGATCGATTACAGAGAGTTGAGCCTGGCTGCGCTTCCTTGCCGCCTGCTGCAGCTGGTCCAGCACATTCGGTCCATTTCCAGCGACGGGATAAGTTCCTGCATTGGGTCAGAAGGCGGCGTCTTTGAATCCTTTTGAGGGAAAAGCTCACCTTGGATGGGAGGTATTGATGCGACTGTCGATTTGTAAGATTGACCCTTGATCTGGTTCTGATTCTTGTCCGAGGAAGATTTGCGCGTCAAGAAGCTAAAGAAGCCCATGATGTCGTTTCGACAAGATGAGTTATCTGCTGGTCGCAGGGGAGAGAAGCAGCAGAGTTTAAAGGAGAGGCCTCAGGGGACCCGCCGCGAGCATTCTGGCGCTCACGGGGAAAAGAGTTAAAAGGAATGATGGAACGAAAAAGGCTACGAAAGGGGAAAACGTGTGTTGGACCGTTCTTTAAGCAAGGGAGAGAAGAGTAGAAGAAACCTGGGGCGAACTGTTTCGACAGCCCACGCGCTGATTGGGGAAACAGGGCCTCGGAAGAAGAAAAGAGAGGAAAAAGAAAGGAAAAAAGATGGCTTGAGACTCGGTAGGTAGGGGGTCAGTCTAGTTGGAGATCTTGGTGGATACATGCATATTCTCGACGTTGTGATGGAAGACAAAGCCCAGATTTCATCAAAGCCAAAAAGGGAGGAGAGGAGAGTCAGTGGCAGGAGAGATGCCAGCCCGGCGGTAATCATGACGCGAGCGCCCGTGCGGACCGACCAAGAGATGGACTTCCATGGACCATGGGATGGATAGGTACCCGCTAGGAAATAGGGAGTTCAATCAGTTCAAGGATGAGCTGCAGTAGCGGCTTTTCTTCTCCCCCCCCCTCTCTAGCGGGCCAAGCCCAGTCGATTGACAATTGACAGCCTGGCCCGTGGCAGTTTGTGAATGGGCTATGAAATGCATGCAAATACCATTCGACGGCGTTTCTTCTGTGGTGGTAGATTCCTCAATGAGACATCCGAGTTTCTGTGTCTCAGGACAATCTATCCACACCCACCGCTTTTTTCCCCTCTTTCTACAGTACACTCCAACGGTACAGAAAAGTTGAAAACTGACAGGGGGCGTTTGACTTGCAGAGTCAAGAGGGTGGTACCCCTGAACTCTAGACCCGCCCCTTGAAAGGGAAAAAAAAGTTGACGCAGGGACCAGGGGCTCAGACAAGACCGGACTATTCAAGTGCCACGAAGCAGAGATGACGAACAGGATTTTACTTGGTGAAGACTAGTTTGACCTGAAAAGGCACGCCAGAGGATGCTTTGCAGGTGCTGATCGAAAGCCCGTCAAGTTGTCTGGATCCATCCCCCTCAAACGTCTAACGCCATCAACTGTTCGCTTTGGTCAAACGGCTTCTCCGCTCAGGGACAAGCACGAACGAACGGGTCTCGGCCTCCGGGGTCTTGGTTCGCCGGTACGTGCGCAACGACGCCGTGCTACCTGACACTTGACTCCCACCTTGGCGAGGGGGTGTTGACGACCGACCCCCAGCGAGTCATGTCTCGAGTCCACGTGGAGGACATGGTGATGGGGACTCTCTCCCGTCTAGTGCGGATCCAACCTTGATGCCAAATTGGGGAGGGGGATCCGTGCCACTCTCCTGGGACGAACGGTGGGAGTTCTTGTGTCTGTGTCTGTGGTTTGGCATCCATCTACAAGTATGTCAGGAGGTTATTCGCGTCTGTGTGTTGGTGTGGCAGACATTAGCGAGAAAGACTCGTCTCTGAGACATTGAGGAATCGACAAGCAGCTACCCGAGTCATTCTAACCAGGTTTGCTAGGTGGTAATATCGCCTACTACCGTCCCAACCAGGGCGGATTCCTTCATGGTTACCTCGTTACGAGAAAGCTAGCTACCTAGGCTGGTCATCAACCCTCGGGAACGGCCCGTCCGTTGTTTTGCCCTTGATGCCGGTTCCCGGTGTTTGTGTTTGTGCTGTGTAGTACCGTGATACTAATAACACGATGATACACCGCAGTATTGAATAGATAGTAAAAGAAGATTTGCACGTCACATCGTGAATAGCGATCTTAATCATGGGTGGAGGCACCCTACCAAATGATTGACACCCGCGGCCGTCCGGAGGGCTGAAAGGTGTCGGGGCCAGATTGCGACCCTCAGAGATGAGATGAGATCGCGTCAAGGCACGTGCAGCCCGCGCGGAACCGGTGTTGCGGGTTTTGTACAAGACCCCGAAGGTCCAAGAAGGAAACCGTTTGTGGGCTAGTGGATATAGCTGAAGCCGGGTTGGGGCTAGACATGGCAGTTGTAGATCAAAGGGACTAGCGAAACTTTGGGTGAACAAGTGTGAGTCGAGAAAGATCGATTATGAGATGCGATTGGAGAAGCTAAAAGGAGAGGAAATGAGGTCGAAGTTTTATGGTTGTTGAACGTGAATGATGGTGTTGAACAGGTTGGAATAGGTTACCCTACAGCTTTACAGAATCGAAAGATGCCAAGAACACAGCCCTTGTAATGCTACCCTTTTTTTTTTTTTTTTAATAACAACCGTCACTTATGATATTACAGGTGTTAATGCTCGCAAAATGCAACGCATTAAAAGTGCAGATATAAACAATGAGGCGTGTTTTATCTTGATGATCCCCCGCTTGAGCCCTGAGCCACTCGCTGCAGGCAGTCGGTAGGCGACGTCATGGCAGAGGAGAATGCCCCGCGTTTGGTGGGGGCCAAGAACACCAGGTTTCAGCTTCACACTCAACACATCCAAGCTTCATCTTCCATCAACAGCTCGCTACAGCTTCACATACGGATACACAAACCGCCCACCATGTCTTCGACAACAGATCCCAACCCCTCTGACGCTCGCCCAGCTTTTATCCCCCTCGAGGCGAACCCCCAGCTCATGACGACGCTCATCCATAAACTCGGCGTGTCGCCGGCCCTCGGGATGCACGACGTCTACTCCCTCACCGACCCGGACCTGCTTGCCTTTATCCCGCGCCCCGCGCTGGCTCTTCTGCTCGTGTTCCCCGTTAGCGCCGCGTACGAGAGCCACCGCATGGCTGAGGATAGCTTGGTGGATGAGTACCACGGCAAGGGCGATGCGGAGCCGGTGCTTTGGTGGCCGCAGACTATTCGGAATGCGTGTGGACTTATGGGACTCTTGCACGCTGTGAGTAACGGAAACGCACGAAATTTTATCGGTAAGAATATCCCTATGTAATTGTTCTAGGTGTGCATTTCTAACGCGTCGCAGAGGAAGGTTCCACGCTCGACACAATCATCAAGAAGAGCATCCCCCTAGGCTCCGACGGCCGCGCCCGCGTCCTCGAACAAACACCCGACCTAGCAACAGCCCACAAAGAAGCCGCCTCCCAAGGCGACACGCCCGCACCCGCCGCCGAAGACGACGTCGAGCTGCACTATGTCTGCTTCGCCAAGGGAACCGACGGTGGACTCTGGGAGCTTGACGGACGACGCAAGGGACCGATCCGAAGGGGAGATTTGCTGGAGGATGAGGATGTGTTGAGTAGCAAGGGACTTAGTCTTGGGGCGCTGAAGTTTTTGGAGAGGGAGGGTGGTGATTTGAGGTTTAGTGCTGTTGCGCTTGCTGGGTCTGTTGATTAGATGATGGAATTACTGATACCCAAAAATAAAACACACAGACGTTTAGATGGCAGGACATGGCTTGTGAGCTGTTGGATACATATGTCCTTGCTGGGCTACTGGATCTTCCACTCGCTGTAGCGATAGATGCAAAGGCCTGCTGCCTGGAGTGCTCAATTCCTCTAGGAATAAACAAAAATAACCAAGTCGCGTCAATAGCAAAATGTCAAAGCCACACTCGTGTCAAAAGTTGCAAGCCATTCATGCGTTCGCAGAAAAACATGAGATACTACGTCCATGATCTCTATCTTCTGGGGCAAAAAGAGGTCCCTAGATACAATAAATAAATAAAATACTCCAAGATTTATGATATTATTCCTTATTTTTATCTATTATTTAGCGCATAATTTGCTTATTATATAAGTACTCTTTGCCAAGAATAGACAATCTGGTGTCTCAAGTTTTCTTACGTCTAGGTGCCATTCTGACAGGCTGGCGTCTTAGTTGCGTGAATGGTCGACGACAAGGCAGATTCTTGAAGCCACGTCTTTGGAGACTTGTTAGCTCCCCACTTTGTGAAGGCAGCGACTTTAATATCAAGTAGCCACTACCCGTGTCAATTCTTGTTTCTTCACAATTGATCAATATTGACAGAATGCGTAAGTTACAAGTTAATGTTAGAGGTGGCCGACGCTGACTGTGCTAGGTATCGCTCGCTGGCTCTTGCGTAGAGGCCCTGAACACAGCGGCCTCATCCTCGGCAATGATGCTTCTGGAAAGACGACGATGCTCTACAAACTGAAGCTGGGAGAGATAGTCACCACAATTCCGACAATTGGCTTCAATGTAGAGACCCTCGAGTATCCAGATGGCGGCAAGATTACCCTTTGGGACGTGGGAGGTGAGGTTTGTCCGTCTTGGTTCGGATCGTGTACTGACTCTTGCAGGATGCGACAAGATTAGGCCTCTAATTAGGCACTATATGCAGCCAGATCGTTTCCTCATCTTTATCCAAAGCTGCGGTGATCTAGATCCCGACAGGATCGAATTTTCCCTTGAGTATCTTCGCATGGGCTTGGCCATGATGGCTGAGCAGGGCTGTCGACACATGTTTATCCTCTTCAACAAACAAGACCTCCTCCCGCCCGACGAGCGAGATACCATTGTCAAAGGTATAAGAGAGCAGTTTGAGAGGGAGATTGCTCCTTATCTCGCGAATCACGACATCAGGATCTTGGATTATCCTGGTTTGTGCGCGACGTCTGGTGAACAGCTTTATCCTGCCATGGAGGAGATTAGACAGACGATCCAACAGATCAAGAAGCCAGCTCAACCGGACACAAAGGCTCAGGTAGCAGAAATGGAGAAGGGACCGAGCGATACGGAACTCATTGATCGCGTAAGAAAGGCCAATGCGGACGCTGTTGACGCCGAGAGCTTCTGGGCATCATTCGTGGACGGCAGTCTGAACTCGTGGGACCACTACACCCACCTGAGAGCTGGATTTTTCGTGTTACATGATTGCTTCGCTCGAGGATTCGGTCTTTTGGAGTGTGCAGACGAGTTTATGGCTCATCTCAATCGTCTCAGACAGGGAAACCCAGAGCGATTCCGCAACACTGCACACAAGTACGTACATCCTGCCTGCCTGACTGCGAACTCCTTCTAACGTCAATAGGACCATGACTATCTTTTGGCTTCATCAGATTCAGATCGCGGCTGTAAACTACCAAGTTAGTAATGGACGCGACAAGTTCCCGGATAGAGGTGAATACGCAGAGATCGCTCTCTCGGCGCCATGGCTTATGAACTCTGGTCTTTGGAGGGAATATTACTCCAAGGATTTGCTGTTCACGCCTGAAGCTCGAGAGAATTGGCACCTCCCGGACCTACAGCCTCTTCCGACCCCCGCTCAAGCCAAGGTTGAAGGGGAACGGCCAAACACTCAGCGTCCTGGGAATGATGTGGATAGACTACCACGCTTTGCGTTCTCGGTCGTGCAAAAGACGCTCACCTCTAAGCTCAGACGTGGAGGAGTGGTGAAGCAAGCGCTTGAGGCCTTGCAGTCGTCTACCATTCGCCTTCGCGCATCTGATCCGTCTGTGTCGCCATACTCGGAGACCCAGGCGTATTTCTGGATCCAGATTGTCCATGCGTATCTGCGATCCTTGGAAACTGAGCCTTCCAAGGCGTCAAAGGGTGCTCGATTTGAGGGATCGGCCACAACCCTCACTTTCGAGGCTTTCAAGGCCCTCTTCGATATTACCGGAGATGAGTGGCGCAAGTACTACTCATCTTCAGTCTGGCAAGGCATTCCCGCGAGGATGAGCTTCGTGAACCCCGACAAGAAAACTCTTCCCAACGTCTTTGGCATGCCTTCCAAGGCAAAGATTGACCTGGCTCGGTCGCAGATGGTCAACGCCATTAGTCGCCGCTTCACCAAACCTTCTGGTCTACCTCCACGCGAGGACCTTGACTTTTGGGCTGCGGTTCTTATTGATGAGGCAAAGCTCATTCCTGAAGAAGAAGTCATCGCTGCGAACCATGCTAGCTTGTTACGGTTTCTCTATCAACGACTCAGCAAGCCCTCAGAGGAAAAGAGCTCCACGGTCGCCGCGCGGGCGGCGTTGGAGCTTTCTTCAAGCATGGGCTCCACGCAGAGCATGTTCTGGGTGCAGCAGGTTCAAATTTGTCTTGCTGGTGGAAAGCAAGCGTCCACGTTTGAAGAATTTGTTACGGCAAATGCACATCTGGCTTATGAGGATCTGCCTTTGGTGTATTATTCGCCGCAGCTGTGGCAGAGTGCTGAGGTGAAGGAGGTTTATGTTCCGCCGGATCGTCATTCGCTTTCGAGTGTTGTGACTGGTGGGAAATGAGCGAGTGAATGAGGTTGACACGATGTGTGATGAGGATAGGATGGATGTGTAATGTGAACGGTGTGAGTAGGGCGTAATGCGAGAAGCTGACGAGCTCATATTGGCACACTTTAGGGAATAGCCCGGCACAAGGATTAGGGAAATAACTAGAAGAGACTTTAAGAGCTCGATTTTATCCTGAATCTCTTTTTAGACTATTATTAAATAACTTTACGAAGAGATACGAATAGTGAGTAACAAGACATACGTAGCTGGACAACGCCCTCGACCTCATGATGTACAACCTCTGGCTCACTATGGAATGCTCGTTGAGCTTTCTATGTATCTTTCCAATACTCGCTTCAACAGTGACTTAATATCTTGGCCTTCTGCTAGAGCATTTGATGGGCGCTATTGACCCCCTCTAGCACTACTGCTGAGTGGCTAGCATCAATGGGGTATGGCCAGACAGGGCGGAAACTCAGGCAACGGCTGCTTTTCATCTTACGCTCGACTTTCCGGAGGAAGGTTAACAAACTTCTAGTTTGGTCGTCCGGTGGCCCGTGTGAACCTTTCTATCATCTTGGTAACCCTTACCACCTCGGTGACTGCACGAATGGGAATATTAGAGGGAAAGGTTGTGGATGGTTTGATGCTTTCTCTGCGCACCCTTACTTGCAGGGCGAGGCGAGAAGAATGGGGGTGTGCAAAGCAATCTGGAAGAATGGGGAGATGAGGAAGAGGAAAATGGCTTAGGCCCCGACCAGGGAGAGAAAAATCTGGGGGCATGAGAGCGTACTGTGTTTTGCCGTGGTTGGAGAGACTCCATGTGCCCTTCTCCTATGACGTCTTGATGCCCCTTGTTCCTTTCTCTCGTTCTCTCGCCTGACAAATGGGAAAGTGATTATTTGAAGAGGAAATTGATAGCTCGCACCAGCACTTGGGGCATTCATCGTGTGCAGTTGGTCCGGCTCTTCCTCGTGGGAGAACCCATCGCAGTTCTTGTTTCCCTTCTGGCATGAGCCAGTGGAACTGAGGTCCATTTCGCCTGGGGCCTTCGGGAGGGGCTTGAAGGCGAAACGAGCGTTGTCAAGCCAGAAGTGGAGTTGGTGGTTCAGTGAGACATGCTTCAGATGTGTGATGAAGCGATAGTGCATGCCTGTTGCGCGTGGGAAAATATGTGCAATCGTAAGGCCTGGTGTTTTTAAAATGATACAAACACGACCGTCCGCTTCTTGACCTGTTTATTTTGTTAAACAAAAACGTGACATATGGAGAAAGAACTCACTCTTTCTTTGCTTACTGTACTTCCGAGGCTCTTGGGGCCAGGCGTGGGAGCATGACCCAGTCTCCCACCATAGTCGACGGGACTCCTCTATGGTCCGCGAAGTTCACGAGGCGAGATTATTCAGCGGCGAAGCATTTGCTGAAAGGCGCTGGATATGATGGTTTCGATGTGCTGATAACTTTATTTCTTTTATTCATTTGGCTTGATGTTGCTTTCTGAGCTCGATAATTAACTCAAGAGGCACCGTACTGGTCCATAGGCATCAGAGAAGTGATGGTTTCGATGTTGAGACGATCTTTGGCAAGATAAAAAGCCCTTTAGAGCGAGTATTATGTGGCGGTCCGGAAGCATCTTGATACGGCATTTGAGACTGTGACTTGACGTTGTAGTGTATTGACAACAAAGGCCAACACCTCCAAGGAGGACTGGAACCATGAGTTAGCCGGGATAGAAAACCTCTAATTGGATTTGAGGCTCAGGGGCATGCCTACGGGTGAAGCTCAGGTAAGATACAACTGCTCTTTTGACCGAGATCCCTTATCTGTTAAACCCGGCTGGATTCACCTTCCTTGATCGACATGGTCTCATCATTGTATGATTCGGTACTCTGTATTGAACCGTGAGCAGTAATTCTGGTAGGGATTTTCTGTTTAAGAAAAAAGACACAGGGTTGGTCCCGGCTGCAAGCGGAAGGAGGAGATGGCCACCTAGTTCACAAACAATTCTTTTAGACAAAATCTAAATACACGCGCATGCAGGTCATGACCGTAAGTATCTACAAACAGTCTCCCCCCATCTCGTCGCGCCCTTGTATTCCCACATTTCCGGCACATTACCCTGCCGGATGCCTTCAATGGCTTCTGCAAACTCCGGGCCCTGACCCTGCGCCTTGACGTCGGTCACCTTGAACAAGTATGTCTTGAAGCTGAAGAGGATGGCCTGGGTGTTTGGGAAACGAGTTAGAGTTTGCAGCTCGGATCGTAGAAAAGTCTGAAGTATGTTAGCGGGAGGGGAGGTAGAAAGCGAGTGTCGAGGGACTTACATCTTCTATGTTTGGTTCACCTGGACCGTCGTAGCTCTTTATTCGGCTGTTTGCTTCGCAGTCAAACAGCTCGGGGTGAACTTGTACCGACCACTGCGAAAACTGCTTGTGAGTCTCTCAAAGAGTTGGTTTTGTGTGAATTGGTACTCACGTTCTGTCGTTTGATGGGGCTGCCAACTTGCAACTTTGCAAAGAAGCGTTCCATACTTGGCCCAATCTTTTCATACCCCGGTACAGGCTTGTGAATGTCTTTTAAGAGAAGCCCAAGCTTTTCTGCTGGATCGAAACTTGACGGAAAGCAACAGACATAAGCGACCAGTCGGTAGCTGTCAGAGTCTGGCATGAGCAAGAAGAGTTCCTCTTCCACAATCTCGCCGAGATTGAGAAGCGCAGATCGGATGTCCTCGGGCTTTGTGGGGAAAGATCTGTTGGTGACGAGATTGTTGAAGATGGTTCCATCCTGGGAGAGCTGGAACATGGTGGGATATCGGACAGGGAGGTATTGTGTAAGAAAGTAGTCGTAAATCTCTAGCACAGCCTGCTCCCCTCCTGGCAAGAACCCGCAGACTGTATCTTCATGCTGCTTGAGAATCTCTCGGCGCTGGCTGACGCGATCCAGATAGTCGTGGTCAATGGAGAGGAGTTCAGAGGGAGTGTCACGTCTGATGCCTTTTCCCACAATCAGCAGGCATGCAGAATGAAATTATGAGCAACTCACCCATTGATATGTTGTATTTGGGCTTGAAACCTCGGAACTGGGGTGGTTTCTTTGTCCTCCAGTTAAAGTTGTCCAGGGGCGTAATGGCTGCTGGCTTTTCTTCTGGATATGACAGATTTTGGGTTGAAGCTGTTTGTTTTCGACGGCTCACCCAAGTCTTGATCGAAAGATCATCAGTATCCTGCAATTGAAGTTTTTCGAGAATTTTCTTACCTTGGCATAAATCATGCAGATGGCGAGCAAGATGCCCGCCGCGAGTATAGGAACTTGCATGGTGTCAGGGAGGGAGTGTGTAACAAACCACAAGCAATCTCGTCCTGATGAATTGAACGGAATGACTTCTCATTTTGACTTTGAGAGGTGCGCAAGGCATTTATTTATCTGACTCCGTCATCCACCTCGAGACCCTCTTCTGTTCATACTTGGTGGTTGTCTTGTACCGATACCGCTCCTGTGGAGTTTTCTCGCGGGGCCTGCTGTTTTGGGCATAGCGTATTGACTCAACAACATCATCTCCGTCACGGGCTTGTCCGGACTTTGATATGCGTCGACAGTTGTACAATATTACGTATTTTGAATAATGGACTGCCGATTATTGGAGACAGGCTAGTACTTCTATTGAAAATTGTAGATGTCTTGCAGAGTTGCTGTAGTTGTGCCGGTGGTATGACGCCGTAGACGTCTATCTACATGTTGAACTTGGTGGGGATTCCTGCCGTTATTCGACAGTAGACACAATGTTATAGTCTCTAAAGATGACCTAGTGCCCACTGATTTATCGTATTTTAGCCTATAGGCCGTGAGCATCAATAATTGACAATGTTTCCTTCGTTTCTTAAGATCGAGTTACCAAGGCTCCAAAGTACCCGAGGATCCTCGCTTGCGTCAGTCTCCACAAACGCTATCTTTAAACCGGCCCGGGTCAAAGCCAAGAGCGTAGATAACCGGCCAAACAGGCAATCACCATGTCGATTTATCTCTAGAAAACAAATCCCAAAATACCAGGCTTCTGATTTGCATAGACAAACATGATACCCGTCGGCAGTCCTTGAAACGCCATGACTTCACACAGAGGTGCAGATGATGGCCATCAGATGACTCCACGTTGCTCGAGCTAGCACTGATGTGGGAGGTGGGGGGAGAAAGTATGCACCTCTATCAGCTTTCTTTTAGCTGTGGGCTAATCCGAGAAGAGAAGTCCTGGCGAGAAACTTTGTTCCTGTGTGGCTTGGGATAAACTTGGTGAGGACGATACCGGGAACCCGGAGTTTGGGATGGGTATAAGAAATGGGCAAGATGGCTTGTCTGAATCATGAATAAAGTGTTAGTAAACGAATACAAACGACTCTGTGCTTCTTGTGGATTGTCACTATCTGACTTTCATCATGTCTTTTGTCGCGCGGCCTCCCTTTCTCTCCTCAGGGGTTCTGTCTACAGTATGCTACGTCACTGTAGTTCTCTTTGCCGTCTATTTTATCCGAAGACACAAAATTGCCAGAGAAGAGAAGCGCCTTAACTTTGCGGCGAGTCCAAAACGCTCCAAAGCTGGCCAAAACTACTCTGATGTATTCCCACCATCGCAGCGCCCGGTTCTGAGCAGCTTAGACTCACGATTTCCTCACACTGATCAGAACGTTGACACATCAAAGTTGTCGAGGCTGGTCCTTGGTATGAACGAGAACTACGCAACTGCAAGCCCCGAGCGCTTCATATATAGCGGATTCACCGTCGGAGATGTCTTGAAGTTGGGCAACTTTCCCAACCACGCGGCCTTGTCTGAGGTTCCCCTGCCAAAGCCGGCTGAGGATTTCGACATCAAGACATCTCCGCCTCGGCCATATAGGCCTCTGAGATGGCCGTACCACCAGACCATGTGTAAGTACCCGTCTTTGACCAGTATCTACATGCTGACCTTGACTATAGCGTTCCAGAAGATGGAGACAGATTACTGGATTGAGCTCGACAACACGTACCATCGATATATCCAAGAACGAAAGGACATATTTGCCCAGAATGGAAAGAATATTCTAAATGCATTGCCTGGGTCTGAATTGGCGTGCAAGGAGCTTATGGAGATGGTGATACAATTCCTTTGCGCCCGATATCCCCACTACTTTCAACTGGAGGGCAACACCTTTATCAACCGTATACTCGGCACTGAAAATGACCTTTCAACGGCTGATCCCCTGCACGTTTTATTGGAAAACGTTCCTGAGGACTTTGCTATTATGCTTCGAGACCCTCAGACTGGAAGATATCACTTCCGTGCAGGTGTCATCTGCGCATCAACTGGATGGAGTCTGGGAACGAAACTCGGCTTGGGTCTACCCGAGATTCATGAACCTGTTCCTGATTACAGGGAAAAAATGCAGCTTAGTATGGATCGGTGAGTACTTCTCGACAAACCGACCAAGTGGGACACCCCATTTGATCTGACATTTCTAGATTCTTCACAAAGATGCCAGCGTCAAAGCCCATTCAAAGAGGAGCATGGGGATTCGAGGTTGGTCAGCATCTTTACATGCCACCTGAAGACCCTGGCTTGAGTATCCGTGATTCCCAAGATCCCTCGCTTCGCCTCGAGGATCTATACTTTCGCGTCGACTGGCAGACACTACGCCGACTCCCACTGTCAGGCGCCATCGTCTTCAACTTCAAAGCTTTCTACACCCCGGTGACTAGCTTGAAGGATGAACCATACATCCCATCATTGAGCCTCAAGGTTATCAGTGACAGCAAGGACAACTTGATACGTTATAAGAGTGTGTGGCATGTTGAACATATACTCAAGCCAGCACTGGCCGAGTATGAGAGGTATCAAATTGAGAATGGAATCATGGGAAAAGATTGGCAGCATAAAACGTTGCCCGAGAGCCCATTCTTTCGGGGCTGGGAGGAAAAGTGGAAGCAGCCGAGCCGGAGCTCCGACCGATGAGGTTTGCTCTGCAGTCAACATCATCCTAGTCGCTGAATAGAACCCATTGAACACGAAATTAATGACTGGACTGGAGTCTTCACTCGAGTATGTAGCTCTGGGTATCTCTTGGTGGTGTGGTACTCTGTACATCGAGTCTTCGTACCCCTGACACTCCGTACACCGCTCGGAGATGGCGAAGGAGATAGAGAGGCGACTCAAAAAGCGATAAACGTGCCAATCTGTGCCTCATTCTGTCGAGCATATTGTATCCAGTTCATACCCATTTCATACTCGGAGCTCCCCCACAGAGTTTTAAGAAACTGAAGAGCCGTATGGTTGCACCAGAGCCCCGTCACAGACAACGAGTCAAGAAACAGTCTCTCAATGATGGACTGTCTCAGCTTGTCTCCACGACACTCTGTGCCAGCTATGAAGCATGGAAGAAAGAGATCGTGGGAGAATGTATGCACGTGTCCTGCTAGGACGGATTGCATTTCGCGTAGGAGGATGTCGATGGTGGATTTGACAAGTTCTTGGACTTCTTCGGCGGGGGCAAATGCTTGGTAACTGTAGATGATGGTGGCGTGGTAGTGTGCCCTGACAACAGCCTGGAAGCATTGCCGCATGTCTTGGTCCTCAGACAATGTGGTAGCTTTGGCAGATACTTCAGTATAAGCGTTCTGAGCCCTTTGGAGCCATTCCTCCATGTCAATGTTTACCAGTTGTTGACCTCTTCGTCGAGCATGGTGACGTTGTCTCTCGACAGTTGTAATGTCGTTTATTACTCCAGTAAAGGACCATATTCTGGTATCGCCGAAGGGTTCGGACAATGACGTCGAGTCGTCGGTAAAGACAGAAATATTGCAAAGTGTGTCGAGGTCGGCTACCTCTTTGAGTATGAAACTCTCGATGCCGTTTGGTGTTGTTCTGCGGCTCCGGAGGTTGCCAAAGTTGATGAGCGTTCGACAGGCACGCAGATGGAGTTTCCAGCCCCTTGATCCAGGGATAAAAGCCTCAGTGTAACACAGTACCAGCATTGCTGTGAGAATCTCAACAAAAGATTGGCTGGTTTGTGCTTGTACTGTTCCGTGGGCTGGTTGTAACTCGAGTCTCATCTTTTGATTCAAGACTCGAAGACTTTCATCCCTGAGCCATGTCTGCATCTGAAGGAGTCGTGCCGTTTGATCGGTAGTCTCGGTCGATGTCGTATGGATATGAGCAGCTGCTAAACTGCTTATCGCGAGGCGGAGGCAAGTCGAATTCTGGGCCAGAGGTAGAATCGTTTTCCGCCATGGACTGCCGGGAAGGTCGATCCAGGTCAGTCGAGGGATGACTCTGGTGCAAAAGTGGTTTAGAAGACTGTTGGAAAGTGTGATGGATGAGATATTATGAACGAGGTCAAGGTCTTGAGATGGATGGGGGATGTCTGTAGATGTGTGTACATCAAGAGTTGTTTCTGGTAATGAGGACGGAGTGTCTTGAGGTTGAGGACTGTTACAAGAGGCTTCGACCTCTACAGCTCTTCGTTTCGAGAGTTTGTGCTTCTTTGCCTTTCTAATGTCTTTATCCAATACTGGAGTTGACTTTCCGGCAAACTTGCCTCTGCTTGCCACCCCTTGATTCCATTTGAGCGGAACAGGATGATAACCAGGACAGTCCAAGTCTCGGCTGGCGCACTTGACACATGTCGGTAGGCTTCGATCGCACTTAATCCGTCGCTTAACGCAAAGAGGACAGTCTGTTTAGTCAAATCAGAGTTTGTATCAACAACAGTAGTTTTGGTAGACTCACCTTGAGTTGCTACTTCTCGGTTAGGACAAAGAGAGTCGAAACGGATGTTTCTCGCCGTCATGGCGGTAATCCGGGCCAAGAGACAAGTGGAGCGTGTTCAACAGCCGGTGTCTCGGATAATTCCGTCAAGTCCATCAACTTGTCTGCCTGAAATCCTTCGTCTGCAGGTTCTCAGTGGTTAGAGTCATGAGTTGTCAAAAAGAAGAGGGGCTCCAAAGGCGGCTAAACCCGGATCTCGGCACCCACGTGACCCAGTTCACATGTCGATCGAGACAATATTTTTCCTTGCAAATGTAACGAAACATTTACCAAGACCCAATTACGGCATAAGAAACCCTCCGAGCAACGATATAAATTGAATAGCGCTTATTCCTTCAAAAGTCATGATTGATTCTCGGGGGCTTGGCGGCCTCTTTGATGTTGCTTTCGTGTTGGTGTTGGTCCATGTTGCACGGACAATATGCATGTCAAACGACTCAGACGGTGAGGCAAAAGGACTCAGGGATCCAATTCCAATATCTGAATAGGAGAATCAGTCAAAGTTAAAGTTATTAAGTGAGAGAAAGCCTTGCCTCGAATAAAGATGCCTAGAGCCAAGCCTCTTGGCATTCCGAGATAGCCATGTTCTTCAAATGACGGAGCTGGATTTATGGTTTCAGCTCGATCTCGATTACGTCGTCCAAACACGTACGCACGCTTCGTCAAAAAAGGGGATGTTTTCATTATTTAAACTGGCCGAGACATGAGACCCGTTCGTGGAAAGGTCCAGACCACACAGCCACGCAGGAGACAAACGTCCCTGTCACAGGGCTGAAGCCAAGCACTGTCACTTCAGCTGGATCCTTACCGGAAACGGCAAAGTATTCGTATCCTTTACGGTCCAGCCAATGGCGTCGCTCACAGCCTGCAGACCCGCTATGTCTCCAGGATCATGTCCATGGCGTCCCCCAAACCATTTAACCATCGAGGGAGCGCCGCCAAGGGTATCGTGTGAATTTCCCGAATATTCTTTACGGCCGCTGCAAGTCTGGCCACGCGACAGGTGAACCTTTTGTCTTTACTTGATTGGGCCGCTCGTAGTTTTCGTCCAACATGGCTCCGCTTGAGCCTCAGCAACCACCACGCAAGAAGTGGACAAGGGCAAAGGCGCCGCGAGTGAGGACTGGTTGTAAGACTTGGTATGTCGTCATCATTTGGTCTGTAGTGTGTTTGAGTGGCCTTGATGCTAACACCCCCTGGCAGCAAGTTAGTTGTTCAGATAAAGTCCCCGTGGCACATCCCTGTGTACTAATCTCGTCTCTATAGAATCCGGCATTTGAAGTGTGACGAACAGAAGCCAGTATGTCAACGATGTCAAAAAGATAGACAGAAGTGCGACGGCTACGAAGATCCAAAAGCCCCCGTCGTCAAGCCAAAGAAACCGTTGAAGCTGGTGCAGTACCAGTCCAAGCCCAAGCTACCAGCCTGCCGGGCCCTCTCGGCACTGAGACCTGCCCTGTCGATCGAGAATCTCGGCTCCCCAACCGACGCCGCGCTCTTCCACCACGCCCGGGAGTGTACCATTATGGATTTCGACGTGCTCTCCGGGTCCCTGTTTTGGCGCAACTTTGTGTTACCACTCGCCCACACCGTTGAACCCGTCAAGTATGCACTCTGCGCTCTTGGCGGAGCACATCG
This sequence comes from Fusarium sp. MBC 441, assembly GCA_030779165.1. Classification (NCBI taxonomy): domain Eukaryota; kingdom Fungi; phylum Ascomycota; class Sordariomycetes; order Hypocreales; family Nectriaceae; genus Fusarium; species Fusarium sp. MBC 441. The sequence continues at coordinate 308,365 of JAPFTC010000035.1, forward strand.
TCGGTTTGTGGCTGGCTATCAGGAAGACGCCACATCGTCGTCATTGGCGACCGAGTTTGAGTATGCCTCTATTCAGAAGTATAACCAAGCTATACTACACATGAAGCCACTCATGGAGGATAACTCTGAGATGAACCTCCAGACTACTCTCATATGCTGTGTCATCTTTATCTGCATTGAGAGTCTGCACGGACGCTACCAAGAGTCGATACGACACCTCAAGGCTGGGTGTCAGCTACTCAATTCTGTCCGTGCCGAGATGAAAATCGGGAATGTCCCATCATCCCTGTTTCAACCCACAAATGGGAAAAAGGCCGAATACAGCTTGTTCGACCTCGTCACCGAAATGTTCTACCGACTCGGGCAGAATGTCGCCATCTATGTGGGAAGCGACACATTCCACGACCTCATCCTACCTTTTCGCGCCGGCCACATGGGTGACCCCAAGACACCCTTTTCCGACCTCGTTGAAGCAGCTTTTTACTTGGAGCGCGTTGATGAGTTCTACGACAAGACATACATCGAGTATGTGGCAGGCCCCCGACCAATCAGGCCACTAGAGACATCGTGCATGGGCATCACAGGGTGGGAGTTTGATTACCAGGCGGGAAAGGCCGCCCTGGATGCTTCGAGACGTGCATTTGCTGTGTGGGATGCCCGCTACGAACTCACCAAGCGTGAAGAGAAGTACGTGAAGCCATCGACAGAAGAGAAGAGCGCATTTGCATCTCTCGACATGCACCAAGCCGTCTGGCAGGCGTTGGTCAAGTTTGAGACGATCGAGCAGGTGATTCCAAAGGATGACGGCGAAAAGATCCTAAAGCGGGCAGAAGTCCTGGTTGAAATTGAAAATCGAAGACCAACACCTGTATTTGCCTTCAACGGCTACTTGATACCGCTTCTCTCCCTTGTGTGCACATATTGCGAGGATGTCGACACACAGTTTAGAGCGATATCTCTACTACGTACCGTTCGTCGGAGAGAAGGGATCTGGGACAGTCAAGAGGTTGCAGGTATCTACGAGACCATGATTATTGCTAGAAAGCAAAATATGGTGTCGTGGGAGAGCCTTCCCTGGGGTATACCGCAGTTGGCAGCAGAGCTGTCGTCGTTGAATCTATCTGAGAGCTGTGGCTCTACTCCATCGAGTACTGGTAGTGCTTGTTGAAAGGGAATTTGAATGGAGTTTTGGGTAGCGAAAACTGAATAGGCTTGAATACATCTGTGATTGGTATAGTTGCGGTTTTGAATTCATTATCATGATAGGTTCATTCACCATCATCTTGAACATGATCATTGGAGTACTGCTATGATACCAACGGCAACCAAAAGCCAACCCTGGTTGACAGTGACGCCAACCGCTGCGTTGGTTATGCCTTTATCTTCTTCTGTTTTGTTTTCCGTCCTTCCGCCCGTTTCCTTACTTGTGTAAACCCCCGTCTCGTTCCCCTCACTCTTGTACTCATGAGAACCGACACCGCCTGTAGACCCTACGACACAGGTCCCAGCTCCCCAGATAGCCTCCTTGGCGGCCTTCCAAATCGTGTGCGGATGGTAGACATTTTCAACGGTGTAGTAGAGGCGGCAATCACTAGCCTGGTATTGAAACTGGAGAGGTAGGTCGTCTTCTCCCTCCTGATACGCGTTGCGGAAGTTGACGTTTCCCCCGTTGATAGAGATGGGGAATTGACCAGGATCTTGCGGAAGAACCTCTTTCAACCTTTTAACCTTGTCCTTGGTTAGAAAATTGGTGCTTCCATCTGGCTTCATCGATTGGCCTAATAACTCCAACACTTTGCTCGTCCATTGAGCGAGGCCTGAAAAAGACTGGGACTCCGCGCCGCGAACACCTCCCATGAGCTGCATTGGCTTCCCGTTTGGACGTCCACCGAAGGACACGGTACGGACACCGCCAGTATTGGTCATCAAGTTGACAAAGGTGGTGCAAGTCGAAGCACACACGCCGTCGCCGATGATAATGATATTCTCTGCTTTGAAGGGCTGCGTCATGTTGATGGATTGGCCTCCATATCCTCGTATCGGAATGGCCTTGATCGAATTGGACGTATAGTTGTAGTTGGCGTAAAGCGAACTAACCTTGCCGCCTAGTTCTATGTCGTCACCGAGAAATTCTTCCGCAGACTCAAATCCGGCCTCTTGGTCTGGTGTGACTTGTCCAGCGTATGCCAAGGGGGCATTCACCTGAGCAGCCTCCTTGCCGATGGCCCCGAAAACTTTAACTATGCCCTCGGACGCCTCGTGTCTTCGAAATCTGGTGGCTGAATAAAGTTCCTTCGATGGAAAGAAAAGTTTGAATAGGTCAAAAGCCCTGTCAATCTGTCCGCCCGAATTACCAGATACATCGATAATGATTTTGGTGTGTCCATTGGCCAAAGCATTTGAGACTATAGCGCTTGCGGTCTCAGCAAATACTCGCGTTTGGTTGCCAGGCAAGCCCCCTCCTGCGGTTGTGAAAGTAGGGATGAGTATCACTGTCGTATCGTCGTCCAGAGCGTAGCCATTGATTTGACTGTAAGGATCACGGATCAGAGGTTCGGGATATCCGGAAGGTCCCGACTGCTTCGGAGGTTGTACGTAAGGCGTTGGCTCGCCAGTATTCGTAGATCTGCGCTTCAAATACGGAGATTGCTGCTTGTTAAGGCAGTAATTGTTAAAAACATCACTGCCATCCCTCGCCGAAAAGTTCGACTTCCTGAAAATCGCCAGAGTATTCAGTACAATACTTGAACCGTTCCGGAACTCGATCGTTGTGACATCAGTGCCGGGATACACACCGTCTCTGTCGATAAAGGCACCAGTAGGAGAGGTATTTCCGGTTGCTAGGCTGGGGAGGGAGTAAAAGACTCGATTGTACCGAGCATCAGGATCTCGACTTTTCAAGGGACCTGCAATCTCCTCGAGGTACGCGTTGACTTGTTTGCCATTGATCGACACGATAGGGGAGACCTGAAAGACGGTGCTATTGAGAAGCAGGGAGTCTGGAAGAGTGTACACCTCGGGTGCCTGGATACCGTTCGTTGAGACAGACACCACGCCTGCGTCTTCCAGGCAAAAGTCGAATATTGAAAGCGTACATGGGAATATCGCCAGGTGACCATCGTTGGCGCTGCTGAGGAGGTTGGAAATGGCAGCATCAAACTCGTAATGGCTCTCATAGTTGGTCCGGCCAATCTTTTCTAGACCGCCTAGAATGTCGGTAGCCGATGAAGTATATGTAACTGGGGGATCCTTGAGGGCGTCGATTGTGGAGTGCCATTGGATGTGCTTGGTGATCTCCTGGATAAACTCGCTGGCAAGATCCGATCGAAAGGGGATGGAAAGCAGACATTCGTGGGCCAATTGAGCAGGGACTTTAACGATCGAACTCCCACTCTCATTGGATATCTCAGTAACGAGTGCACACGGCTCAGGCGAGGAGGATGCCACCAGGAGCGGCCATCCCAGAGGTAGTATCAGCGCGAGCAAAGGCCGCATTTTGAACGAACGAGTGACCGCTGACAGCAGGAACGCAATCAAAGCGCCAAAGCCGGCAGCAAATAAAGATTTATTACGCACAGTGAACCCGCTTCCTTTAAAACATGGACCCTACCAACAGAAGAACTCTCCACCAAGGTAGGACTGTTCCACTCAACAAGCACCGCCACCACGTGTATCCATGCCCTCGCAAAACCAGTTCCTTGTCTAACGTGAAAAAATCCTGATGTTTATCAGAGGCTGGGACTGTGGAGCAAAGGAAGCGGTATTACGTGAGACCAGGCCTAATTTGAACCACAAACAACCCTCGTATCGGTGCCTCGCCTAAAAGTCGAGATGACATGCCAAGACAGTAGCCAAATCTGAGTATATCTTGCGCCGTTGGAACATTGTAACCTGATCGTGGAATGGAACGGGTGAGCGGGGGTGAACAAGGGGCTGAGTGTTGATATTCCGCAATTGTCTCCACATATACATCTACAGACGTGATGGGACTTTGGCGTGATCGTTGCAGATAATGCAGAGGCAGGTATTCTGATAGGTTGGGGTCGGGTTTACGAAGCAAGGGTATGTGAGCACGCATCCGAGAGTTCCGATGGGAGTTTACGGTTGTGGAGAGAAGCATCTCTGCCACTTATGGATCGCAACGGACCTCAAATATGTGGCATATGTTAAACTTTCCAAAGTATAACTAACTCCTGGCCAGTCAGAGACTACAATTGATTTATTGATTCACTCTTTGCAAATCACAGTCTCAGCTCAGTTGAACAAGCTGACCACACTGCCAAGGATCTCACTGGGCTACGCGGCTACTTGCTGACGGCATATGTACACCGGCACAGCCCATGCCAAGTGAGCTCGTCTCTATTCCCCGAACGGAATAAATCATGCGAAACGTACTTAAAATAACCACACATCACGATCGACAAGCTGCCAAGGACAAAAGATAAGCCCTGTCTTTCGACAACTCTCCAAGTTCAAGCAACCCTAGTAATACTGAGCACGTTCTTTGCGAGGGCCAGGATCCTTTAACCATGCTTCGTGCTTCTTCAGGGCATCTTTCCAGAGTGTGCCATCGAGCGCCTTTTCTGTGACGAAGTACTGACAAAGGTCTGCTGGACCAAGAGGCCAGTTTCTCATGGGCCCGTCGTAGGCCTCAATAAGGGGTGCCTGAAGCGTGAATTCCCGAATATTTACTCGGTTTTTGGGGTCAAGCTTCTGCCATGAACCAGCATACATTCTCAAATCAACCTCCCGTCCAATGCAATTAAGCAAGACCAAGGACATCTTCCGTGGGTATTTTCGTTTTCCGGGCAAGTTATCGAGCCAGAGCCCTTTTATGTCCCATCCACGATCCAGGGAGTATTTAGAACCTGGGTCTGAAAGGATGACAGTTTCCAGGCGACGATGGTGGGCTAGGGTGGCCCAAAATTCCTCATCAACCTCCTGGCCGTAGAGACAAAGACGACGCAGCTTTGGCCAGCACGTGGCCCAGACGTTTTCTTCATAGTCATTCGTTGTGACTTCGAGGAAAAGGTTATCATAGACACTGACAACTTCCTCTAGGTTCTCTAAGGCTTCGAAGCCTCGTCTTAGAATTCTGCGGATGCCTTTGTCGTCATCACGAGGTTTGAGAGATCGCAGTGGCATGTCGATGATTAACGTCTTTAGTATCGGCGCTAGGGTGGCGAGTATCCCTTGTGTAGTACGAGCTGTCTCGAGGTCGTCGAGAGGTGATGGTGGATACCGAAAGATGAAGGAGCGCCTGGAGCGGACAGAGTCGGAATCTGAGCTATAATTGATTTCTGAGCTACTCTCTAAATCGGCGGGATCTATGTGTCTGCCTGGATCGGGCCTGTGAGCGGGCGGCTCTTGAAGCTCGATCGTTCGGGGCTCTGGCTTCTCGACGGGGGCGCTTGGCACTCCAGGTTCAGACTCTCTATTGGAATTCTGAGGCTCAATCTTTTGAGGAAATGGGGCAAGGAATAGCCTGGCTTCATCACGCACTTTCCAGGGTTCCCTGGGAGGGTAATAGAGCGGATTTGCCAGGCACCGCATGAAATCTAGAGCTCTTTGCTTCGAGTCTATGCAAAGACAGTATCGCCAGAGAAGCTTTGATGCCGTGGGGTATGTCGCCTTGCAAACTCTGGTAAACGCCAAAAGCCATTTCGTGATGAGATCAGAGGCTCGCAAGATGGCCTTGGAATCTTTTTGAATGGGGAGCTCAATGATCATGACCAAAATTTCTATCGGTAGCCGGACACGCCTTGGCCGCTCGATTATCTGATGAGGGTTCATCCTGGAGGTGTGAAGCCGGCTGAGCGTTGAGAAGGTGTCACTGTGCGGATATCGGTGTCAGTATTCGCTTCAGAGGTGGAAAGGGCTGCTAGTAATGATACAACACTTGTCGAATGAATGAGAATGGATGAGTGGGGGTTATTCTCAAGTCAAGGTAGTCCAGATAGGACGCCACGAATCCAGACGAATGACTTTGACGGAACCCCCCAGTGCAGATTAATGCTTGATAGACATACGTACCTATCTCAGTAGACACACTGATACGTAAGAGTATACGGATTTTGATGGAAGAGGCTGACCCTTGAAGTTCAAAAGTTGATGTGTGAGATATGGAGGGAGAAGATTGAGTCGTTAACCTGTGTGTGAGACGTGGCGCGTCACCTGAAGATGATGACTAAGCATAGGGAGGCGACTACAATACAGCAGCACTCATATGGCACATCAACAAGGACATTGACTGGTTTTTAGTCAGTGTGTTGGCATCAATAGTAAAGGTGGAAAAAAGCATAATAGTTTGGATGAAATGCGCCTGGAAGAGTGTAGGGTCAGTCGAGATGGTATAACTGGCGCCCACGGTTGAGACCCCCTTCCGTCTGGCACTATGGACAAAGACACCTGATCTCTTGGGACCGATTTTATTGTCTGATTCGAAATTCGTACTTCTAATATTTCTTTCTCGATCTTTTTTTTTCTTGGTAGTCCATTTGGACGCCGTGATAGCCTCCATCACGTTGTGACTCCTTAGCCCGCATGCATCTCTCTTCCTAGGCTCACCAAAACCAAGATAAGGGATTAATGAATGCTTATATAAATTTTGTAGAGGTTCAGATAATGCTCTAGTAGTGGGGATATGTATGCTATTCGTTGGGACGTCCAGATACTTGTTGCTCCCTGGTTCGCCTTCTCAAGGCAATGATATTGCTACATGTGAAGGGGCTTCTGCAAATTTGGCACTCTTGAAAAAGGTTGATGAAGATCACAAGAAAGATGGATACTTGAAAGTAGGAAAATTTCGGGTTTTCTCTAAAGCTATACTATACCGAGGCTCAGCATACATCTACTGGCGTGCCTGCGTCTCAGTGTCCATCCAATCCTCATCATAGTCGTCGAATCCAAGAGCAGCTAGATTCTTCTTGTGCCTCTGCTGCGCCATCATTTCCTGCATCTAGTTAGAATGTGTAAATTTTGGCTTGCATCGAGGGCTACACACCACTTCTACCGTGTCGTTGATGATATATCTCGTGACACAAACTTCATTCTCCTGTCCAAGTCGGATGGCCCGAGCAATTGCTTGGTTCTCGACACTTGGGTTCCATTGGAGTTCTGCGATGAAGATTCGGTTGGCGCAGGTCAAGTTCAGCCTAGATAGTAAGTCAGTATATCAATCGCGGATGGAGGCCTCTCATTATTACCCGAAAGCTCCAGTCCCAGTGGTCATAATGAGAACTGGGACGTCATCGTTCTTGTCAAACGCGTCAAGCTTTGCCTGTCTTTTAGGAATAGGACAATCGCCATCAATCTGGTGGAAGGGGATTTTGGCTTCTTCTAGATGCTTAGACAGGAGATGGAGAGTTCGTGTCCAGCAGGAAAAGATGATGCTGTTCGGATTAGACTGTGGATTTCACTCAGTTCAAATTAGAAACTCACCTCTTTGTTGTCCTGAGATCCACTCTGACATCCTCGATGATGGCACGTATCTTGGTTGAGACGCCGACGTTGTTGAAGTAGTGTTCGTGGTCATCCTCGGCTGATGACTTCTTGACTGGAGGGTCGGTCATTTCGACGTCCTGATCTGTTCCGCCAGCCTGGCGACTGGACTGACTCCATCTCACGCACACTGGGCATCGTCCTGGAGGAACTCCAGAACCGGCCCAGGTCGACTCATCAATACACTCGGAGCACAGTACGTGCGCACACTGGTCTGTGAACCTCCCTCCCTCTGCCCAGTTTGAACCCAAGATTGGCATGGGCTGTTGACATCCAGCGCAGGTCATCTCTCTATGTCCCCCGAAAGATCCAAATAGCGCCTCCTTTTCGTCTTGGAGACTCCGGCGATGCCACGAAAAGGCCTTTTGGTACGTGCCGTGATTACAAAGAATGCGGAGCTGCAACCTCATCTGGAACAGACCAAACTTGGAACTGCTCTCAATCTCGCCAACCCGGTTCTTGATGGTGCGAACTAGAATGTTCTTGGTGTTTTCGTACTGAGCACGTTCCTCTGGGCTAAAGTCAAGCTTTCGAACACTCTGACTTGTGTTTGGGAGATTCAGCACCTCTCGGGTGCGACGCAAGCAGAGAGCCTGGAGGAGCAGAACCAGGCGGTTTTTGACCTGTTCAGGATCTTCGGCATTCTGCTCGTAAGCGTTTTCGATCCATTTGCGAAAGACGGCGGGTTCTTTGAAGGAATCGGCTTTGATGAAGCTAAACAGAGTCCCAATGTCGGCGAGCTTGTTCTGAATAGGGGTGCCTGTGAGACACCAGCGCGAACAAGCCTCTAGAGAGTTGCAAGCGCGATAGAAAGTGGTTGTTGGACGTCGGATGATGTGAGCTACTTCTGTTAGCTTGCTACAGCCATTGAATCGTATGGAAAACTGACCTTCATCCAATACGACCCGATACCAGCCAATCTGGTGGAGAGGAGAGGTCTTTCCCTTCTTCACCTGATACTCGGCAGAGAGTGTGTGGTATGTTGTCACGACGATGTCAGAATCATCGATGTCCGCCTGATCCTTCCGGGAATTGCCATGATACTTGATGACCCGGAGACCCGCCTTGAGATGCCTGGCTAAGTTAGCATTGGGGTCGCTAATGGCAATGCTCACTTACTTCTTAATCTCGCTGATCCAATTATCTATCAGCACTACATCCTTGTCGTTAGAATCCTCTACATGGCTAGGGTCTGATGGTATGTGCTTACAAGCAGCCGAAACCACAACGAGCGTGGAGCGGGAGAATTTGACAGACTTTCTGTCCTTATTCTCTTCATTCTTTTCTTTGGCCCACTCTTGGCCTTGGTCCAAGGTCCTCATGACCAAGGCGAGAATGGAAAGTGACTTTCCCATTCCCATCTCGTCGGCCAAGATGCCCCCTCCCTTTTCGTCTGGCCTCTGAGTTTTCTTCTTCCTCGTGATTTTCTGTATGTACCTAGATAGAGGGGTCAGTCTTGATAATCGAAGTGAAAAGGTCAGACTGACTCAACGGTTCCATCAGGGTGGTTGACTTCTCTCCATAGTCGGTATTTTTCAGCAATGTGGCCAGACTCTCTCTCCAGCATGAATCCCAAAGCTTCCTTTTGATGACTACAAACATGTTAGCATTCCATGAGTGATCCAACAGGTACCGGTAAAGTACTCAAGTAGCTCCCGCGTGACTCGACTGCCACCCTCGGCCCTGTCCACATCACGATTGCTACCCACTGTCTTGTACACCTCCTCCACCATCTTTCGCAGCTGCTCTTCTCGCGTTTGCTTTCTCGCTGTGGCATTATTCACAACTGGTTGCGAAGGCTGCAGGATTTCTGTATCCCTGCCTCTGATTCTGATGCGCAAGAAATGCGGGTTGTGATACTCAATGCTTGGGTTGATGATGTGACTGGTGTCTGACCGCTGCAGCCACAACTTGGCTCTCGAGAGTTCATCGCCGACGGCCTTGGCAGAATTTCGTGGCCCGTAAACGTCAATGTTTACCTTGACGATTGCGTCGGCAGGCTTGCCAGCCTTCTCGATGACCTCCCGCAGCTTGCCCGTCTCGCCTATTGGCTCGAACTCGACGTTCGGTTTCAGCATGAGAGACAGCAGAACTTTTCCGATACCAGAGCGGAGATGCCCAAAGGTCAGATCATCAGAAAAGCAAAGGAAAGCATGCTCTCGATGGTCCTTTTGTTCTTTCAGAGTGAAACGCTGGTATCGATCGCGACATGTCTTAAGCCTCTCGTCTACCGTGGACATGTTGCCACCCATTTTGACTTCGACATTATACAGCTAACCGTAACCAAATCAATATTAGAGTATCACTAGAAAACCTTCAGATCAACTCACCATGCCATAGCAGATTCTAGCATCGCCATCCTCCGTTTGCGAGGTGTCCGTCCGCGGGGACGCATCTGTTCGAGGCGAGCCAGCGCTCGACTGACTGGAGATGCCCAGAACTGATGGGCTCAGGGAGCCTCCAAACTGTGTGTCTGGTGGAGAAAGAGATGAAGCCGTGCTATCGACGATGTTTGGCGGCGACGACAGGAAGCTATTGGGTGTGCCGTCCAACAAGGAGACGTCAAAGGGGTAGTCAAACCCTCCCATGTCTGGCAAGTCTTGATCCAGATCAATTGCGCCGACATTGATCTGACTAAAGATATCGGGGGGTTGGCCTCCTTGAATGATGGGAACCTCACTTCGTTTCGTTAGTGGCCGAAATGTCGAGAGCGCGTGCTATTTCACCTTTCTGGGTTCATGAACCCAGGCCCGAGATTGACACTCATTCGAGGCATTTCTCCATTGTACTCGGCTCCGGTACTCGTTGCATTGTTGCTGTAGAAGCTGGCTCTGTCCATGAATGGGACATTGAAGGCTGGGTCGATTGGAATATCATCATCGCTGTCAGACGAATTGAGCAAGTGTTTGAGGCTTGCCATGGCTGCTCGTTGTCAAGTCTTGCCAACTCGAACTAAACTATTCACAGTACATCAATGGGAAAAGGAGAGAAGTCAGACAACAGACGCGATCATCAGATGATGGGTCTTTCGTAACCCCCAAATTACATTTACAATCAGGCTGTGATGAGGCCGCCAACAGCACACCGCAATTCTTGTGGCGCACCTCAATAGCAAATGAAATGCTGCATGTATGCGCATGTGAGACGAGCTGATACGGCGAGGCAACCAGTGTTGTTGTACAAATGGTTCGCGGACGGACGATCTTGGCCTATGGTTCGCCAATTTGGACATCAGGCTCCGCCACTTTGCAACACAATGTGGTTGCGTCGAGGCAGAAAAACGCTCTGCCGCCTCTGCAGCCCTCTCTTTTCACTTGGCAAGGCGTCCCGGGCTGTAATTTCAGCTGCGCCTTCATGAGGCCCTCAGTAACCGGGCGACATCGCCAATTTCCGGTCAGCCCAATATTTTCCTCCTGTTTTTTTGAACTCTTACGGTTTCAACTCGACTTTGCTTCAACTTGCAAAGAAATCTTGGGATCTTAGGTCCAGTTCGTTAACATGGACGAACTCATCGAGGAGGCCGAAAGGTTCCAGAGCCAGCTTATAGGCTCAGACCCAGAACAATTTGCCGCAACCAAACTCGATGACTTGTCTCAGGATCTCCTCTTCATCCAATCCCAACGGGATGCAACCAAGGAAATGATGAGCATGAATAGATTGCAACTGTTCATGGACTACATGACCGACTTTGAAGACACTCTTGTTGACCTCGGGTTTCAAGAAGCGAAGCATGTGATGTCCTGCGTCTGGGGGTCAGTTCGATATCTTCTCAAGGTATGTGCGATAGTCTCTGGTGCCTCTTTTCATACCTGAATAGATCCCCATCAGCGCACGAATCCTACGGAAAAAGCATTCGACAATATCCTCGATACTTACGAGCTCCTTGGCGTCAGCCTCATCAAAGTATCCGACTATACGAATTTCTTTCGTGACGTTCCGGCAGCGCGGGAGTATTTGGTCAACATCTATAAGGATGTGCAGCGCTTTCATTCCTTGGCTTATAAGCTATTCTTCACCTTTCGCGCAAAACGTGAGTGCCTACGAATCCACCATTCCCAGATTCGCCTCTAATCGATTCTTCTCTAGTCTGGCAGAAACTACACAAGCCCATCTGGAAAGACCACAGGACCACCTTCAACCACATCGCCGAATCTTTGAGCTTGCACGCCTCGAAGATCCAAGGGTATGGCAAACCGTTTCGGGACCCCGAGAGCAATCGCACGGGTGCGCACGAGCGGAGGACAGACTCAGGGATTGATCCAAACCCGGCATTGAATCACAGGCAAGTTAATGAAGATATCTCCAATTACCACGTCGCCCTGAACAAACTTCGCGAAGAGTTCGAAGAGACAGAGAAAAAGAGGAAGAGGGAGATGAAAATCAGTACCATTGCTTGGATTTCGTCTTCAACCAAGATTGAGAAGCTGCAGGATGATTTCCGCAAGATGAGAATCTGCAAGAATACGGGTCGCTGGCTATTCAGAAGGAACAGAGGTGTTTCAGAATGGCTAACAGCGGAGGGCGGAAATGAAGGGAGTCTGTCACAATCGGCCATTTGGCTACATGGGAACAGAGGATTTGGTAAGTGTTACCTTATTCGCTTTTAGAACTTTTTTACTGACTTGGGCACAGGCAAGACGATCCTCACCTCGCTCATCATTGATGAGTTGGCGGATCTCAGACAAAGAGAAGATCAGCCGGTCCCCCAAAACAGCAAGACGTACTACTTCTACTGCCAGGAGGAAGATCCCGAGCTCAGGACTTATCTGGAGATCCTCAAGGGGATTCTCTGTCAGATGGTCAATCAAGATGACTACATTGTTCCTCTTTGTCATGATAAGATGACACAAGGTGGATACACTTCTCTTTCCGACGCCGACACGGCCAAATCTCTCATCGAAACTATTGTGCAGTACAACCCCAGACAGTACATAATCATTGACGGACTGGACGAGTGTGAGGCTGCAGAGATTCGACAGACAGCCGAGTTCTTCACCAAACTGGTTGAGTTGTGCGACAATGCGAACGAGCATGGGCAACTACGACTCATGATCATGAGTCGAGACGTGCCAGAGATCAAGAAATACATGACAGATGATGACGCCATCATTGCTCTCAGGCCAACTGACAACGCCGAAGATATCAAAGCCTATGTGAGGAAGAGGCTTCCCGAGTTTTCGGAATCTGATGATGACATGGGCTTCAATCTCTCAAAACAGCTGGAGGACTCAATTGAAAGCCAGATCTGCCGTCGGAGCGAAGGTATGTCGATGATGGAAACATGAGTCTCACTACTTACGCACCACTGTAGACTCGTTTCTGTATGCGCACCTCGCTATTGAGAGTCTTTTGCAGCATGACACGAAGGGAGACTTGCTGGAGGAGATCAAAAAAGATATCTTACCAGAGGAACTAGGGACAATGTGAGTTTATAATCTCCCAAAAGGTACTGGGGCAGAACTGATGACTATAGGTACGAGATGCTGCTCGGAAATTTGGAGAAGAAGATCAAGAAGCAGCGAGGAGGTGCTCGCGCGTGGAAAAAGTCAAAGTTGCTTCTGGGATGGCTTGTCTGCGCAAAGCGGCCCCTCAAGTGGCATGAGATGCAAGCCATTCTGTCTTTCGACGCTGAAAAGGAAAAGGTCGACTTTGACAACCGTATGTTGAAGAACGATGTGAGGAGATATCTAGGATCTATTGTGCATGTCCTTGACGGAGATCATATCCGCCTGATTCATACAACAGCACGGAGGTAAGTGTTCTCCGCTCACACCCTCTCGATTCTTGGCTGACCTGAAAACATCTAGACACATTGTCAGCAACAAGTACATCGACGAGAAGAAGGTCCAATGCGAGCTAACCAGCCTATGCCTGCGGTATCTGTCACTTCCCTGCTTCACCAAGACCTACGCATCAACCCTGCGACGGGATCAAGCCCGAGCCGGTTGGTTCTCCTTCCAGGATTATGCCTGCTCCAAATGGGACTCCCATATAGACACATTTATCAGAGAGTGTAGCAGCCTTTTCGATGGTCCTGTTACGGCCTGGGGAAAGGAACAGCGTGATTTTGATGGAGCTCTGCGATTATTCATCAACACGCACGGCGAGGAGATCAGGGCTGATCTACACGAAAATCTCGACACCACCCACCTTGAAAACTTCGAGGACACGACGTTCTCTGAAAACCTCCGTACGCTGTGGAATCGTATCTATATCCATCATAAGAGCAAAGACGAGGAAAAGAACAAGGTCGGCATCGCCCAAATCAACACCTCCCTCCTCGACAACAGGGCTGTTCTAGAGAAGCTCGCGCCTGATGACGATGCATTCGGCAAAAGGCACATCAAGGACCTTTACGGCTTACATCTCTTCAAATGTAGCCGTACTCTCTGCCGCTACTTCTACGTTGGCTATGACTCGGAGGTAGCTCGTAAAAACCATGAGAGCAGACACAATAGGCCGTTCCTATGCCCCGTGAGCTGCAACTCGGCACCCATCGGCTTCTCGACAAACAAGGACAGGGATCGTCACGTTCGTATCTACCATCCTGAGTTGGCCGAGGGTCCTTCGATGTTTGAGGCGCTGAGTCGTCGACAGGCCACGGGCCAGGCGCGGTTCAAGTGCCATATCTGTGACAAGAACTTTACGAGGAAGATCAATCTCAGCGGGCATGAGAGGAGTCACTATGGGGATAGGCCATACCAGTGCTCCATATGTGACAGGGGTTTTGCGAGGATGAATGATTGTCGGAGGCACGAGAAGATTCACAAAAAGGACAGGTAAAGAATAGGTAGATATCGTTCAGTTCTATCACACAAGAGGGGTTAGTTCGCTTCCAACGATGGCCTTGATGTTAGGAAGAAACGCAGCCTAAGGCAATGATGATTGAACCTCGCTCACGTCTAAACTAGCCCTAAGGGAAAACCCCTAACTGTTTGATGAGTAGCTTGATTTCGTAGTCACACGTAGCTCTTAGTTATCCCATTGACCTTCTAGTGTGATTCTAATATCGTACCAGAGACCCGAAACTCGTGTCAGCTTGCGAAGGCTACATCGACAATCTCCCTCACCAACGTCAGCCTCCCTCCACATTCCCGGTTCTAGATGGTAATCAACATCTCGGACAGCTGCTTCTGGGCTTGCCTCATCAGTATTGACGATCCATGGCTGCAGGAACGTGTTCGTGGTGCCGATGACTGTCTGCGGCAGAATGTCGACTCCCACAACAACGCAATGATCACGTTTAACCTTGTACATATACGTTCCATGGCTAGTTCGAGCTTTAACTGATATAGCCAATGCTCCCAGAGCCTTTGACGCGCCTGTCCTCCGGGAAGTCTGAAATAATTCGGAAATTTGCTCCGGACGAAACCGTGCGACCCAAGTCGGGATTTCAGAACCTAAATCTTGATAGAACTCCACAGAAGTACCTTCTATCTCAGCCCAGAAATCCTTAAGACGGGGCTTTCCTTCAATGCACTTGTGCTGGGTGAAGGAGAAGCCCACTCCAGGAAGTGATGGCTTGTTCGCCGAGCCGAAGTGCGGACTCACGTAGAAAGACCTTGGCCCAGAGTCGAGGGAGACATTTAGTAGACTTTCCGGATCCCCCAACAACTCATGGCTCCGAAACACGATCTTCTTCCCCCTCTTGTAGAACCAGATAACCTCATCGGAAAGTACGCGGCAAAACTGAGTGGCTTCTTGATCCAACTGCTGAATGACAATACCGCCCGTGGTGTCACCTGTTCCAGCGAGCATGGCAAAGTGGAGCGTTCCGGCAGGGTCAGTTGGAATTGGCATAATTGTCCACTGAACGCTGATGCCTTTGTTGGTGATTCCTATGGCCGTATCCTGCAAGGATGTGATACTCGAGATGCTCCGGCGCGGGCTTTCCTCGAACCCATGAAATCCGCGTGGGGCAAACCATGAAGGGTCCTCAGCGAGGAGACCTCGAAACTCCAAGTCAGGGCCCTGTCCCGTACTCCGGGGTATCTTCCATAGGAAGAGGGACAAATCCGTCGATTTTCTAAGAATTTCTTCCTGAAGTCTTCGAAATGCCTTCTTCTTTCCCTCGCCATATAAGAGGGGTATGTTGACATCAAATATCCCGAGAAGGCAGTATGCCATATCCTCAGGTCGCGTTGTCGTTCTAGCCGATGCCCATTGCATCCTCTGGTAGATCGATATACTCAAGAGGTCCTGCCCAAGTAATGCTCTAGTAGAGATTCCAGTGGCAAGCTGAATAGCTTCGGCGGCGTCATTCCTTGATCCAAGGTAGACCCATTCCTGGCTGTAAAAGTGAACAGCCCGAGGAGCAATCAGCTCTTGTAATGTCCAGCCACGGGTAAACCATTGCGAGGCAGTTATTTTGCGCTGATCCTGACGGGAGGTCGTGGGAGCGCGAGTGCTTTTAGACA
The DNA here is from genome assembly GCA_030779165.1 of Fusarium sp. MBC 441. Lineage (NCBI taxonomy): Eukaryota > Fungi > Ascomycota > Sordariomycetes > Hypocreales > Nectriaceae > Fusarium > Fusarium sp. MBC 441. Next base: position 324,282 of record JAPFTC010000035.1, read on the forward strand.
CGTCACTGAGGAAGGCGTAGCAAATTTTGGCGTCTTGATACCACTGAAACATGGAGTTGATGGCCTCGGAAAGTTCTGCACTACTGGACTTATCGATGCAGCATGTATCAATCCATATGTACTCGAACCCCTCGCTAGATGCCAGGGCGCAGCTCCTCTGGAGTTTTTCATAGCCTTTCTTCTGTTTGGGGTGGCCCTTCTTTTGTTTGGAATGCCCATTTTCAAGGTCGCGCAGGGTAACCTCTTCATCTTCCCATCTGTGCGAGAGGATAGCGTATGATGGAGGAGCACCAATAAACTCGACGACGGCTATCTTTGTTGTGTGGAGGAGTCTCATATCTTTAGGTGAGGGTTAGAATAAACTGAAGAGGTTGATGTAAAAATGATATTAAAATGTGAGCTGACATGGCCATAGGTTACGCGAGGGTTTAACTTATCAGGCAGCAATGAATTAGCTGCCTGAATATAAACATTTCTTATATTATGATAATAACGCATATTAAGATATATTTCGCATAGCCTTTTAATAGCTTAATAATTATACTCGCCTTAATAAGTAATATAAGTCAGGGTAATAAAAGTTTATTATCCTCGCTGGATATTACTTTATACTTAGCTACTTAAAATCTTTTTTTTTTTAAAAAAAAGTTATTTACTATTAAGCCAGTCAAGACTCAATTAATAAAGGGCGCACAAATCTATATCTAAATAGTATAAAGCCATTTTCTGACAGTTTAAGCAAAGAGAGAAGCCTTGTGTTCCTGTAGACTAGGTCCTATAGCATCGCGTTGAAAGGTATAACACGCCTGTCCTTCCAAGGGCTGCTCTACTTGGACTTCCTTTCGTACACAATAGCACTGCCTAGTAGTAAGATAAGAGCATAGTTCAGCACTCGTAACCTTACACGGGGAGATAGGAGTGACTATGAAGATGTCGAAGCTGGTTCCGCACCTTGGCGCAAAATACCATGGCCTCCGTCTTGCTCCAGTTCAACGTCCTCGTGAAAGGAGCTAGCGTTAAGCCCTCGACGTCACTATCCAATTTGGCAAATGTCCACGCGCCTAGTTCCTTGTAGTGAGGGTCCTTGGGCCAGGCTCTCGGTGGTCACTTGTAATGGCGCTCTACGATGTGGACGAAGCCGGCTTTTCCATCATGTCCTTGTATTTGATCGGGACATCGATGGGGCGACTCAGGAGGCCAGTTGTCTCAAAAAAGCAGTTATCAAGTCCAAATAGCCCTGAGTCAGGGGAGAGCGTGCCACCGTCGCTTTATAGGCGACTCTGTATGTACACTTCGTCCCCCCCCAAAGCTACCAAAATTCATTGGACCTTTTTGGTGATAGCTGCACTAGTGTATCTTTAAACGTTCCTATTGTTTGGAGCATCTCATGATTACTATTGGTAGCTAGATTCCTCCTGCAAAATGGAATGGTTATTCTTTTGGCGTTGGCTGTGGAGGGGTTTGGTGGATATAAATATGGATAAAAGTTGAAACACGGGGGAACTGAGACATTTTTATACACAATGATGATGAATGCAGTTATCGAAATAGTATAAAGATTTTAAAAAAAATGAAATGCCACATATGTTCAAGAGAGAAATACCCGACATCAATTCTCTCGCTCGAACTCAACAGTCTTTCGTTTAACCCTCTTCCAGATCGACATGTCTGGAAACACGGCCAGCCCGATTCGTCGATAACGTCCGTCTGCGACTTTCATCACAAGTAACCCAAGCCCCAGTCCCTCTCCACCTCGGCTGTCAGGTTTCGCGTTCCCTAGCAGAAGATACAGCAGGTCATTTTCGCCTGTTTCCTTGCTCCGAGGACGTATCAGATTCGGACGACACTGGTCCCGGCTCTCAGGTGGGCAAAAATAAGTCAGGCCATGCTCCTTACAGACCTTGTCCGCAAGGTCCAGCCATTCCTCCACGGATTCATCGGATTCGTCGGGTTCGTCGTCGTTATCCACGTTGAGTATGCGGCAAGATAGTACCACGCTTTCCTTTGTCAATGTCATTATCTCGGCATCCGCAACCTCTACCGGATCTTTGTACTTGATTCTGCCGTCTAGTGAGGCCCAGGACCAGCTGGGGGCTCGGTTGAGATGCCTTTCGTCCACTCTGTCTATGTCATCCTTGTACCATACAAGCAGTGATAGGAACCATTGTCGCCACAAGCCCCAGAAGTTCGAGTCTCGCCAAAGCTTTTCGAGCTCTGTGGTGATGCCAGATACAGCCCGTAGCCGATCATTCGGGTCTGACAATTCCCTTTCTGTGTACTGGAGAATGATGGTCTTCCAGATGTAGAGCTTCTCGCTAGCAGATGTCCCAAAACGGGGTTCGGCTTCCTCATCGAAGACGGTCCAAGGAATTGATTCAAGAGGTTGCTGATACTCCATACCCCGGCTGTCGCCTGTTACACTCCGTAGCTCAACCTCTTTGCACTGCCAGAGGAGTTGATAGTCGGAGAAGATGAGCATGCGGGAGGAGAGCATGAATTCCTGGAGCGTCCAACCACGTTTGTCCAGAGGGTGATTAGGCTCATAGGGGTCCGCCGAGAGGTATACTGTGCCGAAGCCGGTACCGTTCTCCATAGGAATAGCGAATTTGTCCTCTGGAAGATAGACATTTGGTCTCGACGGAATGTTGCCGAGGAATCCTTCAGCTGCCCTTTCTGCTGTACCAGCTGCCAGGGTAATGGCAGCATTCTTGTAGATGGTGGCCATCTGTGAGATCTCGTTGTCTTTGTCGTCGTCATCATCTTGAATAATGCACAACGCATCGACCCAGAGGTATCTGAAGCCAAGCTTGCGGGTGACGAATATAGCGTCTTGGATAGACTTTTGCAGGGTGTTGGGTCGGATATGGCGCCTCAGATCATGCAAACTATTTGTCCTTAGCAAAAGGGGCTCAGGATTCGCTTCCGGGTCTCGCTTCCCCCAGCAATAGCTCAGAGCCAAGTAAGGCCCATGAGTTTCGAATTCATTAATCTTCAGCCGCGTGGAAGAATCGGGGTCGCTAGGGTCCCCGACATCCAAGACTCGAGTGGGAAGGACAGTGTCCCTGGAGTATCGGCACAGCGCATGACCCTTGCTGGGATTATCCAGTCTCAGACAAGTGTGAATGAGTCTCTTAGCGGCGGCAAAGACAGTATTGCTCTGAACATCTCGGTGTACTGGTCGTCGTGGAATGAGCTTTGCGAGAGGGTCCCCTGCTTCAAGTTAGGCTTCAAGATGTATGGAAAGAGTCATAAATGAGCTTCTGACCTCTTTTGGCAAATGGATAGATGGTCAAGACTTCGTCAGAGCCCTCGACTCTCCCTTGCAGTATCGTAAGTTGGGCTGCCTGATTTTCGGGCTGAGGTTGGCTTCTGAACACAAGAGAATCATCCGCTCGCCATTTGTCTTTCCCGAACTTTTCTCTGCCAGCTTGGACAAGAAACTCGCACAAAGAGCAACCCTCTTTGACTGAATCCTCGGCTCCTTTCCGGGTGTGGTGAGTAAAGCCAGCGTTAGACTGGAGGTCGAGCGCGCCTTGACTGGAGAACAGCCGTGTGCATGCGGCACACCGAATCTCAGATTCGGTCATGCGTGCCTTTTTTCGGTTGGGTAGTGATACTTGGGCCATGGTTTTTGATGAGTGAAGGTGAGGTGGCCGCAGCCTACTTATGAGTGAGGGGTGTGCGTAACCCTTGTCAGGTCCCTCGGGGCGCGTTAAAATTGCAGTGAAGAAAATCTAGTCAATCCTGGAGGTTTGAGAATGCTATGAAGAAAGTTTTTATGTAATCCTCCATGGGGCATCATCCTCACTTGAGGGGTTAAAATCGCAGTGAAAAGGAAAAATCATCGCCTCAAAGCCGCCATGTACGTATTAAAAAACTAGATCTTTGCTGTTACGGTTTATGGTCTCTTGCGTACTCGCCACCGAAAATAAGGCGGGAAAAATCAACTCCCCATTGCGATTTGAAAACCCGCAGAGGAATAATCAATATCAGATGTAGAGGCCAAGTTGCATTTTTACAGCGAGACTGGCCTAGCATAATGAAGTGACCCATTAACCAAGTGTTCCATCTATACCCTCTGACCTTCTCACTGGCAGCGATTGAGTCTGCTTGTTGGACCTTCGCTTTCGCCTTCTACGCGTGGTTAGGATGGATTGACATGGTTAGAGTGTGTATAAGAGTTACTTACACGTGAAGTTGTTAAGTGGCTTTTATTGATTGTAAAAGAACAAATAAATCATTCTTACTACAGGAAATGATAACTTCTTTTTGTCATATAAAACTTCCCCGTGCTTGCTGAGGGGTCTTTCACAGAGCATCTATATGCAAACCTGGACGTAGTCATACCACCAACGCTCTCGTAACTATCTAGACCTGCTCCTTAAACTTTAGCCTCGACCCCAATTACAACTCATCCCTACCAACCTGGTTCTTGCGTTCAATACAAGTGAACTTGCCGGCCTTCTTTGACCCCGTGAGTGGATAGGGGCAGAGGGAACTCGGCTCCTTGCCCTCATTGTCCTCACCGATCAGCGTGGTTTCAAGCGTTTCGGGTGCAACTCCATCCTCTACCCAACGTCGCAGAGCGTCGAGAGCATGCAGAGGGTGCGCGACTCCCGCTGGCGCCGAGCAGTGTGTTCCTCCAGGAACCTCAAAGAAGCGGTAGTATGAAGCCGTGTCGACGCCTCGGCTCTTGTCCAACGTAGTTACGCCATCGTAGAATCGCCTCATGGCATTGATGGTAATAGCCTCGTCACTGGTTCCGTGCCACGTAATCATCTTCTTGTTGGCCTCACGGAACCGCTGGAAATCTCGATCGCCGGCGCCAAACATGCCATTGTAGTCGCGCTGGCTGTCATGGAAGAGCTGTGTGAACTGCTCGGGGGAGAGGGTCTTGGAGTCGAATGAGGGGTCTTTCTTGACAAGTAGCCGGATCCAGTCGGTCGCAATCGTAAATGGAATTCCATCGGTGCATTTGCCATCTTGGCAGAGGGTATTAGCGAGCGCCATCATGCCAACGGCCGCAGTGCCTGGTGTTGACCCAGCAAAAAGACTCTTTCCCTCTGCATCCTTGGGTCCTTCAAACATGGCCTTCAAAATTTCGGCAGCTTCCTTTGATACCTTGCACTTGGCTCCCTGGGACTCGAATTCCTTTCCAACAACACTGCTTGGGTCGAACTTGCAGAGATCATCTCGAGAGATAATGCCGTCCTTCACTCCATCCAGCTTGTCGCATTCCTCGATGGCAGCGGCCCCCAAGGCCTCAAATTGGCAAGCATCTGGGTATGCTCCTAGCTGATTCATGATAAACTGCGGCCAATACAAGGCCAGCAACAGTGATGGGAACTCGACGCCTGGGCAGCTGGCCAGGATGCCATCAAAATCATCAGGATACAACAGAGCGCTGGTGATGCCCTGCCGACCACCAGTGGAGCACCCAGACCAGTATGAAAATGCGGGAGACTCCTCGTAGTAGTCTTGGGCAATATGCTTGCCAATTATAGCCGCTTCGTGAACGGCACGGTTGGCAAAATTGGTGAGAAGTGTCTGGTTGACGTTGCCAGGGTTTGGCATCAACCAAGCATCTGCAGTTGAGAAGGGGTCATGAGCATAGCCACCATCGCTGGCTGCTGTCGCGTAGCCCTTGTATGTGAGAGCCGACATGGCGTCGTCGCCAATCTCCCCAGTTATCCAGCCTCCACCTCCAATGCCGACGAACCGGTTGTTGTAGTTAGAAAGGGGCAGCCACACATGGGCATGAATGACATCCTGGTCGCCTGGGTGAGAGTACGTGACTGTGATATTGCAGAAACTGACGCCTTCTGGGCCAATCTCAGTTGATTCAGGTTTCCATTTAGAAAAGCCAGTATACTCGTCCACCTTTGACGCTGTCGTTGATATGTGCTTTGTGCCCAGAATATCCGGGAAGGTGAAGGTATCTGGCGCACATCGATCAGACGTAGCATGTACCAGAGCAGCATTCAAAAGGGCGGACAAAGCGAGATAAGGGGTGTTGGGAGGAGACATGGTCGGATTCGAAAGACAGCGCATCGGCTGGTGAATGTCGAAAGACCAAAGACGTAGGAATTGGGTTAAGGGCTGCGGAGTAAAACACGGGGTTTGAGCAGGTTATTTATAATATGCTCGCTTTTCGTATACACCCTGATTTGGATCGTCCCCTGGACAATGCTACGCCGGCGCATGGAGTAGCTCCACTGGGGTGCAGACCTTTACCGCCCGGTACTATACATGTGACCTTGAAGTGCAAGTATGACACTAAATCGGCATCCATCCCGATGTAGGGTGGAACTTCTCGGGGTGGGTTGTCTTGTCGAGTCCGTGAGCCTCGGGCCACGGTTAGGGGTTGGATTCAATGTGGTATGATATTGCGACCTAGGCCGGCCCTACGTAGGTGATAACCCCGGAGAACCTGAGGGTTATAACTTTGTGACCTGACAGGCATGAAATTGCTGTGCCAACTGCCTGAACTGATGCAGATGGTTGTCCCCACGCTCCTTTAGCCAGTCCGCGTGGGCCGCGGAGTCCGCGCTCAGGATTGTTGTTGGTCCTTGACTCCTTGTAGAAACTATTTAGGCTTCTGGCGGTTCTTTCACGTTGAATACAGACTTAGAAAGTCGCTGTAATCAATGCTCTTTGCCAGAAACCCTCTTTGACCTCTTTGATCAGATCTGGCCTGAAGACGAATGGGGTGACTTGGACTTTGGAATCAGGAAAGTGATTCCATGCTCGGTTAGCTAGATAGGAAGCCAATTCCAGATGAACGAAGAAAATGGAGCTATACTGACTAGGAAAGTAATTCCATACTACTGGGAAAAGACATTTTACACTGGCTGGACTTAGACTCTCTATTCTAGCAGGACCTTGGCGCTCTCCGCTACTTTTATGATCTCCTGCATATCCCTGACCTTGGTCGTAGCAGACCATGCTCTTCGTCTTATTGACAAGCTAAGACCGCAAGCGCTAATAACTTCCACAACGTGACGTTGCGCCTATTGCCAACAATGGCCAGGACAGTCAGGGTCAGACTAGCGAGCTCTATGGCGATCAGCCTAATAAGCTAATGCTTTCAAATCAAGACCAATATCCTGCTTCCTATCCGGTATTCTCTGGCCACCATCCCGTTGGGTCCGTTGCGTAAATGATCAGTCATGCTCATGGCCATCCCCCGGAAAGCATGAGAAAGGTCCACATCCCCTCCGAGTACAGTACCCAACCCAGGGCTTTGATTATCGTCAACTCCCTAGAGCAATTCTGATTTCAAGGTGTCTGAGAGGAAAAATCGACCCAATCCCCTCATGTCAAGTGAGGAGAGGGCCAGTGTTGGCGAGTTCTCCATCACTGACTTATTGGATATCACCTGCCACGTCCAACAACCCCAACTACCGCTATCGCCCATCACATTCGCCATACTCTCCATCACTATGATGGACTTCACGGATGCTCTCGAATCAGAAGCTGCTTCCATTTGCCCGGGAGTTCGAATACTCGTACAAAGCGGGTCGGACACAGTAGTCGGTTATGTTGATATTAGGGCTGTTGCTCTGAACTTCGAACACATCTGCAGTTGCTCGATAGACGGTCATTTTCACAACTTTACATAAATGCATTTCTTAAACTCATGCGCTTGACTGATGCTCGTCGATCAAGTGTTGAGTCTACCCAATCTCTCAGCTAAGTTGATTTCAGGATACCACACATAGAAGTTACCCCTTCCGGACAGACCTCAAAAGAAAATCGTTTCTTTATTTGTGAGGAAGGGGCCGATGTTATTTTGTGGGTACTGAAGGAAATAGCGTCTTGCCCCTAGCTAAATGATTTTGGAGACGAACATTGTCTGTGGTATTCCTCCGGAAAAGTTCATCACAAGGCAGATTTCGTTCACAAATCAAACCCGTTTGCTAAGCTCTATGGGTTGCGGAAGATTCCCGTCCCGATCTTATCGCGGTTATAGACGTGCTTTTACCTCTAGTAGATACTGCGAGTAGCGTAGACTATGTATTTGTTCATCACATTTTTGGGAGTTTCAGTGTCACAACTTAGGTACGCATGGCATGTTAGTGGATAAGGCAATATACCTATATCCATATGTATTTACAATGTCATTCTTCTTATATCTATAAAGTAGCCGAGCATAGAAAGTAACCGCTGCTTAGTTCTTACGGCAGAGACGGCCAGTCTGCTTCGTCACATAGCTTTCCTGACCGGTAATATACCAGCCCTCGCTACCCACAGCAGTAGGCGCCCAGAAAACATCCTTGGGGTCAACCTGCTTCTTAATCTTCAACAGACGCTCGTAGTTAGATCCAAAGAAGGACTGAGCAAACTCGGGGTCCATGACGTCGCCCTCGTTGAGGTAGCCGCCGGCGCCGGGGCTGACGTCCTTGAGGCGCTGGACAAGATCGCCGGTGAGCTTCTTGTGAATGGCAGCAATATCGGACTCGGACGTTTCTTCGGTCCAGGTGAGTCCGATGATGTTGAACATCATAACGTCACGCCAGGCTGGGTTGACGGAGCTTGGGGCCGTGTTGTCGGGCTCATCCGCATTGATGTTGTAGTGAACCAGGAAAGCGCCATCCTCGACGATGGAGCGAACTGTCTGGATAGTCTTGTTCAAGAGCTCCTCGTCCTCCCAGTTCTTGCGAGGCAAGAGGCGCGATCCAGTTCGGGCATAAGGGCTACCGACTCTGGAGACTGGGAAGTGCTGAGACCAAGCCGGGTACAAGCTGTCATACTCAAAGAACTTGAGCTGGGGATCAACACCCAGGGCAGTCCATTCGTCAATCAAAGGCTGGACAAGCTTCTTGAAATCAGTGAGCTTCATTCCGGGGACCATGAAGGGCAAGCCTCGCCAGGCATAGCCACCTCCGGGGAGTCCAGACATTCGGCAATAACCGTAGGACTTGGCAGCGGAGAACTCAGGGTAGCGTCGCCAGTAGGCTTCGATGGCCTTCCAGAAAGTATCGTCTGTAATGTTCATGGCCAGAGTGGTGGTATCCCACGTCATGCCGGAAAAGACTGTCTTCTCGTGGACCTTGACGGTCATTGAGGTGACAACACCCCAGGTAGCTGGGCCGCCGCCACGAAGAGCCCAGAAAAGATCTGTGTTATGAGTCTCATCCGCAGTGATGAAGCGGCCGTCGGGAGTGACGATGTCGACGCTAAGAATCTGGTCGGAACCAAGACCGTGAATGGGCGACACAGGAGAGTGACCTCCTCCAACGGCGTAGCCACCAGCGACACCAACAGTCTAGGAAATTACAAGTCAGTCTTAATTCTGAGAAATCAGCCTTGCCAACTTACACGACACTCGCCACCAACAGCGGTGTAGCCTTCGCGCTCAGCAGCCTCGTAAAGCTCGTGTACCACAACGCCGGCCCCGACCTTGAAAGCCGGTCCCGTGTAACGGCCTCCAGCGGACTTGTAGTTCTTAATAACTTCAATGTCATTAAGATGATGCGTCCAGAGTGACAAAGCGCCCTCTCCGGTGTTCTTGCCCAGGAAGTCATGACCAGTGTTGCGGACAACGAGACGCAGGTTTGCGTTGCGAGCAAAGTTGATGGCCAACTGGATTTGGGCCACGTTGGTGATGTTGAGCGAGTACGATGGGAATCCTCCAAGGGTGCAGTTCTTGCCGAGAGCGGCACCTTGGGGCTCACATGTGGCACCCTCGAAGAGAGGGGACATGACCGAGGAGGGATCCACGACGCTGTTGCAACGTGTCAACAGAGTCACTGAAAGAATATGGGAATGAAACTCACTGTGTGTCGGACTTGTTCCAGTTGTCGATAAGGAATTGACACTTGGTCGCGTCATAATGCTCGCCATCGTAGCAGGCAGAGCCCAGAGGCACCGTCTTGATCAACGCGCCACCGCTGAGAATGTCCAAGACCTTCCAGACGATGCTGCTGGGGTAAAGGGCATCGCCAGGCAACGCCCTGCACTTCTGAGAAGTACCGACGGCGCGCTTCTCCGAAGTAGAGTCCTCGTCAAAGTAGAACAGCGAGACATTGCTCAACTTGAGGTCCGTGAGGTTGGTGAGGACATCCTCAGTCAACTGGATGCTTTCAAAGCCCGTGTGGGAATCACCCGCAGGAACATCAGCTGCTGGAGCGACATTGGACTGATCGGCGGCTGGTCATGGGATAATTTGATTAGCAAAATAAACTCTCGCATAGCGAAGCTAATTCTCCAAGAAGAATGTTCTAGAAGAAGCAGTGTTACATACCGACAGTCTTGCCATCGACGACAATGGTTTGGGCGTTGGAAGAGGACAGGAGGAGGGCCAGAGCCAACCAACTGGATCGCTGGATAAACATTTTGAGAGGCGCTGATCTTCTGCAGAACAGCGATGCTATCCCGAAAGGTGAATTGACGTTGCAGATAAAACTACTTATACGCAACTTCTCATTCGACGACCCGACACCGGCGGAAGGGTAGGATCCTATTCCCGGAAGAACCCTGTGGGCCACGCGAGGACGTTCGAAATTGCCGTCCAGGATTCCAGGTTGTTTGTCTAGGCGAGTTTACCGATGCGACGAAACCAGCGATTTAAGTCGGGTAATTATGCCGACAGGGAAAGTCAAAGTCTTGGCTTGAATCCTGGCAAAGTGCCGAACGAATGGAGCATGTCTTCTGGGTCTCCCATATATGTATATTTCATTGCCGATCAGCGGAGTACGACGCTGAAGAATTGACAGGGCTCACTTCTGCGCTCGGGCGTGTCCCCGTTTAGCGCATTCCTTCAGCTATCGATGCATCCTTCAATTTCCGTTTACGCAGGGTCTTGGAGTTGGAGCTGTGGTTCGCGTCGTCGCGGTGTGTATTAGTGTCATCCAACGAGGTTCGCCCAGCCGTGAGAAGCTATCAAGTACACTTATTGAACTCCCCAAGCACGACAGGTAACTATTATCTTACGGGGATAAAATAAATACAAAGATGGGGTTTCACAGTTTCTGGGCCACAGTCCAAAGGTCAGACGCCTCAGTTGTCAATGACAAATCGACGACGGAAAGTGGCGGATATCATTATCAAGGGAGGCCCCGACCGCTCCTTTGTCTACATAGTCACATACCTAGTCTAGTACGGAATAAATCTAGGCGCGACATCGCCTCGCGCAGACAAATAATGCCGCAAACCGGCAGTGGCAATGTTACATTTTCCCAGGTTTCTGTCATCCCAAGTTCCCAGCCCGTGGCTCCGGGTTGTCAGGGTATGGTTTGCCAGCGTCGTGTATTTCCCTGTCGGGCGTAGCACTCGGGGAACAAGGTTATCTCCACCAAGTAAGCCTCTGAGGGATACGTGTATTTTTATTGGGCTCGCTAACACGAGGACCGTTCGCCTGACGAGAGTCTTGGCCAACGGGAATAATCCCTATGAATACCCCTGGACGTCAAATTGCCAAATTTGGACGATCTGCTGAAGATCTTTCCGCTCGTCGGGGAAATGGTTCTGCCATGACTAGAGAGAAGACTAGCATGGGTTGGAAACAAGACGGACTGCACTAAGTCCACTCGTGCGAAGTATGCCGGCGGGATAAGGCACGGAGTTACCATAGGCGATGTTGAGAAAAGGGAGGCAACCAGACACTGTAAGCACACTAAGGGTCTGGGTGGCTGACCTCCCTGACGGGTCTCTAACATCGTTGGCATGAGGCTAGAGGTGAGTCAATCGGCATTAGAGAACGACCTAAGCTGGCGATTCGACCTAATCAACGAGTTAATCAGGACAGACAATGAGACATAAGATCGAAGTCGTGCTTCGGCAAAGCCATCTTGATCGGCTTCGGGCCCACGAGCGGTCCAAACTTACTGATCAGCAAACTGTAGGCTCTCGCGCCATCCGTCAAATGCAGATGACAGCTGAGAATTGCGCTGATCCCTTCCTCCCTGATCCCAAGTGTCGGAACCCTCGTCGAGAGTGAATCCTACAGTCCTGCAACCTGCGAACGGTTCTCTGCAGGGTTTGCCTCGTTTAGACAGTAACGTAACTTAGTAAAGTGGGTTTGACATCTGTAAGGGGCATGCAGCTGGACATCTCGTGCACGCAATCTGATATTTTTCTTTGTTAAGATCGCTCGAACCCCTTCCCCACGATGGATCTTCCATCCTACGATCGTCTCACCTGATACTACTGAAGGGAACGACTCGGAAATCGAACGACATCTAACGATTCTATCTTTTGTGTGCGCAAATGCGATCTGGATGGATGGATGGCTCGACTCTTGAGCAGAGGGGCCTTGGACCCGGACCGTACCCTGATGTTGCCAAAATTCCTACACCGCCGCTGCAGCGGACGGGACTGTTCATCATCTTTTTCTTCCCTGCCTTATCGACGGTGACTTTCGCCCTCCGGGCTTACACTCGCATCACGATGCGTACTTTTGGCTTAGGTACGTCTTCGATCTTATCAGGAGAAACGATGATTGTTTCTGTTCACTATTCGAACGTTCTTCATGCTGACTTTTTACACAAGATGATTGGCTTTGCGGCCTAGCACTGGTAAGAAGCTTCACAAGTACTACCAATGAGTTTTCATTGTGCTAATTCACTTCGCCTAGGTCGCCGCGATCTTGGTGTCGGCTACTTTGTTCATGTGTATGTCCTCGTCCGTCCATACTATATACTCATCCGCTAACGTATGCGCAATTAGTTTTCAAGCTCAACTACTACGGCTGGGAGGACGACAAGGTCCCAGATTTCGACCCCAGTGCAGGTCTTTGGTGGAATTTCGTCGAGCAGCTATGCTATAATCCCGTCCTCGCGCTCGTCAAGTGCTCGATCCTAGTCTTCCTCCTACGTCTACAAGGACACGACAAGGCCATCTTCAGGGTCATCTGGGGGCTGATTATTGCCACGGTCCTTCACGCGGTTGCAATCTTTTTCGCTGCCCTGTTCCAGTGTGTGCCGGTAGAGACAAGCTGGCACCCCGAGCTGAGAAAAGACCCCGATACCAGATGCATCGACAACAGCTTCCACATAATTCAGTCATCGTTGACGATTCTGATGGACGTCATGGTTCTGGCGTTGCCGTTCTGGATTTTCTTGGGCCTTCGAATGAAGCGCGGAATGAAGGTGGCGGTACTGGGCATTTTTGCCATTGGCGCTTTGTAAGTGGATAGAAATCACCTCTGACTTGATGTCAAGATACTAATCACTATGTTGACGCAGTGTCCCAATCGTCGCCATCATCCGACTCGTCAACATCTACAGGCTGCTATATCACAACGAAAAGGCCCGACACCACAACATCGCCTACGTTTGGACACCCGTCGAAGTTAATCTTGCTATTGTGTCCTGCTCCATGCCTGCCCTCCGACCGCTCTTTAGTCGCTGGTACCCCAAGCTCTTTGGCAACACCTCGGAAAAGTCGAGCGAGAAACCTTACGGCAGCAGCTGGATGGCATTCTCCAACGCCAATACGAAACGGACGAACCGCGAGGGCCATTCGGGGGGCTTCATGCTCAACGATCTGCACCCGTCGCGGAAGCATGCACATACTGAGATTCGAGGCGTATCCCCGACCGGATCTGAGGAGGAGATTATGACATATGATGGTATTCTGCGGACCACCAATGTCAATGTTAGTTATGAAGATGCGAAGCGAAGCGAGGCTGCCTCCAGCGTATCGAATGAGACATACCCCGAACGCATCGAGGCAAGGAATGTGCCATAATATCGCGGTAATGGAGTTTTTGATGAGAGGAGAGGATAGATAGTCAGCCCCTATGTTCTACAGATAAGCAATTAATCAACGCCCACGTATACTTTGTTGCATTTGATGTCGCCGTAAGCATGTGCTTCAATAAGTCAATAGAGACGAATGTAATTCATCTCTTTCATCCCAAGGCCATCTGGGGACTGACCGAGCTCCGCGACGGGCTGGCTCGTTTCATTATAAGACATGGAGTGCAAGCAAGCAGTATCGCAGCTCAGCTTAGAGCAGCAGGATCTCAGCTCTAGACACGGAAATGGATTTTGGTACCCTTGAGTTTCGTCTCCGACTATTCTAGCATTTACCATCAGGGCCAGAACCGTCATTCCCTATCGTGGCATTAATCTGAAAAGTAGTGTGACCTCCTGAAGCTATGGACCAAATTTCAACATCTACCCCTGTTGGGGGCGGTCAAGTAGCACAAACCATGCCTGGCACCGTCGCAGATTTGGTGTTTTAAAGTCTCTGCCGCGACGTTTGTGCATTCGCTCTTGAAGCCAAATGAGATGTACGATCCATTCCAGCGACAAGACCTGTCACAGGTGAACTCGGGCTGACTATTAAACTTGTAGAGACCCCTGAGTAGGGCAGATTGCATGTCAGGGTCCGGCGGCAGAGCTTGAGCATGTCAGCAGAGTTCGCCTCATATTAAGGGGCCGCGACAACTTGCCATCGACTTAAGTCTTGTTTCGATCATAAGCATGTGCGAATCCAAAAGTCGCATCATCATCCGGAAAGACAATACCATGTGCCTCAAGGCTAACAACCTGTTGACTCGAGGTTAAATAACTTTTGATGCCCAGTGGCAAAGTAAAGGACCACCAATCGGAGATTGGTCTGTCCTTCATGTGGCAGAAGATGGAAATGATGCCTCCCACCAAGATCTGACTTGCGAAGCTTGAGAGAATCTCTAAGCCCCAGCCTTCTGCTGACAAGGTCTAGCATCGTTAGTATTTCACAGGGAGAGGATTCTCCCTCTAGGAATTGGAGTCTAATGATCCGTACCCTACATCATCAAGCTGTGGCGTTGGATGGCATGCTACTGCCGGTTCGGGACTACAGTGATCGCTGGCCATTTTAACTTACTGGGTGTCTCGATACGGTTAGGAAGGGAGAGCGTTTGAAAGTTGAAAGACGAAAGGTTTCAAGCTATTTAGGTCAATATAATGATGCTAGGCCCTTAAACGAAGGCATTTGATAATGGCAGCTGGTTGTACGAGATCGCGCGGAGCTACCTGATTCATCAGATAGCAGAGCCTCAGATCGTGGCTGAGTGGATGCACAAGAAATATGAGAATAGTATCGTGAAGTTCTGCATTACTGGGCGGTAGGATAAGCTACAGTAAGAGCCAAGAAAAAGCCCAGCCAGTGTAAGACAACCGTCGCTTCAGCCAGGCTATATGACGGCTTCGCCTCATCTTATGCTACGCAGCTAGTAGGAGAATCGTTTGGCAGGCGAAAGCCGGGATTCCCTTTTCTATAACCGAGCTCCTGCTGCTCTAACCTGAGTTGGTGTTGAAGTCGGAGCGCGGCCCGTTCAGGGGTAACCCCTTAAACAAGCCTAGAAGAGCCCATTAATTACTGTTGAGGCGCCAATTTGCCTTGCACACATTTTCCATTCAAAGATATCCTCCGATTGGGATACCTTCAGTCCAATGTATTGCAGCCAGAAGGCCAGGTTAGTGTAATTAGATTAAGTAGCCTGAGGTTCAGAAGACAGCTTGAGGCTTCCACGTAAGGGGTCGTCTCAGACTCGCGATTCAGGACTCTTAGAGCTAGCGGCGCTAAAAGATGCGGGTGCTTCATCCGTTGCAAGGAGCTCCGAATGATGAAAGACCTTGCCTTCAAGTGTCCGCATAAAGAACTTGACTCTCGTCCCTCTTATCTTTCCCCCATACACCCCAGCTTGTGCACTTTCCGAAGGCTCCGATATGAGCCGATGAATCCTCCGTTCTTCTGGTGGCATGCCAGGACATGCAACCGGCATTGGTGATAGTTGCCCCTGATCATCCAATATCGCACCATGCTCGATCTCGATTAATCGTCGTCCAATAGCATGCATTATCTGGCTTTCCCAAAGACTCTCCTTTGGCACTCCATGCACCTTGATCAACCGCAGAGCCTCTAAGCGTGTGGTTAAATCCCGACACTTCATCACGATAGAGAAGAGCATCGGTGTGAAGGCCATCTCGAAACAAAACACCAACGACCGTTTGTGATTTGTTTCGATGCGTGAAGACTCTTCAACTATTCGTTTAAAGTTGTCCACGTGTTTGTCGTAGCCCGACTCCTCTGGACAAAAGGCCATGCGAGCCCAGATGTGACAAGTCTGGTGACGCATGACGAGAAAGCTTCTCTGAATGTCTGTCACGGCTGATGGCTTCACCTTGGTTTCCCATTTGTTAAACAAGGTCTGCCATTGAGCCAGAAGTGCCTCGGTCCTGTTTTGTTCTTCGAGAAGGCGAGGATTTACTTCCTTATGCCTCAACTCACCGACACAGTACTCCTCGCCCCACCGAACGAGGCGCACCGTTCGGTTGAAAATATCGTCAATCATCCCTTGAGCGTCTGGAAAGTTAGAGAACTCTGCTTCTCTCGGCATTGGATATTCCAGAACAGTCAGGTCTGGAAAGTTGGCGAAATCCCCACCGAAGAACAGTGGGACTGCGCATAGTCGTCGGAACATGGGTGCCAGGTGTTCCATCACCCAAGTTTCAGATATACTCTGCTTTAATATGGCAAGGCCGTGGTTGCAGTGTTGAACGGCCAATCCTTGATTTGATTGGAGGAGTTCCATGCAGACGAAGAGAAGACACACCAATAGTACCAACGGTTGGTTGTCCATCTTTTTCAGCTCTTGTATTGCTGTGTTGTAATGCTTCAACGCGACGGTGTGTTGTGGTTTCTTCCCAGACTGCACCTCGGCTTCTACTTCTTCGTAAAAGGAGCTGATTGCGACGACCGAGTGTTTAACAGCTGGTTGGGAACAGCAGATCTGCATGACAACCTTTGTCCAGAATGAGGGTTCGATGGGGCCGGAAAGTGATGGCCCTGCGACTTCACAGAAGAATTGCAGGGCCCTTGCTTCTGTCTCGGTTCCGCCATAGTGGTAAAGGGATCGAGAGTCGGCGGGGTCAGGGGTCCACGGTAGTATGTACCTGTCAGACTTTGGACGAGAGTTGCCCATGTTAAGGGTCCATGGAGGCAGGTACCCATCACATTTCCGGCCAGTCTTTTCACACCGCTGACAATATGGCTTGGCCTCGTCACACTTGACCTTGCGTATTCTAGAAGGGATCAGTGTTAGCTGCCTCCTCCAGTTATGGAACGCATAGCGGTCACTTACTTGCAGGTCAAGCATCCGGTGCGGACCTTGCGGCTGCCTTTTCGCGCCATGGCGTTGAACTGGTGTCGGTTGAGTCCGAACGAACCTGTGAGACATTGCTGACAGCGGAGGGTATATATTGGACGGAGATGGACCTCGGGGTCCATTTGAGCTGCCGAGCCAATCACGACGACTAATTTTCCAGTTTAAAGTGCGAGGGCGACAAGCATAATTAGAGTCCGAGCTGGCCAATAGTAAGTTAAGGACGCCTGCCAAGACGACTCCACCATGAAGGATTTGGTGACATCGCTTAGCAGAAGGAACTTCGGTAACGGTCAAAGGATCTCAATCTTGTTTGAAGTATGGCGATTGGAATAAAGGCTCCAGCGGGAAGACAGTCCTTGCGGTTAAGCTGCCGACAAAGCCATCACAGCCCTATGAGAATTGGCATCTGCAGGACAGGGGTCATCCAACGTGTGGAGAGACTCCGCCTGTCTTGATGTCTCGCAGTCTAAATTGGAACACGTAGGACAACCTCGCCGCAATAATACACGACATAATGATCCGAGAGTCTGTAAACCTCGATCAAACACTTCGTCATGCTTACCGGTGAGGAGATTTATGCTCCTAGGAAGGCCCATCCCGAGTTTGAGCCAGCAGGTTCTGTAACCACAAGGGGCTGGGCTGATCTTGAGCCAGGGTTCTGGGATACCCTAGAGTGTCCAGGCCGAAATGTTGCGCTTCGGTCACTCCATCTCCATCTTTCTTGGCATCTTACGGTCTAAGTAGAAAGCCTTAAGTCTCTTTATATTTGATATGGAAACGTACTATTTCTCCCCACCGGCGAGCGACTTTGACGAGGAAATAAAAAAAGATGCAGGAGCTGACCGGAGTTCCTCTCGGCCGAGTCCGCATTTTCCTGCCTAATCCGGTAAGTTCGGCGTCGGGGGTGAACCGGAAGAGCCACACCGGACAAGGAGGAATGCACATGTGTTTGCAATGAAAGATTGATCAAATGCCCGCATTCACGCCATCAGAGGGCTGAGTTTCTTCTGTGAAGCTACGTCTACCCAGTAGACATCCTCATCTCCGCTGTCGATGGCGGCCCAGATGTCCTTGACGAGCTGGTAATGCTGCTGGACTTTGGGAAGAGGAAGGACATGTGCGTACGCTGCCAACCGCGACTTGACAAAATTTCGAGCGCGAGCTGTCTCTATCGACGCGCCGAGTATCGTTCCGGAACCAGGAATTTGATCGTTGTACCGGAGCTCCCCTGAAACTGCAACCATGACGAAAGGCTGGATGCATCTCGTTAGAGACTCGAAAGGAATCTCTTGCAGAATCTGAACGACATGGGTGGCTAAGGAGGTCAACCATGCGCTCCTTTCGTGCCTGGTGGGGATTTTCGAAGTCTCTAGTGGTAAAAGGACCTCATCTTTGTTCCACGGCCTGTAACGCCGTGTGAGCAACTCCGGGAAGACGCGGTATAATTGTAAAAGGCCCGTGTATCGGAAAGCTTCATCCATGAGCTGGAAATGAGTTGGTGGGGTGTTGGGGTCGCCTGGATCCACAATGCACGAAGCATCTGCTGCAACGAAAGCGAGAAGTTGTTCCAGACGACCAGCCTTCTCCAAGGTGTCTCTAAAGAAGTCGATATGATGCTCATTAGTGAAGAGGACGTTTGGTAAACTTGTCTGAACACTGAAAACCAAGCGGCCTACATCGGCCATCAGTTGGACTATCTCGCGAGAGATCCCATTCCAAGCGTGAGGCAAGGTGCGATCAGTCAGTTGAGAAGGACTGATGCATGTCTGTCGGACCGAGTCTTTTCCATCGGCCGTCTTTGTGGTAAAGGCTAGAAGCATCTTCCAAAAATCCAGTGCCTCCTCCAAGAATGACCAGCTGAACTCGCTATCTGGCAAGCACCATGATGAGATAGTTACCTCAGCCTCCTGGAACTTGTCAGTTGCCAAGTCTTGCGGGTCAAACCAGCTCGAGCTGTGGCCGAATAAGAAGGTGGCCAGAGCGTGCTCCTCCTTGCGTGAAGAGGATGTTGAGTTATTCTGCAGGCATTCTAAAGCACAGGAGCGTTCTCCGAATGCTGTAGAGGCAAGATGAGGAAAGCTCTCTGATAGGCAGATGGCTGCCATGCTCTGCATAATGTGATAAAGCGCCCCGGAAGATTGCCACATCCTGCCGATCATGATTCGTAGTGAGTTGAAGCTGTTGTCCCAAGTGCAATACCGCTTGATCACTTCTTTGAAGAAGTAGTCTGTGAGTGCTGAGGGGAGATGCCACAACTCAGCTAGGCGAGGTGGTGAGGGCTGACCAGAGGCATCGGCAGTGCCATTTGGCGCAGTTTGGTAACCCCGCATAGCGGGGCTGAGTGTTTGGTTGACCAAGTCTCTAATATCAAGGTCGAAGCATTGATCAAAGAGCTCTTGGTTGTCGATATTGGTGTCCTCTGGCAAGAGATCAAGTCCACCGTAATGGCTCTCAAATGGCAATAGATCTCCCATGGGTGCTAGGTCGAGGCTGGAGGGGAAAATATCAAATGCACTGTGGAGGTCAAGTGAAGGCGATGTGGGTTGTTGAAGAGAGGTAGTGTCTTGTGGTAGTGTCGGAAAGGGATAGCCAAGTTGAACGTTTCTGGTGGTCGAGGAGTTCTGAACCGGTACTTGAAGAACCTCGCTTGAGGTCGCAGGAGGAACATTATCTCTGGCTTGACTGGATTCAGAAACTGTGGTAGCATTCAAAAGGGATGTTGATGGAGCTTCTGGTCGAGAGCGTGACCTTGGCTGGCTGAGTTGGAATTGATGCTTCTGTGACCAACGAACGTTGAGCGCGTATCCAGGACATGGCAAGTCTTTTTCTTGGCAACGCGAACAAGCTGGCTTCTTCTCGTCACACTTGATCTAGTAAACATGGAGTCAGATGGCGATCTCTGCTCATTCCTGGCATTCCATACCTTCTTGGCCTTGCACCGGAGACAACCATGTCTCGATTTACGGGGAGGCGCTTGCATAGCACTTGTAGATGCGATTCACTATGGGGGATAGGGTGACAGCATGTATCTCGAAGGCAAGTGAGTCCAAATTTGGTCGATTGGATGGGGGATGTTGGTGCTAGAAATGAAGATGTCCCCGCTCGCCTCAATCGCCGAAACCACCGCTGCTAGCTTCCCAGTCACGTGTCCACCCTGAGTTCGCTCCTTCCAACAGAACCCGGCCCATGATGAAATGTCTTTGATGCGAGGCCATTCCTACGAAGTTTCGTTTCCCAGTAGTTTTCCAATTTCCTCAGCTATCGCCATGATGCGTTCCTCCGTCAATCTTCGTCCAATAATTTGCACGCCCACTGGCGCACCATGATAGGCGTCCGGGTCGTCTGTTGAGACCGGATTAGCAGTGCCCTCGACCTTTCAAAGGGAAACTCACACTCAGCCTGAACCGTGCTGTCAATGTCGGTTAGAGGACTGAAAGACTCATTCTTGACGTCGACCGCCTTATCGGCAAATGTAACTGGCACAACGACACTCGTGAAATCGAGGAGGTTAATCACACTCGCATACCCATAGTACTTGAACTGGTTGTGTCGGATGGTTGCGGTGGGTGTGATGGGCGCTATGATGGCGTCTAGCTGCTTACCAAGCTTCTCTTCTAGGACTTGAATAGCGGCTAGGTATTCGCGCTGGTAATCCCACTTCTTGAGGTTCGCGCTCCAGAGTTCGTTCATGTCCAGCTTAGGTAGGGACGGGTTGATCAAATCAGCAAAGTTGGGGATATCGGGCTCGCCAGAAGCCTTTAGCGTCTCAAACACATCCTAGAAGTCAAGTCAGACAAGTATCAGTGTAATTTGGAGGGACCATACTGTTCCGCCATCTGATGCGTAGATCTTGTTGACGAGATCGACAGCATATGAGTGCTTGTATGGCTCCCAAGGAACAACCGTGTGGCCTCCTTCCTTCAGTTTGTCGACAACTGTCTGCACGCCGCGAAGGATGGGAGGGTGGGGGAGGACCTAACTTATTAGCTGGATGCGTCGTTCATGGAAAAAGCCGAACTCACCACTCCATCGCAGTTGTAGAAGCCCAAAGTCAAACTCTTGGATGAAATCTTGGCCTTGATGGCATCTTCTTCTGCCTGTCGCCATGGCATCGGGATGACTTTGGAGTCAAACTCCCAGGGTTGCTCTGCAAGAACTGAAGTCACAAAGAGTCTCATGTCCTCTACTGAGTGTGTAAGAGGGCCGCATACGGAATGGACGGTTTCCTGTCCCTCCATGCTGTTGGCCATCTTAGCATAGGGCAGACGACCGTGACTAGGTCTCAAGCCGTAGAGAAAATTGAAGGCAGATGGGACCCGAATGGAGCCACCTTGAACTGTCAGCACGTATACTGCAAGAGTGGGGAGATGAAGCATACCGATATCAGTGCCAACGCCGATGAGGCTACCACGGAACCCAACCAGAGCGCCCTCTCCTCCGGAACTGCCTCCACAAGACCAGTTCTTGTTTCGGGGGTTAAGGGTTCGACCGATGATGTTGTTAATAGTCTCGCATACCATGAGACTCTGGGGGACACTGGTCTTGATATAAAAGATGGCTCCGGCTTTACGGAGAAGGCTTGTCAGAACAGAATCTTCCTCGTCGTACTTGCCCACCCAAGCTGTATAACCCATGGTGGTTTCAAGACCCTAATACTATTAAGCATGCGGTCAGGCGGCTTGAGATGGGAGAAATACTTTGATTCTGAGCTGATCCTTTAGGGAGATGGGTAATCCGTGGAGAGGTCCTACGGTCTTCTTGTTCTTGGCAAAGTATTCATCTAGCTCGCTGGCTCTCTTGAGCGCTATTTCTGGGAAGAACTCGTGGGCGCAGTTGACCTGTTACGAATTAAGCAATACGTTTCAATCCCCGACAGCTCGGAAGACCGACCAATTGCTGAGCAAGAGCGGCTCTCTTGCAAAACGCAGTCGTGACGGCGACAGAGGTCAACTCTCCCGTCGCCATCTTGTTGACCAGCTCAGTGGCGGAAGTCTCGGTGATGACGAGTTCTTCCAGGGTCATAATTCCGCTGTCTTTGGGGAAATTCAGCATCGAACCATCGTACGCGGGTACCTTGACGCGCCATTCCGTTGGAATGGACTCGTCGATACGACGCTTCTTGTCTTTGGCTATCGTCTCCCAAGTCATGGCTTCTAGCGGATAAAAGTGGTATTCTGAACCCAAAAAATGATATGGCTGATCTTTTGAGGAACAAGATTACAGGAGAAAGAATTAATCGGAGCCCAGAGCCACAGAACTGGCTTTATACCTTGAGTGTTCTTGGCAGATTGCCCATTGACTGATAAACACCCTGATAACCCCGCACTTGTTGTCATTGCCCATCACTCTTGATATCAGGACGGACCGGGCCGGGTGCAACATTTCCTTGGAAGGGCGCTGTACATGTCATTAGTCGCTGACTTACGCCGTAAACCCCGCTTTTGGTGTGCCGCCCGCAAGAAACTGCCTAACAGAGACAAGATGCGACGCGTTCGCAGAAATACATGAGATACTAAGTTAATGATCTCTATTTTCTAAGGTAAATAAAGGTCTTAGACTATAATTAATAAAATACTTAAAGACTTATAATATTATTACTTATTTT